>JANAVB010038218.1:2320799-2795013 GCA_029216955.1 Iris pallida
CATAAGTCGTGACTTAGAGAATAGTTTTAAATAACTAAAAATCACCAAAAATCATATCATGACTAAAATACCATTAATAAATAATAAAAATAATAAATTTTCAAAAATACCCCAATTTCAGAAAACTGGGTGTTACAAGTCTACCCTCCTTAAAATAATTTCGTCCTCGAAATTTAGATGGTCGTACTCCTCCTAGGTCAAACCTCCAACAATCAGGGTCGAATCTACTACCTAGCAACATGCAAGGTCAACAAGCAAAATATGGGTAGTAGACCTATACTGGGTCATGTCCAAAAATTGGCTGGCAGTTTTAGGTCATAAGGTGTCCTTAATTCAATTCGAAACCATAAGTAACTCCATGGGGTAAATCAGGATGGAGCCTCGGGTCAGGAAAATCGTACTAAGCAAATAAAGCACACGATGGTATGCCTGAGTGGGACACTAAGGTCATGGGTGTAGAGTGTCATGTCTAGGTCATGTATGTGAAATTAGTTTTGAGAAAACGACTAGTCTTGTGCCCCTAATTTAAAAGTCACGGTAATGTGCCTACGATGATCATAATTTATAATGGGAAAGGTCTATGGCCTAAATAGAACCGAAAAATGTGATGCAATAGTAGTGTAAGGGGCAGGTTAAGTGGGATAGTCCTGGTCATAGGTATAGACTGGGAAGATAAGGAAACAATAAATCACAGGGCTAAAAGGATTACCATTCTATGGTCAGAGCTACTCTATCAATTCTAAGTCAAAAGGCATAACACATACATTAATTTATTTAAGGGAAATTTCTTGACAAAAGAAGTTATTCAAGGAATTATATTAATAGCTAAAGCTACTCCTACTCCTACTCCTAAGTAAGAAATAAAGAAACAAACAATCGACAAAAATCAAAAAGAACTACCAGGTCAAACTTATCACTAATAAAGAAACAGGTAGGAGCAGATGGAATTGGATTTTAAGATAGATATAATGAAACAAGGTGGGAATGGAATTTAGAAGAACAGAACCTGCAAGCACATCGCCAACTGCATGAGCATCCTCAACTGTCATGGCGTAGGCTCGCCCCTGCTGACCTCTTCCAGCCTGTTGCTGAAACTGCATAAATCTCTGCTGCTGTGGCTATAACGGTCCCCTCTGCTGCTGTCCTACTGGAGCCTTGGCTCCTGCTCCTGGTGCTGCTCCCTGTGCTACTCTGCCTATGTACTGGGAACACTCCCTCAGCTGGTGGTCCGCTGCCCCACATAGTAGGCACCAGCCCAACCTCTTCCTGCACTCTCTCCATCCATGTCCCGGCTTCTTACAGTAGGGACAACTGGCAGTCTGCTGTCTCGGGGCCTGTTGCTGCTGCCTCGGCTGCTGATACTGCTGTGGCTGCCTCTGCTGATGCTGATAATGAGGCCTCTTGGCCTGACCTCCACTGCTGCCGGCTTCCTGTGTATCGCGGCCCCTCTTGAGCTTCAGCTCAAGATCATCCTCAGCTGCCATCGCTCCTGCCAGAATCTCCTCAAAAGTGGCATTCCTGTCACTCTTGGTCAAGGACTTGACCTCCTTGACCAAGCCCTTCCTGAACTTCCTCGCCTTCGCTGTCTCACTAAGGCTCTCTACAAATCTGCTCAACCGGCAAAACTCACCGAAATACTCCTCTACAGTCTGGTTCCCCTGAACCAGGTTCTCGAACTGGGTCTCCAAGGCACCGACTGCCTGATCCGGGAAAAACTTCTCCTTGAAGAGCTCATTGAAAGCTCCCCATGTCTGCCCTGGAGTGCCTACTCTCGGGTCCGTCTGATACCAGGTACGGGCAAGATCCCGCATCTGGCTGGCTGCTGCCTCTATCTGTAGTCCAGCTGGTATCTCCGCCAGTCGAAAAATCTCCTCAATGTGCTCAATCCAGTCATTAGCATAAAGAATCCCCTCTGTCCCTAAGAAGTCCCTGGGGTTCATCTTCTTGAACTCCTGAATGCCCGGAATCCTCTGCTGTCGCGGCTGTCCCAATCCTACATGTGGCTGGACAGCCAACCTCTCCACCGTCGCTCTAGCCAGCTGATGGGCCTCATCTATGCCCCTGGTAAACTCCATTGTCTGACGCTGCTGTTGGGCCTGCTGCGTCTCTAGGAAATGCTGGAAGTATATAAACATCTGTGTAGCATCCACTAATCCGGATGGCATCGGCGGCTGGAACTGCTGCTGGTGCTGCTAAAACTGTGGCTGACGAAACTGTGGGGGAGGCATGTCTGGGGTAGCTGGGATGATCCCCCGAATAAGTAGAGGTGCACCCCAAAATGTGGCAGAAGCTCCCACATGAGCTGGAGTAAGGGGAGCTGTGGTCCTCGGGTCCTGGTGAGCTGGACGAGAGGTGGCAGACCTCTCAGTGGTGTCACCTGGACCGAGACGCTGTGATCGTGTCTCCACCATCCTGAAGACAGATCAACAAGGAAGTCAATAACGGTACAAGGATGATAGTATCAAGGACAATATGAAATAGATTATACAAATTTGAACAAAAGTCAGTAGGTTCAAATCTATGGAAATTTCCTAATTGTGATTGAGTATCCACTCTCTCTAAGCCTATTCCTCAAATCCTATCACAGGCTGCAGTGGTACTCTAGTTCGAATACCACTACATAAACTCGAGACCTGCATGGGCTACCACTAAAAACGTGTCACGACCCGCACCCTGGAGTAAGGGCACGAGAAGTGGGTACGTCCAGCCTACGCCGCAGTATCGGCGGTAGAACGCTGTCCTAGGTCAATCATCTAACAATATATAAGGTACCTGTACAGTTTATACTCTCCGAATGGAGGTGACATAACAGAAAACAATCTCAATCACATCTAGGGTAGAAGAATGAAAGATAGATAGATAGACAGTAACTCAAAGAGAACAGTAGCATAGATAAAATAAGTCCAAGTGTCTAGGATAACATAACATCCAGAATGTCAACCCAAAATACAATATAAGTCTAAGAGTCTATACATCTCAACATCTCAAAATACAACTCAGAATGTGAGACAAAATGATAATATGAAAAAGACTGACTAGCTAAACTAGCCTAGACTACTGGGGCAACCTCCTCAGCTGCAGGTGGATCCTGCTGAGGGTCCACAACATAAGTATCATCTAGTCCTGCTCCATAATAGGTAGACACCAGGGCCTCATCCTCATCCTCTGTAATATTTTCAACAGGTCCAGTCAGGACAGGAACGAGCATAATACATCTCACGCAGTGCATAGTATGATAGGAAATATAAAGCATGCAATAGAGTAAAATACAGGAAACGCTGAAGGAAGATACATGTAGCAAAAGAGATAACTGTAATGAAATATCTACTATAATAGAGAACTAGCAGTGACTAGTGAGTCAGAGTAAAATATAGACAAGTGAATGGCATAGGAGATTCATGACTACAGCTAAGAGTGATTCATGACTACAGCTACTGGGTAATATCCACATGACTATTTCCACTCCCCCATCCCCAATCAATACACAAGGATCCGATCAAGTTATGTTAAGATTCGTGATAAGCCCATAAATAGGTGATTCATAAGAGGCTCTGTGAACATGAGAGTACATGAGTCACAAGCGATTCGTGAATCTATGGAAGCATAGAGATACATAATGATTCGTGAAACGCACAAACATGCTGTATCTGATGCTTCCGAGGGGGATAACATCTCATAGAAAGATCCATATAGTACCAATCCGTGATAACCATCGTGTCAGCATCAAGTAAAGTAATCTAGAGCAAGAATATAAATCCTGACAAGTATGAAACGGTCAGAGAATGTACTCGCCTGCTGTATGAATGTCTGTAGAGAATATGCTGTCTGAGGAGAGGTGTCTGGCTCCTGATCAGAGCAACACAAGTCACAATGTATCCACAATAGTAAAAATAGAGTATACAATGCATACTACATGATTCTAGGTCAATCTGGTCAAAAGTCAACTCTTGGTCAACTCAACAGTCAAACTAGGTCACATGAAGTCATACTAGGTCACAGGGAATCAAACTAAGTTAAATAAAGTCAAACAAGGTCAAACAAGTCAAGGTTAGTTAAATCTAGGTCAAAGTCAACTCTTAGTCAACATTCTAATCAAACTAGTCAAATACTAGTCAACATGATCAATCTAGGTCAAGTCTAGGTCAAATTTAGACTAACTAAGGTTTTGGGTCAAACAAAGACTAGTCAACAAGGTAATCAGGTCAATCTTGACTAATGGTCAACTTCTAGTCAATACTCCATAAGACTAACTCAAACCATGACACAACCTCTAAGTATTCCACTTAACCCCATACATATCTTAATCTACATAGGACTATCCTCATAATCCATATGGTTAACCTAATCATCTAGTTAGGGTTTAGTCAAACTTTAGTCAACTAGTCCCTCTATGTTCATCCAAGCCATTTCTAGGTCAATGTTGACCTATAGTTGACTTTGGTCAACAATGGTCAACAAGGGTCAATTTGCTAGTTAAACTAGGTCTACTAGACCTATTGGTCAAGTCTAAACCTACTAACCATAGGCCATAGGCCATAGGCCCATGTATCTAGGATACCTTATATAGGTATCTATATCTATATAAAATATGAACCTACCTATATCTATACATATATATATATATATATATATATATATATATATATATATATATATATATATATATTTTTTTTTTTTTTTTTTATATATATATATATATATATATTCAACTATACCTAACCATATCAATACATATATATATAATACCCAAATATATATATAGTACCCACATATGTACATAATATATATACATATATAGATAGCAAACATATATACATATATATACATTTTTATATACATATATATATAAACCCATATATACCCTCAACTATATATACCTATATATAACTATATATAATATAACATATATATATATATATACATAACATATATATATAGAGAGAGAGAAATAGAGAGAGAGAGAGATGTGAGAGAGAGAATTAGAGAACTGGACAGGAGGGGGGGAGGTGTTCCAGATTTCTGGAAACAGAAATTAGTCCCCCCCCCCCACACACACAATACACACACACACACACACACACACCTATATATATACATATATGTATATACACATATACACACATGTATACACCCTCAAATCTCACATACACACACATATATACATATACATATGTATACAACACTGAAATATACAAATAAATGTATAAAACATAACAAAAATCAAATCGAAATTCATTTCTAAAAACTGGAAAAATATCCCAAACTCTGGAAAATGGACTGTGTACTCGAAAAAGGGTAAACCCGATTTCGTGTCCAAAACCTAACTAAGGTGTCCAACCAACGGTTGGTAAGTGTTGCCCTAAGTGTCCTCTAGTGTCTAGGGGGCCTGACACAACACCACGACACAATTTGATGTGTCCACGACTCACAAACCCGAAACGGGTAAACACTGATACACACACACAACCACAGTGTCGTGCACGTGTGCAACTCTCCCTAGGACACGACACATACGCACACGTGTCTCGTGCTCGTGCACGAAGGTGCACCTAGGGGTAGGGTACGTGTCCAACACCCTGCACCGTGTCCAGGTTGCTCCAGGACACGATACGAAGTTCGTATCAGTCGTAAAAAACACGACTGATACGCGTGTTCAGACCGCGTCGTGCATGCGGTCAAGTGTCTCGTGTTCACGACACAGGACACGACATACCACGTGCTCGTGTCCATGTGTTCACCATATGATGGGCTACACACTCGTGTCACCACGAGGTGCCCAAGTGTCGTGTCCACGCGACATGACATGCACGAAGTTGGCCCCCGCGCGCGTGTGTGCTGACAGTACACGACCAGTGCACGTGTCCGTGCGTTCTCGAAACGACACAAACGTGTCTCAAACTCGAGGGGGGGCATATCAGAGGTTGCCCCCTCATGTGTGTCAATTTTCACGTGTCCACGTGTCCTACAGTGTCCGCACTAGGTGTCGAGTAGCAGGGGAGGCTGTATGCCTCAGTGCGGTGTCCTGGCAGTAGGTTCGTGTCGATTTTCGACACGAAAACGACACCGTGTCGTGTTCAGTCAAGTAGGTATAAATTATACTAGTCTAGGGCTATAAGAAAATATAATTAGTTCTACATTATAACAAAGTTTAATCCTTTGTGGCATTTCATCAAACAAGGGTTAATAGTCTAGGATACGTGTCCGATACGGACACCAAACCAACCCTAAATTTCACCAAACTTGACCCACAGTTAGTGTCGACCTATATGCATGCATTTATGAAGAAAAAACAGAGTATTAACTAGGTTTGAGGGCATTTACCTATTTGTGTAATTCCAATGGAAAATTAATAAAGAGGGGGTGTGTTTCCTTCCACTTTGTGATGCCCAAAGCTCATAAATTCTGGATTGCTAGCCTCCCTTAGCATCCTTGATGTTGTAGGGTCCCAATGCAAAAGACTAGAGGTGATTTGGATAAAAAATAATCAAGTTGTGGAGGTTTGAAGAAAATGGAATTTTGTAGGATTAAAATTCATGTAAAAAATGATCATGAATGAATACAATGGGTTATATAGGAAGGTGTAGGGCTAGGGGGTACCCCATGGCCGGCCATGGCAAGGGGGGGTGTCCTAGGCTTTCCTTCAAGGTGAAGGCAAAGACTTTCATGCCAAAGGGTTGATATTTTGAGTGATTCAAGCAAAATATCACATGTATAAATATCTAGATATTTATCCTACTTTAATCAAAGACTAATATCTATCCTCAAGCCTCTAGATTAGTAGCTAACCTCTAGATTAGTGCTAAACTAGGTTAGGGACTAACATGACACTAATCAATAATTAAATAATAATAAAAACACATAAATCCAATAATTCCAAATAAATCCTAGAAAACTACCAAAATATCCTTTAGGCTAAAAAGCCCTAACTTGATATTCTAAACCTATGGCTAGGCTCACATGATCATGGTTAGTCTCTAGGTTATGAAATCTCTAGGGTTTACACTAGGGTTATACTAGTAAAGTCACAAAGTCATAAGTCGTGACTTAGAGAATAGTTTTAAATAACTAAAAATCACCAAAAATCATATCATGACTAAAATACCATTAATAAATAATAAAAATAATAAATTTTCAAAAATACCCCAATTTCAGAAAACTGGATGTTACAATACGTGAAGCTCATGACGGTGTCTGTGGGGCCCATCAGCCTGGCCCAAAATTGCAAGACCGTCTTCGCCGAATGGGCTACTACTGGCCCACGATGGTAGCAGATGCTATAGACTATGCAAGAAAGTGCAAAGCCTGCCAAGTCCACGCGGATTTCATCTACCAGCCATCCGAATTTCTACATCCGACAGTGGCGTCCTGGCCATTCGAAGCATGGAGAATGGATATCATCGGTCCGATCACTCCACCTTCTTCCCGAGGATATCGTTTCATACTCGCAATCACGGATTACTTCTCCAAATGGGCGGAAGTTGTTCCGCTTGCAGAAGTGAAGAGTTCAAACGTGATCAGCTTCCTCAAGCATCACGTCATCTATCGCTTCGGACTGCCCCGAAGGATCATCCATGATAATTGCCCACAGTTCGCAAGCCACGCCTTCTATCGATTATACGACAAGCATCGAATTCAGAATATTACTTCGATGCCATACAATCCGACAGCGAATGGGTTGGCAGAAGCATTCAACAAAACCATCATCAAGTTGCTCAAAAAGTTCGTATCGTCCAACAAACACGACTGGAACGAGAAGCATGGTGAATGCTTATGGGCGTACCGTACTACAGTCCGAACGGCCACTGGAAATACACCATTCTCCCTAGTGTACGGGAGTGAGGCAGTTCTCCCATTGGAGACTCAAATACCCTCGCTCCGCGTCGCTCTCACTTACCAATTGACGACGGACGATAACTACCGTCGTCGGCTACAAGAGTTGGAGGCCTTAGATGAAAAGTGCCTCTTGGCTCAGCAACGAATCGAGCTATACCAAGCACACATTTCAGGAGCCTTCAATAAGAAGGTTAGAGTCAAAACATTCCAAGTGGGCGATCTCATTCTGGCAGTTCGGAGGCCGATGGTTATGACTCACAAAACCGTCGGCAAATTTCAGCCAAAGTGGGAAGGGCCATTTATCATTGAGGCCGTATTCTCCAACGGTGCTTACCGCCTCGCAAAACAAAATGGAGACTTGCTCATGTTGCCCGTCAACGGCAAGTTCCTGAAAAAATATTATGTCTAAACGACATTCTCCAAATCCTGGAGTATTGAGTTATGTACCCGCCGGTACCGCTGAACTCATATTCTCCAAACACTAGATTATTGAGTTATGTACCCGCCGGTACCGCTGAACTCATATTCTCCAAACACCAGATTATTGAGTTATGTACCCTCCGGTACCGCTGAACTCATATTCTCCAAATTCTAGATTATTGAGTTATGTACCCGACGGTACCGCTGAACTCACATTCATAAAATTCCAGATTGCTGAGTTATGTACCCTCCAGTACCGCTGAACTCACATTCTTCCTCCAAATATCCCAGATTGCTGAGTTATGTACCCACAGGTACCTCTGAACTTACATTCCGGTCACTCTTTTAGGTAGTAAGTCATGTATAACCATACCCCTGAACTTATTCTTTTGAAAGAGCTCCTCCCTTATGATCCACTACCAGCACTCTCAATGCACAAAAAGGGCAACGGATCCACAAATTTCCAAAACGACCATGTCGATGTTACCTCTGAGTCGTTTCACTTCCGCCAAAAATAAATCACCCCTCTATATAGAACTTCCATGTCCTCATTACCTCTGAGTCGTTCTGTGTACCCCTTCATGGAGCCCACTCCTGCCATGTCCTCATTACCTCTGAGTGGGGAGGCTCCATCGAAGAAACCTTCATGCTTGCCATGTCCTCATTACCTCTGAGTAAGTATGCTGGTTCCCTTTCGACTTATTATCTGTACCAAAGAAAAAAAATAAACCCCAGGGTATGCCAAGGATAATAGGTCCACAAATGTCCTCTGTTAACCACAAATATCCTCCGCTGAGTCCACTCCTGCCATGTCCTCATTACCTCTGAGTAGGAAGATTCCGTGGCGAAAAACCCTCATGCTTGCCACGTCCTCATTACCTCTGAGTAAGTATGTTGGTTATATCTCGTCCTATTATTCATACCCTGAACCAGGATATGCTAAGGATAATAGGCCCACAAATGTCCTCTGCTGACCACAAATGTTGTACTAAGTTTCCTAGTACATGTACATCATTTCTCATCATGCCCCGGGAGCCCAGCTGCTCCATGGCATTCTTTTTCCCGATACCAGAAACGTCCATGACCACCTTACCATGGAATTGTTCTAGGTATCCCCATCAAACTTGTTATCCATACCTAAAACCCAGGTATGCCAAGGGTAACAGGTCCACAAACAGTCCCCCAGCGGGGCAAACACTACCACAACACCATAGACCGATGCATCGATCCATGTGCAGCGTAATCGACTCTTCGGTTATCAAAGCAATCCGACTATTCAAGGCTAAACTCTTGGGATCCTACCCCAAAAAGTAGTTTTAAATCTGACAGCAAATCAAAGGCAATCAATACAAAGATTTGCACACATGGCATAAAGACGTGGCAAGGGGCCTATGCGGCCAAGCAGCCTATGCGTCTGGAAAGCCCATGCGGCTGAGGAGGCCATGCAACTGAGACATCCATGCGGCCAGAACATCCTATGCGGCCCGAAGAGTTTTTACATGGCCGTGCTTCTTATTCAAAGTATTTTAATTTTGCAAATTAAAAACTTTGAAGGGGGCCTTGTAGAAGCATAGAAAGGAATAAAGAAAGGCCTATGCGGATCCGACAGAAGGATCTCCATGCGGCTCAGGATTCCCATGCGGCTCAGAAGTCAATGCGGCTCAGGGGTCCATGCGGCTCGGATAGATCCATGCGGCTCAGAAAGATGCCACGTGGCCTTCTACATTCGGCTGCATTTAATGCCCTGACAGCTACTTTGACGAATAATAGCTATGACAGCTCTGACATAAGAACGCAATAATGACTCTGACATGATGGCGTGATCCTAGGAAAGAGGAGAAAATTTCCTTACAGCTGGCAAAATCCACTAAGTCTCGAGGCCATTCCATGCGGCTGCCCATCTGCATGCGACTGCCTATCCCCATGCGGCTGCCCCTCTATATACGGCTGCCTATTTCCATACGGCTGTCCCTCTGTATGTGGCTGCCCATCCTCATGCGGCTGCCCATCCTCATGCGGCTGTATGATTCATGCGGCTGAGAGGACCCCCCATATGCGGCTCGACCATGACGGTCCAGTTGAGACACGTGGCGCTTTTCACTGCAATTGAGACACGTGGCAGTCTTATCTTCCCTGGAATTATGGGTGATAACAAATCCTAACAAAATCAGATTTGTTGCGATCGTCATAATTGCCCAGATCAAATTAAATCAAGCAAATTGGACACGTGGCAGGCTATCACAAATCACAAATATTCATGGCAATCAATATTTATTGCCTACAGAGATTTGATGCAATCACATTAATTGCTCAAATTTATTATATTCAAGATGAACGGCCCAGATTAAGTGATCCTTAACCGTCGACTTCTGAAGGAGGCAATCATTTGCAAATCCTAATGATGACCCCACTCCTATAAATAGCAAGGTGTCATTCCCATGCGAGAGAGGACATTCTCTTTTTAAAAAAAAGCAGCGAGAGGAGGAAAAAAGAGAAAAGAGAGCAGAGAAAAAAAAGGAGAGAGCACTACAGAGACATCCAGAGATCCAGCAACCGAAGGCACAGGGGAGTCTTCCCACACGTCCAAGAGCATTTCTTCACCAGAGCTAAGGCTACATCCGATCGTCCAAGGAGTAAGGCAGAGCTGTCGTCGCTTTCCCGAGCCTCTACCGTTACCCCCCAGAAAAAACTAAACAATTGTACTTAGATTGCTGTACCTAGGTTTTCGTCCCTAGGCTTTCTTTGTCACCTTTATTTCCCGTATTTCCCGTATTTCGTATTTATACTCGTATATGGATTTTGGCATGTATTTTTATTTTTTCTTAACTTATGGAATTTCGGTGTTTCTCGTATTTCGGGTTTTGACGTGGCTCGGTTTTAATTGGGATGGTTTGGTTTGGTTTGGTTTATTATGTATTGGAACACCTTAGCCTATGCTCTACCCTCAACACACCACATCCCACCCTCTTTAAAACTCCACCAATTTTTTCTCTCTCTTTATAAACCTCTATTAATTTCTTCTTCTCCTTCCTCTACACAACACTCTTCTCCTTCCTCTACACAACACCAACCCTTAGGCAAATACACCTTGCCACCACATGAGAACCCTATTTTACTTGTCCATTTGATAGATTAGGACATGGTGATCAACATTAGAACTTGGTATTTTGTGGTTTGGAGTCTCCATTGTTCTAGATCTAATTTTTCCCTATTTTCGGTTTTGCATGGTTTTGATCTATTTAGGCTGGATTTTTATGGGTTTTGATGTTTCCATGTGGAAGAGAGTTCAATTCCACCCTGGTTGGAGCTTTAGAAATCCGGATTTGGAGTTCGGATGGCCAAGTTATGATGCTTTGAAGTTTTGGAGCCATGGGAGCTTCTTCTCAGCCATGGAGAAGAAGATCCTTTCCCCTGCGTGCGTGTTTTTACACGTATGCAGCTCTCTTGCGTGCGTGACTTTTCGCGTACGCAGCTCTTCTGTGTGCGTGTTTTTACGCGTATACAGCTCTCCTGCGTGCGTGACTTTTTGCGTACGCAGCTCTCCTGCGTGCGTGACTTTTCGCGTACGCAGCTCTCTTGTGTGCGTGACTTTTCGCGTACGCAGCTCTCCTGCGTGCGTGACTTTTCGCGTACGCAGCTCTTCTGTGTACGTGTTTTTACGCGTATGCAGCTCTCCTGCGTGCGTGAATTTTCGCGTACGCAGCTCTCCTGCGTGCGTGCCTTTTGTGCGTACGCAGCTCTCCTGCGTGCGTGCCTTTTGTGCTTACGCAGCTCTCCGGCGTGCGTAACTTTTCGCGTACGTAGCTCTCCTGCGTGCGTGACTTTTCGCGTACGCAGCTCTCTTGCGTGCGTGACTTTTTGCGTACGCAGCTCTCCTGCGTGCATGACTTTTCGCGTACGCAGCTCTTCTGTGTGCGTGTTTTTACGCATACGTAGCTCTCCTGCGTACGTGACTTTTTGCGTATGTAGCTCTCCTGCGTGTGTGCCTTTTGTGCGTACGCAGCTCTCCTGCATGCATACCTTTTGTGCGTACGCAGCTCTCCGGCGTGCGTGACTTTTCGCGTACGCAGCTCCCCTGCGTGCGTGACTTTTGTGCGTACGCTGCTCCCCTGCGTGCGTGCTCTTGCGCGTACGCTGCTCCCCTGACCCCTTGCTTAACCCATTGGCTCTTGGAGTTTTGGTCTTATTTCTTTAAGCTTGGCTCTTCTATAGCCCTGTATATTGATATTTTATTAGATATTTTACGCCCATTTTATATCCTTACGCCTTTTGTCATGAACTTGATTTTACTTAATATGTTTGGAATGACTATTGTACATGGCATGGTATGACAAGGAACTAGCATAACACGACAGTGACCCGTAGTGGTGCACTCCTGACATGACCAACCTGACATGATAGTAGCCCGTCGTGGCGCACTCCCGACAAGTACCCTGACATGATTTATCTTAATGCTGTTGCGATGGCTAATTAACTTGACTTGCTTTGACACCGTGGGTAGTTCTTTCTTGCTTGCTCGTTAAATCCACTTGTCCTGTCTTGCATCATGTCTAGGATGGGACTCCTGAGTACCACGGTCAGGAGTATCTACTAAAATGGATTAAGGTTAATAACTAGAATAACACAGTAGTCATGAAGAGATGACACAGCTACAGGCAATCCCGTTACCTGGACGCTCTTGGGATCTGTAGCCTGCCGTCGAGTAGGGCACATTTCCAGCACACCGTCGCGTGTTGTACCCTCTAAGTCACCTAAGGGTACATTTGTCTCCCGGGCGATGTACCCACCTGAATTCAACCCCTAATTTTTGACCTGGGTAACCTGGATGGTCTGCAGGGCTTGTGGCTGTGGAACAATCTCACTGCATCTTGTTAGTAATTAGGCCTGTGATAACCCTAGTTAGTTAAAGTAGTAAGCCGTAGCGTCTGCTTGGCCGTGATTGATTGAATGAGGTATAACCAGTTTAGCCATGTCTTGATCCAGTACAAGATTGCTTCTTGTCTTAATTTCTTACATTATTAACTTGCCGATAAATGGTGGGAAACCAAGTTCTGTTCCGACGAAGGGTTACAACCCCGGTCCGTGTTTGGTTTACGGGTTGTAACCTGGCTATCGGAATAGTTTCATGGTTATCTCGTCGTATATCACCCTGCCATATTTTCGTAAGTTTTAATTTTAATATTAGATTTTCTTGTGCTGATTGTTGGCTTTTGTTCTTATTTCGTGGCCCCCTTGTGGCACTTGCTCTTTCTGGGGTTGACCCAGCTGGTTTTGTGTGGCCAGATTTCGGAGCAGCTCCCGAGGATCTACCAAGCTTCCAGCTCAATGGTGGCGACTAGAAGGAACCCGGGCTACGAGTGGGTTTTCTATTTTGTTTCGCTCACTCTACTGTAAAATTATTCTTTTGAGGCATTTAGCCGACGAGCACCTGTTAGCTCGATGCACTTTTACTTACTGTCTGCCTACGGGCTGTAAGCATGATTAACAAATCCTAGGGTTGATCATGTACGACTAAACTCTTGCTAGTCCTAACATTTTGTAACGACTAGCTTCATGATCAGCTGAATATGTAATATTTGGGACGCCTTATTATTGTATATTTAATGATCATACATCTTGCGACCTTACTTACTTGCTTGTGATTGAGACATTAGGCTTGTTCATGACCATAAGAGACTGTTGGCTTGTAGTAAACCCTCATATATCTAGACAGCCGTGACCGTATATCGAGGTGGTTTCCATTTCAATATACGTAGCTGGCTATGTCTGCCCCCGCTCTCCAGTATTCTGGTTCTGGGGCGTGACATTCTTTGTACGAGCGAGTTTGTGTTGTGAGTTTAAGTTCAGTCCTCCTATATAAATTGTTCTGTACTTTTACAATCAATGGCAAACACACGGCTACCAATAAGTGTTTGCTCTATTATTAAATTTGTCTTTTCTTGATATATTACATACGAATTTTAACTCTAATTTGTTAGAAAGTATATTTTTTTTTGGAAACTGAAATGTTTAAGACTTATATAGTTGCTGCCTCAAGCTATAGTTGCTGCCTCAAGTTATATGATTTTAACTCTAATTTGCCTCTGTATTTTAATTATTAGAAAGTTATATAGCTGCTGCCTCAAGCTTTTTGCCTCCATTTGCCTCAAATAGAAATTTCAAATTGAATTCTTGAAACAATAAAGATACAACTATTGTTCTGAATATATATTTTGGATGGTGCTAGGTGATAATTGTCTTTTGGAAATTGATATGGATAAGCATTGGATTGGATCACATGATTGGAATTCAAAGGCATACAAGGATGGGGTCGAAGCATTTCTTAAATTTGCATATAGAACTAAGAATGCTGATACGGTCCATATTTATTGCCCATGTAGTAGATTTGTAAATTGTGTTTATCACAATCGATAGACTGTGGAGGTTCATATAGAGATGTATGGATTTGAAAGGAGTTATATGGATTGGATATATCATGGGGAGTTATTGGGTGGTTTGGGTAATAACACCGATAATATAGGAGATGATATGTCAGTTGATGAAAGTGATGCTGGATTAAATGAATGTGCTAATATGACAACAATGGTACGAGAGGGAATGGGATTCTCATGCATGATAGAAAATATGGGTTGCGAGGAAGAGCACATGGCAGAAGAAAACTTGCGGTCCGATGAATACATGCCGAAATACTTCAAACTTCTAAATGAAGCAGAAAGCGATTTGTACGAGAGTTGTCCTAAGGGTGTCACTGAACTATCATTTGTTGTCCAACTTTTACACCTGAAGCAACTTAATGGATGGACAAATCGTTCTTTAACAATGCTGTTGGGCTTCTTAAAAAAGGTGTTTCCGTGTGCCAAGATTCCCAAATCATACTATCAAGCCAGTAAGCTAACTACTGACTTGGGGTTCACTTACAAAACATGGGATGCCTGTCCTAATAGTTGTATGTTATTTCAAAATGAAACTGAGAATCTCGACAAATGTGAGATTTGTGGGGCTTCTAGATATAAAATTGATCATGCCAACGAGGGTAATCTTCCTCCGGTTGACCAGGGTACTAAAGTTTCTCAAAAAAAGGTTCGATATTTTCCTTTAATACCAAGACTGCAACAATTGTTTTGATCATCGCATACAGCTTCGTTATGAAATGGCATACTGAGAAGCGAGTAGAGGATGGTGTAATGAGGCATCCGACAGATTCTCGTACTTGGAAGGCTTTTGATGATAATAATCCATCCTTTGCCAGAGACCGTCGTAATGTTAGACTTGGGTTAATTACCGATGGATTTAATCCGTTTGGTAATATGAGTGTTGCTCACAGTACCTGGCCTGTTGTAGTCGTCCCTTACAACTTACCCCCATGGTTGTGCATGAAGCAACCTAACTTAATTTTGTCTATTCTTATTGATGGACCAAAAGGTCCAGGTGATAAGATTGACGTTTATCTACAACCGTTAGTAGAGGAGTTGAAAGAACTTTGGGAGGTTGGTGTTTCTACTTATGATGCATCAATCAAACAGTTATTTCAACTAAATATAGCACTGTTGTGGACAATTAGCGACTTTCCTGCATATGCTATGTTGTCAGGATGGAGCACAAAAGGTGAATTTGCTTGCCCTTATTGTAATAGGGATCATCAAGCTACCCGATTGACAAATGGTGGCAAGTATTGTTACTGGGGTCATCGTAGATTCTTACCGGGGCGCCATAAGTTTCGAAGGGAGAGGGTAACTTTTAATGGCAAATTAGAAATGAGGCCACCACCTTTGACATTATCTGGAACAAAAGTGTTAAAGCAGTTGAATGATCTCAATGTTTTAACTGAATATAAGAAGGAGGACCTCTTTACAAAGAGGAGGGAAGAACAAGAAAAAGAGAGAGCAAAAACACACAGTCTGCCAAAAACAAGATTAGGTCGGAAGAAGAAGAGCATATTTTTTGAACTACAATATTGGGAACACAATTTGATTCGTCACAATCTAGATGTTATGCATATTGAAAAAAATGTATGCGATAATGTCATTTTTACTTTGCTAGGTATTAAAGGCAAAACAAAAGATAATATAAAGGCTCAAAAAGATCTCAGAGATATGAAAATTCGATCAGAGCTACATCCTCAACCACGGGGAAGAACTCTAGAGTACTTGCCTCCAGCTGAGTTCACAATGAGCAACAAAGAAAAGGACATTATCTTAAAAGTGTTGCGAGATGTAAAAGTCCCTGATGGTTATTTATCTAATATATCTCAATGCGTGCATACAGAAGAGCAGAGTATGTGGGGTCTTAAGAGTCATGACAATCACATTTTAATGCAACAGTTACTTCCTATAGCTATTCGAAGGGTCTTACCAAAGCATGTTGTTAAATCCTTAATTGAATTAAGCAACTGCTTTGTGGTGTTGTGTTCAAGTGTAAGTAGTATTACAGACTTAAAAATTTTTGAAGATCGTATGGCGCTTACGCTTTGTAGTCTTGAGAAGATTTTTCCACCTGGGTTTTTCGATATAATGGAACACTTGCCTATGCATTTAGTGGATGAGTTACAAATTGCTGGAGTAGTATTGTATCGTTGGATGTATCCCATGGGAAGATATTTGCACACCTTAAAACTTTATGTGCAGAATCGTGCTCATCTAGAGGCTTCTATTGCTAAATCAGTATTGTTAGAAGAATGTATGACTTTCTGCTCAAGGTATTTGGACAATAGTACGGAAACCAAAATGAAGCGGCCAAGAAGAAATCATGATGGAGGAAAGAAATCTGGTCGCGTTGTAGGTAAAGCAGTACACTTTCGACTTGATCCAATTATGCAAATACAAGCTCATCGATATGTGCTTACCAACACGGAGGCAGTAGCACCATTCATTGAGTAAGTTTGTCTTGACTAATACCATCATTTATATCCTCGCGTTTAGTTATGTAATTGAAATAAATTTCTACATCTTTATACAGGAAACACCTTGCTGAACATGGGGCAAAATATCCACAAGCTTCACAATGACACCTTATTAGTCGCCTTCATAATGAACACTTTGTCACTTGGTTTAAGGAGCATGTAAGTAGATGTATCTTTTAATGAACATTTAATATTTTTGACAACTTGCAGTAAAATATCATTATTAAACTTATTTAATATTTTTTAATATAGGTGAAGGGTTTACCAGACGTACAAATATCAGAGGAGATCAGAAGCTTAGCTTGAGGCCCTCTTAAGGATGCTTTGAAATTCAATTCTTACATTGTTAATGGTTTTAGATTTCGAACAAAAAAATTAATCTTCGTAGAAAAACTCAGAATAGTGGAGTCCTCCTAAAAGCAGAACAAATGAGTTATTCTAGTCGAAAAGATAGAAATCCTCTTACAGGGGAAGTTATATTCTACGAACAACTGATAGACATTATTGAGATAAAATATTTGAACGACATGAAGTATATTTTATTTAAGTGCAACTGGGTTAATCCACAAGTGGGCCAGAAAGTGGATGAGTTTAATTTTACTCTGGTGAACTTCAATCATTTGTTATACAAAGAGAATAGGGTGATTGATGAACCTTATATCTTAGCATCCCAAGCAGAACAAGTTTGGTATATTCAAGACCCTCTAGAGTCAGATTGGCATGTTGTTGTTCAGATGTCGCCGCGAGACGCATTTAACAAGTACTCAACAATAGTAGAAGATTTAGAAGCTAATAGAGTGGAACCTTATAGCATGCAACATCTGGATGAAGCTCATAATGGATCTTGGGTTAGGCAAGGAGTAGAGGGCTTGGTGGTTGACACAAATATTTGTGATGGTGATGATGACCATGATGACAGTGGTCATGAGTAGCAAGTTTGTAGCTTGATTTGCAACTATTTGTGATGGATATCAAATTACAAACTTGTATCTCTTAGCTATTTTATATCCTTTCAAGTTGTTGGTTGTTTTATCTACTGTGATTGAACGTTGATGAATTTTGCTTATTTCAGTGAATGTTGATTAATTTTGCTTATTTTCTTTACTTCATTCATTCTCAATTTCTATTAGAAAAAATGTTTACAGGAAAGTGGTTGTAGAAGCTATACTATACTTCATTCATCTTGTCATATACTTGCTTCTACATGTTGTATGATAAACATGTTCTGTGCTAAACATATATTATTTAGTGGCTCTACTATTTAGTGGCTTTTGGGTGTGCTAGCCATCCTATTGTGGTCATTGTGCTGTTAATAATAAATATCATTAATGTTGTAATGTCCGCATGATGATAGTATATAAATGTACGCAAGTCGTTTGCTTATTAGGTATTTTGACATAGAAACTCCTCAATAGACTGGAAGTCTGGAACAAAAATGTTCTGTGACATTATCTTGTAATATAATTTTAATCATATATGTGTTTGTATCCAATTAGATTGTGTTTTAATTATTACTTTTTTGTCCATTTTGTCCCTCTCTAGACATTACTGTGATAAACATGTTCTGTGATAAACATATATTATTTAGTGGCTCTACTATTTAGTGGCTTCTACATGTTCTGTGATAAACATATATTATTTAGTGGCTTCTACATGTTCTGTGATAAAGCATCCAAATTGTAAAGTACCATCAAATTATTTAGTGGCTCTACTATTATGGCTTCTGTATCCCTTTAATTCATCATGCTACTTATACAAGACTGCAATTTGTATTTGAGTTGATAGTGTAGGTTTGTAATGACCAATCACGGGATAACCCTGCATATTGCAATTTTTAACTTCTATTAGGAAAAATGTCCCCACAAAAGAAGAAGTTTATCAAGCATGGGTTCATGTCGGGATATGAGAGGCAAAGATTGGAAAATATTACTAGAAATAAAATGAAAATGGATGCTTTGAATTTGCAACAAGCTTCAAAGCTTGTAATGAATTCGAAGATGGTTACTCGAACAAGTTCGAGTAAGATAGGAAAAAGAAGCGCAAGTGAAAGAGATGATGAGTATATCCCCGTCGGTGATGACTTGCTTAGCGAGGAAGATAGCAACCATAATGAAGAATCTTCCGACCCTAAAATGAAGAAGGTAATAAATTGGATATCAAGTCTTGTGTTTTTTGTCTTCATTCATTGGAATATCTCACTATTTTTCTTACGTTGCAGGTTGCAAACAATAATGACTCTTCTGTCCCTAAAATGAAAAAGGTTAAAAATTTGATCATAAGCAATTTTTTTACAGTTCCAGTGTACAACTTACTACTATGGGTGCAAATGATGAGAAAAGCAACATCCGGGGTCCTCGAGTCTTGATCCTCTATTGGTGCTGGTCTTGACCCTCTACCAATGCTTGCACTGCTAATGTCTAATGAGCTCTGATACGCTCTAATACACCAGTGTGCACTTAAATTTCTTCTGATACGCCACTGTGCAATTGATACTTCTTCTGATACTCGGGTATCCTGCTATGGTGGTTTGGTTCTTCATTGGTAGAGCTGGTTGAGCCGCATCGTGGATGTTATTGAGCTC
Organism: Iris pallida; assembly: GCA_029216955.1. Classification (NCBI taxonomy): domain Eukaryota; kingdom Viridiplantae; phylum Streptophyta; class Magnoliopsida; order Asparagales; family Iridaceae; genus Iris; species Iris pallida. Next base: position 2,340,533 of record JANAVB010038218.1, read on the forward strand.
TTGCAGACCCACGGTGAGCTTCGATCTGATGCCTAGCTTCAACTGGGATCAAATTGTTGAGGAAGTGTATTTTACTATGGTTTGAGCTTCCTTGCATAGATTTTTATTCTGATTTGAACTTCCTTCTATGTCTTATTAGTGTATTGGACTATCTCGATCTAATACAACACATGTAGCAAATGATGAGAAAAGCAACATCCGGGGTCCTCGAGTCTTGATCCTCTATTGATGCTGGTCTTGACCCTCTGCCAATGCTTGCATTGCCAATGTCTAGTGAGCTGATACACTCTAATACACTAGTGTGCACTTAAATTTCTTCTGATACGCCACTGTGCAATTGATACTTCTTCTGATACTCGGGTATCCTGCTATGGTGGTTTGGTTCTTCATTGGTAGAGCTGGTTGAGCCGCATCATGGATGTTATTGAGCTCATGCAGACCCACGGTGAGCTTCGATCTTATACCTAGTTTCAACTGGGATCAAATTGTAGAGGAAGAGTATTTTACTATGGTTTGAGCTTCTTGCATAGATTTTTATTCTGATTTGAACTTCCTTCTATGTCTTATTAGTGTGTTGGACTATCTTGACAATTCTGGATATTTGATCCTCAAATTTTGTCGAGGATGAGCATTTTTCCTTTTCTTTATATACATATTGAAAATAATTTTCTTATATCTAATACAACACATGTAGCAAATGATGAGAAAAGCAACATCCGGGGTCCTCGAGTCTTGATCCTCCATTGATGCTGGTCTTGACCCTCTGCCAATGCTTGCACTGCCAATGTCTAGTGAGCTCTGATACGCTCTAATACACCAGTTTGCACTTAAATTTCTTCTGATACGCCACTGTATAATTGATTCTTCTTCTGATACTCGGGTATCCTGCTATGGTGGTTTGGTTCTTCATTGGTAGAGCTGGTTGAGCCGCATCTTGGATGCGATTGTGCTCTTGCCGACCCACGGTGAGAGTCGATCTGATGCCTAGCTTTAACTGGGATCAAATTGTAGAGGAAGAGTATTTTACTATGGTTTGAGCTTCCTTGCATAGATTTTTACTATGGTTTGAACTAACTTCTATGTCTTATTAGTGTGTTTTTTTGCATAGCTTACTACGTACTATGGTTTGAACTTCCCTATGGAACTGTGTTGGACTATCTTGACAACACCTACCTATATACTGCTACATTTATTATGTATTTTCAGGCTGCATACAACAGTCCTACGCGTAGGTTATCTCGTATTGCAAAGAATATGGAACATGTCATAGCAATGGGTGAGAGGACATTAGATCCACGATTAGAACCCTCTTTTATGGAGGATGTCTTGCGCATTCCTATATCAAGACATCAAATTTTTCAGGAGAGTGATGATGAGCCTTTAGATAATGAGCCAGTAGAGAATTCTGAGAAAATACCGAAGGGTAAGTTTTGTATTGAAATTTATAATGTAAATTGTGAGCTATTAATGGTTCTGGTTTTTAAGTAGTCTATTTATGAGTCTTTTCCTTTTGTTTCTGGTAAGGTATGATGGAGAGTGGACCTTCCACTAGACAACATAGAGGAACTGCTAAGCCATGGAAAAAATGGAGTAAAAAAAAAATCATAGAGTGGGATGAAGATTGCCAACCGGTTGGAGAACATGGACACCATTTGATGTCTCATCTTGGTAACCTTTCCCGAAATGGCGAATTGTTTCCGTTAACAATGTTATCTTGGCGTAAGGCTGATAAGGATAAACTAGAAATGGTCTGGGCGTCGGTTAAGGTAACTTTTCCCGTCTCTTTATCAGTATTTTCATGGATTACTATCTTTATTTTCACTATTATCCTACTTGATAGTGAACCCCCTATTGTCTGTCTTGCTAAACCTAGACACATTGGCATTGACTTTATAGTCAGTAACACTCAAGGTCTGTATTGTAAGCTATAGATCATAGCACTATAATTCACCATCAAGAGTAAAAACAAATCGATTGAAGCAGCTGTGGCCTAGAAGTGTTGATTGAAACTGTCCTTTCAAGTGCAATATTTTGTTTTTATTCTTTTAATGTTGGAATAAAGATGTTGAAGTGGTTCCTTGTTTTTGGTTTGGGATGATTCAACTAATTTATATCTTGCTGTTCTTGTGGTTGTTTGGAAGTATAACCTCGGATATCATGTTTGAATGCTTTACCATCACCTGTTGTTCACATATTTTTGCTATTGATAATGGCTACTTATATTGATAACTTAGATATCATATTTTTTTAAGGAAAACACAAATACACCCGATGCTTTTAAAGCTATTTGCTTTAAGAAAATAGGAATTTCCTGGAAGGCCTTCAAGCATCGTGTGAAAAAAGACTTCTATACAAAGTTTGAGACCGATGAAGAGCGCCTAGCAAATGTGCCGCTCCGGGTGGAGACCAGTCAATGGCCAACTCTGGTGGCATATTAGGGCTTAGGTAACACACAGGTATAAATCGACTAACAAATAACTTACATCCATATTCATACTAGTGGCAAACCCTTTATTTCAATTTACTAAATAATGTCCAAATGTTTTTTAGAAAGTTTCGAAGAACCAAGTTAATCGCGGAAAACTTTGTGCTCTCCCTAGAACTGGTAGAAGATTCTTTCCAGAAATAAAGAGATAGGTTAGTATTGTGTTTTTTGGTAAGATAATTCTCATATATTTTCAGTTGATAATGTATAAATTTTTTCTTACTTTGGAACATGCATACACATCAGAGGAGGCTAGAAAACAAGCCTGTTGACCTTGTCAACATGTGGAGAGGCACTAGAGAAAAAGATGGCAGTTATAATGAAGAAGACGGGGCTGCTGGAACAGAGGTATATAAAATTCATATTTGTAATGAGTTTTTTTAACAAAATGTCAATTGCAAATTAGAGAAATTTAACACAAACCTCCTTGTATGCTATAGAAAATGTTAGAAAGGAGAATTGAAGAGCTACCAGCTGAAGAACGAGATAACGAGGAACAATTAAATAATGTTTACAGGGAAGTGATTGGACAAGATGGGCATGGCCGAGTTTTAGGCCGAGGAGTAGGTGTAAGCGATAAAGGATCAACATCCTTAGCAGCTCATCAGGCTGAGATTCAACAAGCAACAAATGCTGAGATTGTACAACTACGAGAAGATGGTGAAAAGTTACGAGAATATGCGGAGAAGTTGAGAGAAGAGACTGACGCATTAAGGAAAGAGCGTGAGGAGCAAGAGGCCCGGTACAAGAAAGAGCTTGAGGCGGTCAAGAGTGAGCTTAGGACTGAGCTCAAAGATGAAGTTGTGGCCATGTTCCTGAATGCTCAACTACTTTCTCAACAATCCAGTACATCGTCCAGGTAATTTGCCAACTATCAATTTATTACATTGGTTTTTCTCTGTGATTCTTATGTTTGGTTTTCTTTCGTGGCTGCAATTTATGTTTGGTTCTCCATTTCCTTTCTTTTAAGTTAAAATTTGTATTTATTACATTGGTTTCTTTTCTGGACTGATTTTTTGGACTGAATTTTGCATAGTCTAAATTTTGCATAATCTCGGTATCAGTATCGGAACTGAATTTTAGCTTCTGTTTTCACTGTGTCCTTTTCCTTGGAAACTCCGAAACTAGTGATATTTTTTACATATTGCCAAGTTATTTTTTACACTAAATTTTAGAGTATGTTAGATGGGTATCCATTGTTTTGTTTTAAGTTCAAATTATTGGACTAAATGTCCAGTCTCAGATTTACACTATACAGTTATATTCAGTCTCTAAATGTTCATATCACCTACATATATCAGTCCATTATTTTGTTCAGGTCATTAGCTCATTATAAACAGTCCTTCTGAACTAAGGAGTTCAGTCCCCTGTTTTGATATTCCGATCTGTACCTTCATTTCAGACAATTGAAACTTCAAGTTCATTCATTGAACTTTATTTTGGAGAATGAACTTCAAGTTCAGAACATTGAACCTGTGTGTGGGATGTCTTGGTATCCTAACCCCAGGTTAGCTTGCATCTATCCACCTTGATCCCGTCCACTGCAAATTCATGTAGGTTCACTGTATTTCCTGGGTTCAATCACACTATGATACAGTAATTTAGGTGTTGCTGTAACTTTATTTAAGGGGTACCAGTTGCAGTTGCAATTATTTGCACTTTGTATCCTGTACTAGTATAGAATCCTGTACACTGAAGACCAACACCACACCAGGTTGTATAGGGAGGAGGAAGTCAGCCTATACTTTTGGGGAGAATAGTGACAGAACAGGGACATGAGTGAACAAAATCTTGTGAGTTATGCCGAGTGACCGAGTGACTACCTCGTTTTCGACACTCTTATATACACAGGAATGGTGCCAGCCCCTGGTACCAATCCCTATATAGGTACAAGTACACAGGAAGTAGTACAACCTTGTGGTGTCAGTCTATTGTTTCCACCTTAGATAGAAAATCACTCGAGGGGCATCATCCTAGTTCGGACAGGTTTAGTAGACAGAGGCATGAGCTATCAGGAAGGAGGAATAAATAAAGTAGAGACTGGGTACATGAAGGTGTCCTCAGTGAATCCAATGTACTAGATATAGAGTGTAACCGAGTGTGTATCAACCCAATGTAAGGTTATATGGTGCAGGAAATGAGCAAGACAGCAGCACACAAGGGGAGTCATATATATGACAGTCTATCTATAGCACTGTTTAGCCATGCCCTATTTTAGTTAATTAAAATTGCCATGTTTTAATTAACTTTTACTGGATATAGAGTGTAACATATTTTAACTTTTACATTGGTTTTTTCCAGCTTGTTACTGTAATTCTTGCTAGAATAATTGTACTTCCCATTTAAAATATTTTCCAATTTTTTCCATCTTCACTTAAACTTCCTTTTTCACTTGAAGCTTCCTTTGTCACTTGAAGCTTTTTCTGTACATTATTTTTTTTCTAACTTTTTTGTACGCAGGTCTGTACAGTTTGGAAGAACTGTTTGTAGGTTTGTACAATTTTTTTAAACCTTCACAAACTAATGTGGTCTAGTCTGTACAATTTGATAGAACTTGTCTTTCTTTTCTGGTTGTTCGTGTATAGTTAGCAGGTTGCTAATATATTGGCATATATTTATTTGCAGGTCCTTCAAAAGCATTCTGGATATGCTAAAATGATGGGCGACGATCTTGTGATGATAAAAAGTTTGGGTTAATTTTTGGGTTCATGTTGGATATACTAAAAACATGGTGTAATGGTGGAGACAATGGGTTCATTTTGTAACTGATGTTGTGGGTGATGTATAGTGTTTTGGATTTATTTTGGAAAATGTGGTTAAGGATGCTTAATAGGTTCAGCATTTTGTATGTAATGGTGGAGACAATGGGTTCATTTTGTAACTGATGCTGTAGGTGATGTAGTGTTTTGGATTTATTTTGGAAATGGTGGTTAAGGATGCTTAATGTTAAGCTTTTTGTTGTTTATCAATTGAACATATATAGTTATATATGGATTTTGTTGTCTTCTACTTAATGGTAAAGAATGCTTGATGTTGTTAAGCTTTTTTTGTATTGGAGCTCTGATACCTAGAGATACATCTGAGGACAAGCTTGACAACGTCCATGATTATATGAATTATGTGTATTTAAAAAAAAATTGTATGTTTTATAGCTGAAAAATACAGACAATAATTTCATAAGTGTTACTTTTGGGACAGTTATGTAATTCTCCTAGATATAAACGACATTCTTTTGTAATGCTGGCAAATTTGTTTAGGACGGATGTTATTCGTCACAAACTCTTTTATTTTGGGACCGTTTTGTAAACCATCGTAAACATGTAATAATTCAAACTCTTTTGGTACGGTCACATTTTTCGACCCTAAAACCAAATTAGGACGGTATTTTTCGTCCTAAAACTTTTTGCCATGCCACCCTAATAGTACTGTCACTTACCGTCCTAAAATTCGTCCCAAATCACAATTTAGGACTGATTTGGGTCTTTTTAAGACGGATTTTTGGGGTCCCAGAAAGACACTTTTTTTGTAGTGCATATTGGTCTGTCTGTTGAGTTCTTTGGGTCATTTAATGACTCTCTGACTTAGCTGAATTCGAAGAGGCAAATTCATCATCATAAATACAAGTTCATTGCACTAACTTCGAGAAGGTTGCCACTTGGTGCATAGGTTTGATTTGCCCTGGCCTATAAATAGCAACAGTTTGAGAGAGTTTTGTTGTCTTCCCCTTGACTTCTCGACGAAGATGGATTCGACTGATCCTCCTTCTTGGCAAGACGTTGTACTGTGGGTGATGGTTCTCCTTGTTCGAAGAAGCTTTGATGGTGAACTCCTTCAGAAGACTGAGATTCGTCGAGTTGGAATGGACATAGCAGTTTATGTTCGAGCCGCTTGCTGGTAGTATTCTTCTACAAGACGACATCGAGTGCCAAGTTGAATGCATGGTTTGGGTTTGATGTGCCTAAGCCTCATTATGATGGAAGAGCCCCAGGCTGGTAGATGCGCCTGTACGTTGACGAGGAAGTGATTCACTCTGACGGGGCGGAGTGATGCGCTGGGAGAGTAATACGTCGGGCTGAGAGACGCGGCTAGTTGAGACGACACGGCTAGCTGAGACATCTGAGTGATGAGCCTAGTTGAGAGTAGGCTGTTACAAAATCTTCAATTGGCATCATGTTTCTAAGACGATGTCGAACAGGCACAATATGTTGCAACTGCTGGAACACAGACTGCCTTGGTGGTAGAGCCACTATCTTGCGGTCGCAGCAGTTGATGGCGACCGTAGCACAAGTATGTCCCGTGAGGGGCGAGTTGTGCATGATGGTCGTCTCTCCCGATCCACGTCTGTGAGTGATCACATTACATAAATCATGTGAGGAGATGTTGATACTCGTACCCTCTTCAAGTACATGGCAAAGCCAAGCGTCAGGGTGAGTGTATGAATGACACTCATACCCTAATCAGGCGCATGGCAAAGCCAAGCATCAGGGTGAGTGTATGAATGACACTCGTACCCTAATCAGGCGCATGGCAAAGCCAAGCGTCAGGGTGAGTATATGAGTGATGCGCCACCTTTACACCCCCATCAGGCGCATGGCAAGGCCAAGCGCCAAGGTGATCAAGTGAATGTTGTGCCCCCTGATCCAGCGCATAAGGCGCGCCCAGATCAATAGTGGGGGAACCACATTTATAGTGACTTGAACCAGCCTCAAACGCACAACCAATGTAGGCGCAGGGGTTCAAGACCACAGAATTTGCCTTGCACGACTTGGTTGCGAACGCGGCAGATGCGCCCAAGTGAGACAAGGACTTTGAGGGTCGGCTCGTTTCTGGCGCAGAAGCACCCGAGTCAACTTTGTACAGCTTACCATAAGCAGCGCGCATGATTGTGAGCGCATGCTTCTGGTTTGCCGTTGGCATAGCACGGTTGAGGCGCATGGCCCGTGCCACCTTGGAGTTCTTCGTACTAGCCCGCGAAGGCGCTTAGTACTCAGAATCCAACTTTTTCTCGCCTTGACAGCGAGTGAAGAACTTGCAGCCAACCCAGAAAAAGAGAAGAACTACTGTAACTTTTTGTGGCTCGAACGGGCTCCCTGGATGACGGGCTTCCTTTTCTTTATTTATTTTGGTACCCTTTTCAAAGGAGGCAAGAGGGCTCTATATATAGAGTGGAATGAGACCTCTCTTCTTTTCCTTTCCGATGTGGGATTAAAAGTAATATCCCTCCTTTTTCATGCTTCTACACTCACCACGTCACGAGAAGAGGTCACGTGGGTGCACCCATACTTAGTGCCCGAAGTTATCCAGGCGGTGTCATCTCCAACCAACAAGAAGAATGACAGGAAGTTCAGATCCTGCCATACAATTTCAACCGAAGCTGAGGAGGCAGCGGCCGTTGTTACCCGGTCTGGGGCACAAGTCCAGCCCACTCCGGGTAGTTCAGTTGAAGACCCTCAGCCAGCAACGCTGGCTGCCGCTGATGTTTCGGGGCCATCACATCCTCCACCGGTGGACAGGTCCAAGCCGAAAGAAACCCGCTTCGACAGGCCGCTCCGTAAGGATGCACCTCAAGGATTGGAGAGACCTTACAACTTTGACATATTAGCACAACTGGCTAATACATCGGCAAAGTTATCGTTATACGAGCTCCTATGGCTCTCTAAGGATCTTCGTGTCGCATTGAGCGAGTGTAGCTCCCCTTTCCAAAATTTTTTAAATATTTTTTTTATTATTTATTTGATTTAAATAGTGATTTTTATATTTGTTTTTATAAATAATTATTTAATTAATTATTACGGTAAATGACTTTAGCCATGGTTGAGTTTTGAAGTACCAGACGACTAGGAATCATGGCACGGATAGTGCAGTGGTGTGCCTTGACTAGTGTATTAGCCATGCCAAGGAAGATCCTGCCATAAGTGTGTCCTAACTAGAAAAACCAGGCCAAGTTGCGACTTAACCTCTAAAGACATTTTAAATTATTTATTAATTATATTATTGACTTGTAGGATACCCGGTTTGTGTCGATTTAGCTCGGACTAGACCCGAACCGAAACCGAGCCCATGTAATCTTGTAGTGAGACCAAAGACGTCCATGTAGACGTATATATTGCATTTATTAATTTTGATTGTCCAAATAGGCATTTCATTTTTTTTAAAAACCAAAGTCGGTGGACGACTCCACCCGACCTTGGCCCGGAGGCCGTGGCCACCGTCACCTAGCCAACTCCGTGGGAGGGAGGACTCAAACCCGGCCCTCACCCCGGTGCACGGTGGTGTTACCAGTACACCATGACTCGATGTGCGAATAGGCATTTCATATATATATATTTTATATATATATTATATATATATATATATATATATATATATATATATATTATATATATATATATATATATATATGATATGATGATAGCGCTCGTTAGGGCTTCCGGAATTCGTGGAGCAGGCGAGCAGGCGATTTCTCGGATGATGGGCTCGGCGGGGGGCTCAGCCCCCCGGATGATTCGACGGCTGGGGCCCCTGGCCATCCTGGCCGTCTCCTGTATAGGGGTCTCCGCCCATGGGGGCGACCTGCTGGCGCTCTCGGCCGGCGCTGAATCGGCGTGGGTCTCCGCTCCACCTTCTGTTTCGACGGCGGCGACCTCCGGCCTCCATGGCCGGATCAGGGTCACCTTCCCGGGGAAAGACCTGCTGACGAATTCAGCCAGCGATTCGGCAGAGGGTTCCGCCCCAGGTTCATCGGCGGGGGTTCTCGGCTACCTTGGCAGGAGTATGCCACATGACGTCGTCCATGGGAGCGTCCGGCCTGCCGGAGGCGTTCCCTGCGGTGCGGAATGGTTGGTGGTTTCGGTGGGGGGTTCCGGCCTTCCGGGCAATATCGACCCTCCGACAGAGGTGGCGGCCACATCGATGGTGGCAAGTGGAGGGACGGGTGGCACGGCGTGGACCTTCGCTGCGGTGGTGGGCGGATCCGCGTCGGCATCGACGGGTGGTGTACCGAGGGTGGATTTCCGACCAACCCTTGTTTCTGAGGGACGGAAGGTGGTTGTTTTTTCTCAGTCAGATATGGAGGCCCTCACGGTGCCGTGTGGGCTTGACCTTATTGGCAAGTTTGCTCGACGGAGACTCCCGGTTGAGGCTATTAGAAAGGCCTTCGATTCGCGGGGTTTCATGGTGTTGATCGACGTGAAGGCAATTGATGATCGACACGTTCTGATTCGACCTCATGTCGAGAGTAATTTTCTCCGACTGAGGTCTAAGGACTGTTGGTTTGTTGGCCGGGTTTCGATGATGATATTCAGGTCGTCGGTGGACTTTTCGCCGCTGAGAGAGGACCCTCGGGTTCCTATCTGGGTGGCCTTCCCTGGGCTTCCCCACTGTTTGTTTGATACCAATGCGGTTCTCTCCATCGTATCTGGTCTCGGCACTCCGCTCAGTACTGATCGGGCTACGGCATCCTTTTCTAGGTCGGGGGTAGCCAGGGTTTTGGTTGAAGTGGACGTCAGCAAACCACTTCAACATGAGGTATTCTTCCAACTGCCCGATGGTGTTCGCTCACAGCCAGTTGTCTATGAGCGGAGCCCTCTCTACTGTGTTTCTTGTGGCCATTATGGTCACGTTGAGAGTCCTTGTGGTCGACCTCGGGTGGAGCTTTCTTTCGAGGGAGTTGATGATAGACCGCCCATCCCCGACGGCCGCTCTCCAGGCGTAGTACGTGAGGAGGACGACACGGTGGGGGGCCGCGGGACTAGCAGGGGTCGTCGGAGGAGACGGTCTAGACGTGAGAAAGGGAAGGGGACACGACAGGTGTGGAGGCGCGTCGAGGGGCGTGATGATAGCACGGGGACCACGTAGCCCAGATTGTGCGGGAGAGATGATAATCGTGCGAATTCCGTTCCGCTATTCTGGCACGTGGGGGAGTCATTTTTGGGCCAACTGGCTTTATGGTCGGATGACGGGCGGCCCATGATGGAGGGACGCAGCGCTCCAGGCTCTAGCTTGGATGGACAGATGGGCCCTGAGCGGGGTATTGGTTCTATCGATTTATCGGATCTTCCTATTATTATTCATAGCCAGCTGGGACAGGGGGTTATAGCGGCTGATTCTGACACCGAAGATCGTAGCATGGTGGTGTGGGAGGAGGCTGGTCACGGTCCTTTATTCGTCTGGGGAGATGATCCATCTACGAGTGTTGATATGGTCTCACTGCCCGAGGTTAGACCCTCCACCTCATTCTTCGAGGGACGTGAAGAAGACTGGCAGATGGTTCCATTCAAGAAGGTGGCTGTTAGGCTGAGGAAGTCGATGGCACCTCAGTCGGATACACTTCTTCGATCACATGCTTCCCGGGTTAGGCGGGACCCCCAGAGGGTCCATTGTTAAATTCCTTATGTGGAATGTTCGGGGGACGGCGAACAGAGCTACTTTATCCCGTCTCAGGTCCTTGTGTCGAACCAACTCTATTCAGGTTCTTGCCATTATTGAACCCAAGGTGATATCCTCTAAGCTTCTTTCTTATCAACTGAGGTTGGGTTTTGATGATAGCTTTTGCAATAATAAGGACAATATTTAGATTTTCTGTAAGTCGGGTCTTGGGATCAATTGTTTTGACTCCTGTGACCAGGCTATCACGGTGCAGCTTTCTTTGAGTTATTTTTCTGTTTCGGTGTGGTTGTCGATTGTACATGGTGCAGGAACACAACAGGGGAGGAGGAGTCTATGGAGGCACCTTCTGGACGTCCAAGCCAGGGACATTGCTTTGCCCTGGGCGGTGGACGGGGACTTCAATATCATTGCTTCTCCGGATAAGAAATTTGGTGGGTGACCTCCTGACACGAGGGCCATTGCAGACTTCCTCGACTTTCAGTTGGCTGCCGGGCTCTTCGATGTTGGTTTTAGAGGTAGCGTCTATACCTGGGTGAACGGGCAAATGGGGCTTGATCGTCAGGGATCCCGTCTTGATAGGCTACTCGTGACGGGTAGTTGGCTGGATGGAGTCCAGGTTTCTTGCGAGCACCTTAATCGGGCAGAATCTGATCATTCTTTTCTTTTGATATCCTGTCAGCCAGCTTCTTCCCCTCTGCGTAGAGGCTTTCGTTTTCTTGACTTTTGGACTTCTCATCCGGACTTTCTTATGATTGTGGCTCGGGCGTGGAATTCATGCTGGCATTATGATGTGCTGGAGCGGTTGGGCGTGCGCTTGAGGACAATGGGGCATGTTCTGGTGGGTTGGAGCAGAGCTACTTTCGGAGACATTTTTCAGGAGGTCCGTCAGGCCGAAGATGCTGTCTTAGCGGCGGAGCAGGATTATGAGCTTCATCCTTCAGAGAGGGGGAGGGCTTCCTGGATGGAGGCCGTTGCCAGATTGAAGCAAAAGGTCCAGGTTGAGGAGTCTTTCTGGAAGCAAAAAGCAAGATTGAGATGGGATCTGGAAGGAGATAAGAATACTCGTTTCTTCCATGAGTGCACTAGGAGCAGGCAAAGAAAGACGGGTATTCAGAAAATTATTCGGGCTGATGGATCAGAAACTGGGTCTACTGAGGAGGTAGCGACGGAGGCGGCTTTATTCTTCTCAAAGCTGTTTAGAGCGGAGCCTATTTCAGATGAGGACGTTTTCCTTGATGTCATTCCTAGCATCATTTCTGTGGAGGACAATTCTGATCTTGTTCGTTGTCCTGATAGAACGGAGTTGTTGGAGATTGTTCGGAGTATGGACCCGGCTAGTGGTGCCGGACCGGATAGCTTTTCTGGGAGATTCTTCTCAGTTTATTGGGATATTATTGCTGCTGACGTGGAGGAAGCCGTTGGTTCGTTCTTCTTGGGTGCACGCCTTCCGGTATCAGTCTCGGATACCTTCTTATTTCTTATTCCTAAAGTCGAGCACCCGAGGAACCTTTCTGATTTCTGCCCTATCAGCCTTTGCAATTTCTGTAACAAAATTATTTCCAAGATCATTGCTTGCAGGTTGCGGGAATATCTTCCCAAAATTATTTCTCCTGAGCAAAGTGATTTTGTTAAGGGGAGAGAGATTATGGACAATATCATTATTGCTCAGGATATGGTGGCTTCTATGAAGGAACCTAACCATGGTGGAAATGTTGCTATTAAGCTAGACATACAGAAGGCCTATGACAGAGTCAATTGGCATTTCCTCCTGAGGGTTCTTCGGAGATTTGGTTTTAATGAGGCCTTCTGTGATATTATTTATCGTCTCCTGGCGGATACCTGGTATGCGGTTCTTCTTAATGGCGCTGCTACTGCTTTTTTCTCGGCGTCTAGAGGGATCCGGCAGGGGGACCCTCTCTTCCCGGCTCTTTTCATTATTGCTGCGGAGGTACTCTCTCGGAACCTCAAGCTTCTTCAAGACACTAATAGGAGATCTTCATTTCACACTCCCATTGGGGGACCGCGTATCTCGCACTTGGCTTATGCGGATGATGTTCTTATTTTCACTTCAGGGGATATTACCGGATTGCGTGCTCTCCAGCAAGTATTGTATAGCTATGAGGCTGTTTCTGGACAGAAGATTAATTATTCCAAATCGGCCTTTTATACGGCGACACCATTGGGTGAGGACTGTGCTCGAACTATTTCTAATCTCTTCGGATTTAGTACCGGAACCTTGCCATTTTCTTATTTGGGTTGCCCATTATCATGCGGAAGAAGGAATGCGGGGATGTTTAGTTATTTGCTGGATAAAATCCGCTCGAAGCTGACGGGTTGGCAGAACAAGATTCTTTCTTCTGGGGGTAAGTTGGTCCTTATTAAGAATGTACTTTCCTCCATCCCTATGTATACTTTGGCCGCATGTTGTCCTCTCCGGGCAGTTCTCAGGACGATTGAGAGGATATTTGTGGCTTTCTTCTGGGGTAGCAAGGATGGGGTGGCTAAGAGGAGTTGGTTGGCGTGGCGGTTCGTTACTCGGACTAAGTCCGAAGGTGGCCTAGGGATCAAGTGCCTAAATGATACTATGGATGCCTTCTCTATGAAGCTTTGGTGGAAGTTGAGGCATGGGAAGGGCCTTTGGGTGGAGCTTCTTAAATCAAAATATTTTCGCAAGCGTCATCCATGTGATGCGTTTATGACTTCCAAGTGCTCTCAAATTTGGCGACGGATTTTGCGGGGAAGGAAATTGGCGGAGCCGCATATCTCGTTTAGACTTGTGCATGGTGAGGGATCAGCGAGGTGCGAAGCATGGATTCCGGGGGGTCTTCGGTTGGATAGTGTTGCTATTCCATCGGCTGAGGGAGTGACGTCTGGGACCAGGTGCGGATCGGGGAGACGGACTTGGGTACGGAGTTGTACACAGGCGAGGGAGTCTGATGCTCACGGCCGGACGGGACATTTATTGGGCACTGGAGAGCTTCGGAGGTCGGCTAGATTGGCCGGGAGAAGGGTGGTTCTTTTCCAACGTACGGTGACTGTTCGGGCTCTTTTGGATTGGGGAAGAAAGATCAGAGATTCTAGGGCGAGGAATTCTGACAATGGTGGTCCGCTTATCCGATCGTTTTGGACAACCAATGGATAGGATCTGTCTTTGTTCTTGGAGCAGTTTGGAGTAGAGACAGCGGGCCGGCTCAGAGAGGCGAACCTGACTTGTACTTCGGCACCAGATTCACTGGTTTGGGGGGAGCGGAAAGGTTCTTTCACAGTGGCTGCGGCTTGAAGATGTTGTCGGATTTCTCACCCTACTTCATCACTTTTTTCTAATATATGGGGTAAGTATATTCCGGCGAAGTGGAGCATTCTGATGTGGCGGGTTTGTCACAACCGGCTTCCTACTGATGACATTATTCAGAAGATTGGCTTCCATCTGGCTTCCAGGTGTCATTGCTGTCAGGTTGGGCATGGGGAGACCCTTCAGCATATATTTTTCCACGGGGACCTTGCTATGACGGTTTGGGCTGCTTTCCGGGGTTTCTTCAAGGCACGGATGCATAGTGACTTTCTAGTCTTTCTTCAAAGGTGGTGGCGGGGTCAGGGCAGTCATCATCGGAGATCATTGGCTGGAGCGATCATTTGGGTGCTTTGGAAGAACAGGAACAAGCATCGGTACGAGGGGCGTGGTACTGGATCGGATTTTTTGATTCGGGATGTGAAGCGACAGTTTCGGAAGTCGCTTTCGAGTTTTCGTCATCTTCCGTCTATTCCTTATTGGGCTTTAGAGTAGAGTTATTGTTTTATTTTCTTTCTTTGTCTTTGTTACCATGAGGTCGGATGTACTCATTACCCTCTTTTATCAATAAAGGTAACAGTGTTTTAAATATATATATATATATATATATATATATATATATATATATATATATATTTTATATATATATATATATATATATATATATATATATATATATATATATATATAAAATATATATATATATATATTATTGTTACTGAATTGATATTCTATTTTTAGAAATAGGATAAATACCTTCCTAATTACCCTTATGCATGTTGGGATATTTAGACTACATATTTTGTATATACACGTATTATAGATTTTCCTTATTAGTTATCATTATTATTGTTATTTATATTGTTATTAGAATTATAATAATAAAAATATATCATTTAATATTCTAGATTATTTATGAAATAAATATTATTGTATGTATATATTTTAGTATAAGCCCAACACTATTAGAATATATTACTAAGATTTATTTTTGGACTTTTGGAGTATTTATGCATATATAGGTAATATACGTATATATGTAAAGATATATATAGAAAAAAAATGTATATATATATATATATATATATATATATATATATATATATATATATATATATATATATATATATATATATATATATATATATATATATATAACTAAGGAAACCCAAATCCCAGTCCAGCCCATCCCAAGCCGAGGCCCAACCGACTGCTGTGTATTTGACCCCCCCCTAAACCGAATATATGATCGAGAGAATATGGAGAGAAGTAGCAGCCAACCCTAACACCAAAACCCTAATCTTCAATACCAGAGCCTCCCCCATGCCTCCTCGCAACACTGGACTGCCGCACGATGTCGTGCGCAGACAGAACAGCCGCAACACAGCAGCAGTATTGGCAGCCCATCGACCAGAACTTCGTACCGCGATTGTTTGGCGCATGATTGTTCGTTTTACGAACCGTCTTCTCGGGTATGTTCACAACCTAAACGGCTCCCAATCCTTTCAATTATTTTAAATTTATAGGCCCTAGGTTGCACGATAAATCAACTCAAAAGTTAACGAAAAACTGTTTCGAAATGAAACAAAATGCTATTCCCCGACCCTAATTTGGAAGGCGATTATTCGCCGGTCCATCGATTATTTTAGTAAAGTGTTTGAAGACGTTTAACAACAACCTATACGGCTTATAAACAGTTCTTTTAGATTCTGATTTCATCTATTTTATATCAAGTTAAATCGATTTGAAATTGAAGAAAATCTATGAAATGTGTTTTGAAAATTCGAGAAAAACTCCCGATACCATGTGCGTCCCACCAAACCGGGCGACGTGGTCGCGAACCGAAAGCATCGAAAGGTGTGTACCAACTTCGCGGACGTGTGGGCTTTGACCAAATTCAAATTGGTTGCGTGTGCGCGACGAATTTGATGCGTATCCGTCAAAATTCACTGTATCGACCTCTTTGCAAATTTCTTAATTACTTTGTGCACGTTCGTCAGATCGAGAAAAAACTTACGCCAACAGGACCGTATCGTTTTTTGGTTTTGTATGCCAAGTTTGGTCCGATTCTGAGATAGTTGATCGAATCGCCGTTTTACGGGCCCCACGATCCGATTCAACGGGCAATTTTGTGCACGGCCTGCCAGAATCCAACTTTGGACATACGGTTGGGTTTGTATCATCAAAACAAGTCCGTAGACAGGTAGTTTGATGACTTTAGAGACTATTGACCCTGCCACGCCATTCGATGCAAAGCGGGTCCAACCGTTGACATCGTTTTGATCCGAAATTACCGTTTTGCCCCTGTGTCCAGAATTGGACTTAAGGACAGGCAATCCTAGCTAATTTGACTAATCTGAAAATTTGGTAACATCTATTACAGCTTCTGGAGGCAGTTGTGAGACTTGGACTTTTTGGCTTGTTGATTGGCAATATATTGTTGGTTCTCCGTGCAACCCTCAGGCAAGTACACCTTGCCGAACATATACAGTATTACATTGTTGTATTCCTTTTCATACTGTCACATGATTTCCATATTGTGATTGGTTTGTCCTTGATTGTTTTACTTGTTCTAGATTACGTGCACGTGTAGGATATTCAACATTGCTTGATTATTGGTCTTTTCGTGTTACCTTATCTCGTGATTGAGTTGTCAGTTTCTATATCTTGTTCTTGACTTGACCATTCTTGACTGGGAGTATGTTGCATTGTACTACAGTTGAGACATATTATAGATTGGGAGTATCTTGTATTTTATTATGACCTATAGCATATATTGATTGATTGATTGATTTGATTTGCGACACTATGAATTGGGAGTATCTTGTATTGTACTACGATTTATAGGAGTCTACTTGACCTTGTATCCTTTAGGAGAGGAGATCGATACTAGAATTAGCTAATCTCGACTGAGAGTATCCTGCTTTGTGCATCAATTGAAAAACTATAGATTGTGAGTATCTTGTATTGTACTACAAGCTATAGGAGTTCTGATTGATAGTTAGCCAAGTCTAGTATTACATTTCCATACAACTCGTTGTCCTTAGATATTCTTCTTGCAGTGTTCTTATTCTCCATACATGTTATTTACTGTCATATTAGTAGGTATATTTTATGTATCTTGCTAGTCCTCTGAGGACCTGATGATCTCTTCAGGTAGTTGATTGCACGGAGTTAGTTAGCTGAGCATGTGGTAGTTGACTTCATCTACATGATTCAGGCATTTTGTTAGTATTATTGATTTACTATCTTTCTCGTGCTTTTATGACATATCCTGCTTATCAGCCTAGCTTTATAGACTCATATTATTCTTAGAGTCTAATCGGACATATATGCTAGTCGGCTGCAGACCACGACCCATACTTGTTCATTCTTGTCTTATATATTCTTGTGGATTGAGATACACTGTAGATTACCATATTAGCCATGATACCATGATCTTGACCGCTTATACTTTTCGAGTCGGGCTGGAGTCCGCTTGATACGTAGCTGGCTTGCTCATGCTCTCGCGTCCCAAAAAGCGGGTACGGGTTGTGACAGTGAAGCACTCCAGAATGTCGACGCCTACTTAGCCCAGGTCAAACCTACAGGAGAAGACTCGTCAGCAGATCTCCAGGGCAGCAGTTGTGCAGACACAATGCCTAATATCGTATTCACCCTATAGGACATGCTGATCAAGACCAACTTGTATGATCGCCCCTTGTATTACACTGGATACATAGGCGACATCAAGGTGGATCGGATGCACATCGATCCTGGCTCGTCGATAAGCATCATCCCGAAAAGCTTGCTTCAAGTCCTCGGCATCCCTATGCACCGGCTAGCGGCGACCAATACTGCCATTAGCGGTTTCAACTCGGGAATGAGCTATCCCTTAGGAAAGATCCGATTGAAATGTCAGATCGACGACCTGAGGACAGAGGTTACCTGCTACATCATAGATGCAGATACATCCTACAATATCCTCTTGGGGCATCCGTTGATACAAGACTATATGATCGTGCCATCCACACTCCACCAGTGCTTCAAGTATGTCAGTAAGCACGGCTTCGTGAAGACTGAATTCGCAGACATCGATCCCTTCAAAGGGTTTGAGTCTTATTATTCTTCGGAGGCTTGTCTATATGAAGAATCCAAGAAGCACGTAACTAACGAACTGGAGGCCATCACAGGGCCAGAGGAACCCTTGAGAGTTCATCTCCAGGCCCGTAAACTGGGCAAAGCTGCACCCCTTGTCGTAACTTTGCATAAAGAGGTGCCCGCTTCTCCCATCCCAGCTGCGCAGTCGGAACCGATGGTCATCCGACTCCCAAGGTCCAGCCAGGAGCCAAGACCCGTCATAGGGCCGATGGTGATCCAATTGCCAAAATCCAATCAAAGGCGACCGGAAGATGCGAGGCCCTCTGGAGAGCCGATGGTGATCCGATTGCCAAGATCCAGTCAAAAGCAAACGGAAGACACGAAGTCCTCTGCCGAGCCGATGGTTATCCGTCTTTCCAAGACGAGCCGGCAACCAAGTGTTGATCCGAGACCCTCAGGCAAGCCAATACCACAAGCAGAACCCTTGGTGGTCAAGTTGCCCAAGACAACATCCCAACCTCCGATCACGCATGGGGTAGCTAAAGAGAATGCAGAACTCGCGAAGTATCTTATTGCAAAGGTGGATAGTCCCTCTCCTGATGATGTAATCCCCGTGGAAAAAATTTCTTATTTCATCAATAAGAGGATGCCGTTGAACTATCCTGAGTGTAATAAACTTAATCTGATGTATACTATAGGGCACGGTCGGGACATTAACCTGCACACACAGGTGACGACCGTCCATACCGCAAACCGACTTACTTCCATTGGAGGTACCTACTTCCTAGTCCCAGGCAGAAGAGAAGGGGATCATACGATCATCTTCGACCGAAAAGAAGGTCCTCAACCCTTCATGCCTCAAGAGTTTGATCTTGAACCCGATGCTGGAAGATTATCGCTCTACTTGTATAGTCGTCAAGCCAAGTAATTCATGCAAAAGCAGGGGTATGACATAGAGGCTACCCCAGGTCTGAATTACGGCAACGGTCGACGATCGCCTCTGCAGCTGTCAACCCCGTCCAGGAAGCCTCGAGATTATTACGGCAAGTCCAAATGCGGCCTCGGTTATGTTATACCAGCAACAACGCCTGAGAACTCCGATGAGGAATACGAGTGGCATTTTTACTCATCCGAATTACCTACATACGATTTTGATGATAGCATTGGAGATATATTCAGGAAGACATTATCTGTCAACATGGCATCTGCTGACATTGAAGAGAAAGACAAAGATCTACTCGAACCTCTTGAATTGGAGCCATGGGTCCAACAACTGGATACACAATGGGAGAAGCGCTTTGAACTACGTGACCCTCCTATTGAAGATGAGGTCATGCAAGCTGACCTCGGTGATGAATCCTCTCCAAAGCCAATCTTCGTCAGTAAAATCTTGACGGACGACGAACGGGAGTGGTTGTTGCAACTCGTCAGAGAATATATCGATGTTTTTGCTTGGAGCTACGAAGACATGCCACGGGTAAACCCCGAGATCGCACTTTATAAGCTCAATATTCATCCGGACGCAAAACCAGTCAAACAACAACAACGGCGGTTCCGTCCAGACATCACGAACTCTATCGAAGCAGAAGTAAACAAGCTTATAGCTAGCAGTTTCATCCGTGAGGAGCAGCACCCAGACTGGATAGCTAATATAGTACCAATCATCAAAAAGAATGGAAAGATTCGAATCTGCATCGACTTTCGCAATCTGAATGCGGCATGTCCTAAGGATGAATTCCCTCCTTCCATCATCGATATAATGATTGATTATACGTATGGCTTCGAGCACATGTCCTTTATGGATGGCTTTTCAGGATACAATCAAATCAAAATGTCTTTTGACGATGAGAAGCATACGTCATTCCGAACACCGATCGGTGTGTATTGTTACACAGTCATGCCCTTCAGTCTGAAGAACGCCGGTGCTACATATCAACGAGCTATGAGCGTCATCTTTAGAGATCACTTGCACAAGACGGTGTAGTGTTACGTTGACGATATCGCCGTCAAAAGCCGCTCCAAGGATGATAATTTACACGATTTGAGGATAGTGTTCGACCTTATGCGAGCACACAATCTGAAGTTGAATCCCACCAAGTCCTTCCTGGGTATGTCCAGCGAGAAGTTCTTGGACTTTGTCGTTACTTTCCGGGGCATTCATATAGACCCCGATAAGACAAAGGCAATCCTGGAGATGAGTCGACCGAGGAACCTCCGTGAACTTCGCGGCCTTCAGGGAAGACTAGCCTACATCAGGTGGTTCATATCTAACCTCTCAGGGCAATGTCAACCCTTCACACAACTCATGAAGAAAGGCATCTTTTTCATATGGAATGAAGAATGTTAACGTGCCTTTAATGGCAAACAACCCTGCCTTAGTATAGAGACCCTAAAAAGTTGGTTTAGGTATTGTGTCACCCCACATTTGTCTCCTATGCTAAAGTCATCACTTGGCTAGGTGTCCAGTTAGAAAGTCGTGTTACACCACTAGTGTCATAGT
This sequence comes from Iris pallida, assembly GCA_029216955.1. NCBI lineage: Eukaryota > Viridiplantae > Streptophyta > Magnoliopsida > Asparagales > Iridaceae > Iris > Iris pallida. The sequence goes on from JANAVB010038218.1 coordinate 2,361,275, forward strand.
CTTGGGCTTAATATGAAAAACTAAGATTGTATATCTTTTTTGACAGTGTCAGAACACCGGACATCTATAGCTTCGTATTCATATCCTTGTTTTGTACGAGACAAGTACCCCTACAAACTTTACTTACTGCATATAATGAATTACGTATAAACTATGTTAATACAGTTACTTAAATAGAAAATCATATCTTACATGTTTCTAGGTACCTACCGTATGTTTCACATGCTTTAAACTGTTCTTATATTTCTCATATGTTATAACTTGGGTTATGGGGAAACTGATAGCTGAGTACGTGATCATGCCCCCTTCTCCCGTACGTATTTACCGAGCAAGGTCACATTACATGCATACCTTGTCGTAGGCCATTATCCCGTATTTCTGTACGTATGTACACCTATGCTTGTAGACTTGTACGTACGTACATTTTATTACATGTAGACTTGTACACCGGTACATTTTATACATATTGACGATCACGTGCCTGCTCTAGTTTTAAACATTATATATACATATGTCATCATGACAAATGTGTCTTCTATATGATAGATTGTGATATGCCATAATTCTCGTTTATTACATCTTTTTTTATTCCATGCTCCGTATATTTAGTTTGTAGAACCAGTACTTGCTCCCTTCCTGACAGAAAACGTTGCAGGTATACTTACTGAGAATGAGTTGCTATGTGATTCCTATTATGGGGTCACCATTGAGGATCAGGCTTTAGCCCATGAGGATGTACCTACAGGGAAACTCGTCTAGTTTGTTGTTTTAGCTGCTCTGGACTTTGAGAGCAGGACTGCTTAGGCTATGTATTTTGTTACTAGACTTGTATCCAGTTTTATATTTTGGCTATGTATTATAAACATATTCGTATGTTAAATGTTGTGTTTGTGATGACTTTCTTCACTATGACAAATGAAACTATTAGCACACTTGATCCTTTACTATGTACGTCTTAATAGAACAGCTTACTACGCTTTAACTCAGGCATAGGCTGGACATGCCTCAATCCGTCCTAACAAATTTGGGTAGCGGGTCGTGACATATTTTTAGTGGTGGCCCATGCAGGTCTTCGACTTAAATTGTTTGGTTACACCAAGCATACTTGCAACTAGAATTATAGGATAACTTGATAAAACACTAGGAACATCATCTAGAACACCTAGAGGATTCCTAGGGTTGCAACATAGGAAACTCATTGTCACGACCCGCACCCTAGAGTAAGGGTACGAGAACCCAGCCTACGCCGCAGTGTCGGCGGTAGAACGCTGTCCTAGGTCTCATGCATCTAACAGTATAAGGCTAAGCAGTTTATACTCCCCGAATGGGGGTGATATAGCAGAATGTAAACTCAATCACATCTAAGGTAGAGCATAATGGAAGATAGATAAAACATGAAATCCAAAAGAGATACAGCAGAGAGAAATCTAAGTGTCTAAAATACACAAACCTAGAAATACATCTCAAAGCTCAAATACAGAAATCCATAAATACAACTCAAGACAACTGAAAATAAATTGAGCAAAACCCTAGCTACCTATACAACCTCTACTGTGTCTCCTCTAGGCTAGCAGGCAACCTCCATGCTATCTGTAAAATTTATCAACAGGTCCAGTCAGGACAGGAGCGAGCACATTACATCTCAACAGTTCATAGCAGGTTAGAAAATATAATCATACAGTAAAGTAATATACAGGTACGGAAAGAAATGCTGTATGTAAACAGAGAGAGAGCTGTAATAGAAATATCTACAATAAATAGAGAACTAACAGTGGCTAGTGAGTCAGAGTACAATATAGACATGTAAATGGCATAGGAGATTCTGATGCTACACTATGGAAGAGATTCTGATGCTACACTACTTGGATAGTATTCACATGTCTATTTCTACTCCCCCGTACCCCCAATTAATACACAAGGATCCAACCAGGTTATGTTATGATTCTATGTAACAGCCCCCGAAGGGTGGTAAGCCCCCCAAGGGTGGTAAGCCCCCGAAGGGTGGTACATAGTAGTCCCATAAATGGGGTTTCTGGGAAACCCAATAAATGGGATAAGGATTCAAAGAAGACTCTGTGATAATATGAGTATATGTCACAAGTGATCAAAGAATCAAAGAAGCATAGTGATACGCCATGTAAGTGAAACGCACAGAACATAGAGTACCCCGATGCTCCCTGAAGGGATAACATCTCAGGGAGGGATCCACATTGTACTAATCCGTGTGACCAATGTGACAGTATCAAGTAAAGTAATTTAATGCAGGAAAATAATTCTAAGCATGATATGAAATGATCAGAGAATGTACTCGCCTGATAACCTAAACAGATGATAAGTATAGGGGGTCCAACTGAAGCCACAGAGTCCTATTTAAAGCAATACAGGTTACAGGGTGTTCAAGTTGTAATAAATAAATCTCTACAAGCAATCTATTTTATCCTAGGTTCTTCTAAGTCAAAACAACTCTAGGTCGACTCCGGCCAATAATCAAGTCAAACTAGGTCGAGTGTTGACTTACAGTTGACTTTGGGTCAACTGGTCAACTCTGGTCAAACAGGGTCAATTCTAGTCTAATTATTAAAGATATAAAGTGCACTTCGTTATTGGTACGTCGAAACTTACGACACGCAAATCGGGATAAGAAGATCAACGGTAAAGTTGATAATCTTATTATAGTGATCCACGTGTCCATCTTGTCAATTTTAGCGATGTGAGATCACTGGAATTGACTGAGCTCAGTTTCGTTGTACTAATCCCGAAATACAAACATTATAAGAATTAATTATTAATTAATTATAAAAAGGTTAAACTCGAAGAAATTATCAACAAACATTGTCGGACGATGAAATAAACATCGCCAACATGTCCAGAATGGTCAAATTAGCTAGGATAGCCTACCCATCGGTCCAATTTGGACACAAGGGCAAAAAGATAATTTCGGGTCAAAACGGTGTCCGTGTCGGAGCCGTTTTGCACCAAAAAATGTGCAAGAAAACAAGTCTACAAAATATAACAAATTATATGTCCACGAAACCAGAATGACGATACGAACCTGACGGTATCTCCAGAATTGGATTCCGTTGACCCGATCTCAATTTGGTCCGTTGACCAGAACTTGGAATTCCAATTTGTACAGAAATGCGTGCCGGAGCCAATGTTCTCAAAACTCAGCAAACTACATGTCAACGAGTCTAGAATGACAATACGAACTCAACGGTATATCCGGAATTGGATTTCGATGAGCCAGCGTCAAAAAGTCCCTTTGACCCGGACTGTGGGACCCACTTTACACCGAAAAACGTGCCAGGGCCCACGTCCTCCAAATCTAACAAATTTTATATAAAAATATGCCAGAACGATGCCACGAGTTTAATGGTGGTGTAAGAAATGAAATCTGGAGTCCCGTGTTCAAAAATGGAATTTTACAAGTTAGAAATTACGAATTCGGACGACCAACTTTGGCGTCGAATTCAACCAATCAAACAAGCTCACAATGAAACAAAATTGGAGGGGTAGCAAGAGGGTTATACCAGCTTCGCACAGAAACTAGTAGCACACCAAACGGAGCTGGGGTGGAGGAGGTACAAGCTGACGAAGTTGACCCCACAAAACTGTCAAAAATTAATACAATTTAAACGATCAACTTGGTGGCCGGTTTTGATGTATCAAACGATAAAATCAACGGACAAAAATTGACAGGAGTGAAGGTGGATATACCGAGATTGTGACGGAGCAAAGAAATTGCCGATCCAACGGTCGAATTTCTTGAAAATTGTGCACGAAATTGCTGCGACGGGGCGCCAAAACGAACTTGATTCCGCGCACGTCACGACGGAACTTCGTGCGAAAAGCACGAATCGCCTCCACGGCGCATCCCGGAGGATGGTGGCCGCCAGGGGACTGCTCGTCGGAGTGGAGCGCACAGCCAGGAGGGCCACGGCGGCCGTGCGGCAGTACGGCGGCGTACGACGGCGGCCCGCGCGTGCGCGCATGTGCGCGCCTGCACGCATGCGGCTGTGGTGGCGCGGCCTGGCCTGGCCGGCGACGTCGGGGGATGCGAGACCAAGGGGCGGCGGTGGCTGTGTAGCCTCGACGAGGGTCGGGCGGCGCACGACAAGATGGAGGAGGTGGTAATCGATTGACGAAGTGGTGGTGATGGCTATAGTGAAGGTGGTCGGCTCGGGTTGTAGGGAGGAGGAAGGAGGAGGAGTTGGAGGCCGCTATGGGTGGCGGTGATGGCCGGCCGAGCTTGGCCAGGAGGGGGTGGTCGGGCTCGGCCAGGAGAGTGAGGTCGGGTGTGGTGTTTTTGTTGCTGTGGTGATGTTTAGTTGTGGAGAGAAAAGAAATAGTGAGAGAGAGAAAGAGATGTAATAAATGAAAGAGAGAGAGAGAGAAAAAGGAACGTGGGAGTTAGGGCCGGCTGGGGTGTTGGGAATTTGTGAGAGTGAGTGTATGGGAAAAATGTAGGGTGAGGATTAAATGAGGGAAATCAATGGTTAGGAATTAATTAGCTAAAAATTGGGTCATTCCAATGGATTTAATTCAACAGAAATTTCCAATAATAATTAGAAATAGGTAGAACGAGCAATTAGTATTTTTCAAGGGTAATAAGGCTGAAGGTGATGGTGATGGAGAGTAACACGAAGCTGGGGCTGGGTTCGGTCAAGCCGGGTCGGATCAAAACCGGGCATGGCAAATTAATCGAATAAAATTAGGTGTTGATGATCATGGGTAAATAAGTAGCACATGGGGATTCCAATAAATGGGACACAAGTGGCATACGGATAGTAGGCTCAATGTGGGCTATGTCCATAGTTGGGGCTGACAGGTTTTGGTTGACAGGGTACCCACAAATCAAGTTGGAAGATAAATGTGACACCGTGGGGTGAAATAAAATCGGGTCACATGTCGGAAAGGTTGTACGAAGCAAATGGAGCACAAAATGACATGTCTGAGTGGGACACGAAGGTCATGGGTGACGAGCGTCTCGAGTAGATCATCAATGAGAAGTTGGTTTCAAGAAATGACTGGTCTTGTGCTTCCAAATTAAAAGTCACGGTAACGTGCTAAAAATGATCAAGGAAAAGAGTGGGAAAATAATTAATGATTAAATGGTCTAATTCGACCCAAAGTTGTGCGAAGCAAAAAGAGTACAAGGGAACAAGTTTGGATGGGACACTATATACCATCATGAAGGTAATCCTGTCCACTATAAAACTCGTGAAGAAGATTTCCAGATTTGAACATCCCTAACACTCCAAATATCAATGGCACGGGAAAGCACATTTACAGATAAATAAATAGAATAAATTATTTATTGAGACTAAACAATCAGAAGAATAAAATAAAAATAAAAAAAATCAGCCCAAAATTCAGGGTGCTCACACTCATCACAGCATAGGACCGTTATTATAAAATAGATTTTTGTGATTGTTTACTTAAAAAGTTCTTATAGTTCTTTTATTTTTCTATTAGATGGTGCTCACACGCTCATCCTAGTATGCCATACTTGAAAATGGCATACTTTCTATCCAGCCGGTCGACCAGTTGACCGGAGCACTTCCACCTCCACCTACCATATGCCCCCACTCCATAAATCTACCAACCCAGATGCCTCCACCACCTCCTACATCACAGTCCCAGCAGGACCAGATGCTTCCACCACCACCTGCTGCTATACCTGCCCATACTTTCGTCACTCTCGATGGGAACCAGCTACTTACTCTGATCCAGTGGTTCCTAACGACCTATCAGGAGCAGACCACCTTACTTCGCCAGAGCATGGAGCGCTCTGTAGAGCGTGCCATGACCCCACCACTGCTAGAGCCACGACCGAGAGCGAGGAATATCAAGGACTTTATGAACTTGAACCCCAAGGAGTTCATGGGGACTGAGGGCATCATAGTCGCAGATGACTGGTTGGACTCAGTAGAGAGGAAGCTCCTCAGAGCTAGGTTGCCAGGTGACCTTCAGGTCGAGGCAACAGGATTTCTGCTGACAGACTTAGCAGGAGTCTGGTTCAGGAATGAGCCACTATTTGTAAGAGGGGGAGCTATATGGGATCAGTTCAAGATCTAGTTCAAGAAGAAATTCTTTTCGACTACCGCTAGAGTAGCCATGGGGCTACAATTCCAGACCCTCCAGCAGGGAAACCGTTCTGTTGACGAGTATACTGCGGAGTTTACTCGTTTGAGCCATTTCGCCCCTAGCCTGATTTCAATCCCAGAGGAGATGGCACATAAATTTTGCCATGGTCTTGTCCCAGACATCGGCATCCTCCTAGGGGCGAACGGGATGACTAACTACTACCAAAGCCTGGAGTTGGCCCGGAGGATAAAGGAGCGTCTTCTGTCTTACAAGAGGCCATTTTTCGGATACAACGAGGGACCTTCCAAGCGCCAAGATTTCCAGCCGAGAGCATCGGTGCCGCACCAGCAGGCATACCGCTCTACCGCACCGTATCATCCAATACCACCAGTTAGAGCTCCGGGACCACAACAACAGAAGGGAGCTGTGTGTTCATACTGTATGAGGCCAGGGCATGACTATGCCATTTACAGGAAGAGGTTGAGGCAGTGCTTAGCTTGTGGGTCTAGCACCCATCAGCTTCGGGATTGTCCAGCAGCGAGGGCGCCAGGCACGGGATCACTTAGGGGACCATCGCTCCTGACCCAGCAGCAGCGATTTAGGCAGCATCTGCAGCAGCAGCAGAAAGGACCCAGGAAAAGGCTTATAGTCTAGCTCTTGAGGCGGAGTCGGAGCAGGTTTCGGAGCCAGATTATTTGGCCGATGTCATCACAGGTCATGTTTATTTGCATACTTTTCTAGCCACATGTTTGTTTGATTCTGGTGCATCATATAGCTTTCTGTCATTAGAATTTTTGCAAAAACACCATTTAGTAGCTACACCCACCAAGGAGATGAGTAAAGTAATGACAGGAGGCAGACCAGTACCTATTAGAGCTATCTATAGATGCTCTATTACTATAGCTGGGAGAGAGTTTAGGGGACGATTCTTTGTGATGCCACTTCCCGATTGTGATAGCATATTGGGAATGGATTGGCTTAGCTACGCTCACGCAGCTATAGAGTGTCATGAGGGTAGTATTCTGTTTAGTCCCCCACGAACGGCACCATTCAGTGTAAGGAGGACAGGGCCGGAGATCAGCCTAGAGACGAACTATTGTGCTACAGTTAGGGAGCTAGCACCGCCATACCCTATCACTAGCGAGTTTATGGATGTATTCCCAGAGGATCTTCCAGGACTTCCACCTGACAGAGATGTGGTTCTGTAACTGCCTGTTTTCAAAAATGAGGGTAATTTTAAACTTTTATAAAATTGATTATTTAATAATAGGTTTAAATAATGTTATTGATTTATTAGTAATTTTGATTATTTTAATATCATTAAATTAGTGTTTTGTGATTTTGTTCTTTGACTGGTGTAACCTTAGAGCTGCTTAGCCTAGAGACTAACCATGACCATGGAGGCCTAACCTATGTGACTAGATTAGCTAATTATCACTTTTAGTCTGAGGATATTTTGGTCATTTTGTGACTTTTGAATTATTTAGGATTTTAATTTATTGGTGAATTTTATATTATTTTATTAATATTTAAATTGATGTATTGTGATTTTGTCATTTTTCATATTCTAATATTTTTGTGAATATTTATGTACTAATATTGTATTTTGGGGTTTTATTTGATCGGGTTAAAGTTTTGTCTCATTTCGACTTGTATTAGTGACCCGGGTCAGTTTTGGACCCAACTAGAACCGACCAACTTGTCATGACCAAACCCAGATATTTATATTTGACTAATCCCATTTGATTTTAGTGGGATTAGGAATTAGAATTAGATTTAGAACTTGGAATTTGGAGTTTTCAAGTTACCTTTTTGACCCCAACTCAAAACCACTCATCTCTTTGACTTGGAGGGCATTTTGGTAAATTGTCAAATGCCCCCAACCCTCTAAATGTGGCCGGCCACAGTAGCAAACACCCCTCCCTTCTTCTCATTGCAAGAAAAACTCTCTCTCTTCCTTTCTCTCATTCTACAAGGATCCATTTCTTTCCCCTTTGGATTTTAGGCTCAAAAGTAAGTCAAATCTCTTATAATTCTCTTCCATACTCTAGATCTCTCCCTAATCTTGTTGCTAACCCTTGTTTATATCTTATTTGTGATTTTTAAGTAGAACCTAGCATGGAGGGGTTGGAAGCTTAGATTTGGCTCTTGACCTAAAAAGAACCAATTTTGGGACTTTTCCTTGGGATTCGAACTCCCAAGAGGTAAACCCTAACTTTAACTCTTGTAATTGCTTCTAATTAATGTTAGTTGCATATTATAGGATACCCGAGGTGTAGGACAACCCATTAGAAGAGGTTTGGAATCCATTGGACTCAATTCAGGACTTTCGGGCTAGGTTTAGTGCCAATTTTTTGGAAAATCGTAAATTGACATGTTTGGGTGTTACCCCTAGCCTAATTATACCTAATTATGTTAGTTTGGATGAGATTAGGCTAGATACGTGTCCATATTTGGATACGTGGGGTCATTTTGCGAGAAATCATAAAAATAGGTTTTTTTGGGATTTTTGGGTTCCAACACACGGGTGACTTTTTACACCGACACTAGAATCGGCAAGCTAGTACTTAGAATAGGTTCTAATTATTAATTAGAACTCGTGGGTAGAGGTTAGGTCGAATCCAGATAGGTTTGGTGTCCGTATCACGCGGTATCGCGAATCGGACACCCCGGAGTCGCCAGAATGGCCATTTGGCCATTCGGATCTCGTTTCTCGTTTCCGCTCGCGTGCGCGAGTTAGATTTCTTGTGTGGGGCACGTGTCTAGGCCCTAGAGGGTAGAATTTCAAAGATTTGGGTATTCGGATAAGGTTTTGGGTCGTTTAGGAGTATATGTGTGTGTGTGTGTGTGGTGGTAGTGGTGTTGTTCTTGTGGTAGTGCGTGGAGAGATGTATACATTTATGTGTGTATATTCATGTGTGTGTGTGTCTACATATATATATATATATATATATATATTCATGTGTGTGTGTGTGTGTGTCTACCTATATATATGTATATGTGTGTGAGTGATATATGGATAGATAGATAGATAGATAGATAGATAGATAGATAGATAGATAGATATAGAGGTATATTATATATATAGAGAGAGCAAGGTAGAGGGGGAACAAGGGGAGGCACAACAGCAGCCAACTCCCCCCACAGCAGCTGCTAGCAGCCCCCAAATAGGGGACTGCACAGCAGCATATGATGCTGAAATTTCAGCAGTAACAGCAGTAAAACCCCCACTTTGAGCCCCATTTGACCCCCCAATATACCCCTAATTGACCCTTCTATATACCCCCCTATATCCACCATATTTTCTACTATACAACCCCTTGATTAGTGAGTGTTAGAGTAGTGTAGGTTGGTTAGAAAACTAGTGGTTAGAGTGGTAGAAAATAAGCTAAGCCACATGTTAGTAGGTAATGAGAATTTACCCTTTTTGACTTTTAAGTGTCAAGATATCATGATACGGTATCGAGATACTAGAAAAAGGTTGGAATAACATATTAAAGAGTGGAGGAATACTTAGATTGAAGGTGGAGAGGTCTAGAGTCGGAGTTAGAGACTAAGGTAAGGGTTTACCTTGGAAAGGGTAAGAGGGTATGTTAGGATAATACCTCTTTTATAACATGTGAGTTTAATACCATAAGATATAGTTGTAATTAGGATATTATGGTTGGTAATGGTTAGGAATAGTGGCCTTAGACTAGTTTTGACCTCGGTTGACCACAGTTAACTATTTTCACCAAAAGTCAACCGGAAGTCAACTGTAGCCTAGAACTGACTAGAACTTGACCAAAGTTGCCCAGTTGACCCAAAGTCAACTGTTAGTCAATGTTAGTCAAGTTTGACCTAGAGTTGACCAAGGGTTGACCATAGTTGACCAGTTGACCAAAAGTCAACTGTAAGTCAACCTTTGACTTAAATCGATCTAGTTTGACTTTGTTTGACTTGTCTTGACCTAGTTTGACTTTGTTAGGCCTAGTATGACTTATATTGACTTTGTATAATCTAGATTAACTCTATATAATCTAGATTGACTTATATTAACTTAGTTTGACCTTGTTTGACTTAGATTGACCTAGTGTGACCTAGTTTGGCTTGGTGTGACTTAGTATGACTGAGTTTGACCTAGATTGCATAACATATACTAGAAATTATGCCATACACTCTTAAAACCTAATTAAACTCATGTATATCTCATCTTTAGGTCTGTAACTTCACTCTGAGCCAGATTACACAGTTGACATATTTCTATCAGATCTCAGGCGAATACATTCTCTGATAATATTTCTGTTTTATGATAACATCTATGTTTCTTGTATTTAGTGTAGATATCCTTGTTCTCTTGACACATTATTCACACGGATTGGTATTTCTCTAGATCCTATCATGAGATGTTATTCCTCGCTTTCCTTGGTATATCTTGTGCAAGCCTTTCTTGTTCCTTGTGCATTATATAGACATGATTCCTGCGAAGGCTAGCTACCCTCTTAGAGAATCGTGCGTCATGATGTGTCCTGGTTGGATCCACTATACTAGTTGGGAGAACGGGGAGTATTGGTGTAGATATGTGGTCAAAGCCTATTGTGCGTCTTGTGCACCTATTGATTGTGAGTGTTGATCATACACCCCACGTATGGTTAGCCAGGCCTGGTACTATTGTACAATGTCCCAAGCCGGCCACATATTGTAGCTAGTTCTCACACACCTAGATAGATGATTCTTGATTCTTGTACATGCCATGATTAGTTTTAATTGCCTTGTTCTAGCTCTAGATTTACAGCTTACCTTGCTATAATACTCACTTGTACATTTCATGATTTCTTGTATATTCACTCTATTTACTGCTATATTTTCAATATCGTCTAATTAGAACTGTTATTTGAGATTTGTGCTCGTTCTATCCTGACTGGATATGTTGACAAAATTTTAGGAGTTGTTGTGCCATTATTGGACTTCAGGATGTTGCTAGCTGGGGTGGTTCTCGGTATTCTTCACCGTGAGTTGTCTCTCAGGAGTTCTAGGTCTGGTAGTTATTTTGTTTGTTATTGTTTCCCTCTGTTTTATTCTTGTCTCATATGATCCTTGTAGATTCTAGTTGTTCTAGTGATATTGTTATTATTTCTTGTCCTATCTTCCTTAGTTTTTGTGATGTGACATGAGTACATTTCTAGTTATGGATCTTTAGATATTGTAGTTAGTATAGGGTACTTGACAGCGCTCTACCGCCGATACTGCAGCGTAGGCTGGGCGTGGCCCACGTATTCGTACCCGTATATCTGGGTGTGGGTCGTGACACGTTTTTGTGGTGGCCCATGCAGGTCAGTCTTTGCAGTTAATACGAAGTCGTGGTAGTGCTTGAGCTTATCTGTACTACTATGAGCCTGCCATAGGATTAAGGTTGAGTCATAGAATATTTTAGGATTTTGGTACTCAGTCGCATATTAGGAACTCTTGGTAGATTCCAGGGATGACCCCTGGGAATCTTATTCGAAAGCTTTTCAAATCTTTTCCAACTTATTTCTATTTGTCTTGATTTTTTTGAAATATTGTCTGATCAAACTTTATTCTTTCTTGGGATGAGTTGTGGATCCTAGAGGGAAGGTATAAGTTGAAATTATATATCCTCTAGGTTGAGAATCAAATATGATTTGCCAATCTTATATCAAGGTTGAGATTATTTAGATTATATTTCAGAACTTTCAATCTTGACCTAGATAGTACCTTTGGAACTTCTCCTGAGAACTTTTCCTAAACCCTGCGTCGGAATCTATTTTTGCTAGTTCCCAATTACTTATCCTTGATCCGTCGTTGAATTTTGAATCTGGATGTTCGTTCGTTGTTGACTTCGATTTTGATTTTGTTGAAATCATTTTTTATAAATTGAATTAAGATATTCTGATAAACATATTCGATGAGAACGATAAATGTCTACTTTATTTATGGAGTTTAGAATTTATCGCAGTCATACTAGCTAGCACGACAGGGACGTGGAGCCTGATGTTGGTTATACTATCCTAGTTATGGAATTTGGATTTTCTTGCAGCCATACTGGTTGGCGTGGTAAGAATTCCAGATGACATGATTTAGGGTGTATACCTTAGTTATGGACTACATCGTTTATTGCAGCTATGCTTACTGGCGTGGCAAAAATTCTGGCAACATAATTTCAGGAAGACGTGTATGGTTATCAGACTGTATCTTAAATCGGATCACTTCGTTATGACCGGATGATCAAGAACAAATTTTTATCATTATTCTTCCCCGTCTTAGTTAACTCTGTCTATCTAAAGCCACAATTAGGATTTTCTCAACATGATTGTTTGTGTTCCATCATCCTATGATTTGACTAAACTCTTCTTCGCTAGCCTCTTGGGTAATTCTTCTTGTCCTTCCCAGTAATTGTTGAAAGTGCCTCATGGGTTGATTCAGGAAAGGTTCGAAAAGTATATTGTTCTTGTATTACGGAATCGAGAGTTTGCATCCAGAGAAATACTGGCGAGGTATGACTTCCGATAACGGCATCATAGTTAAATATGTTTCTCGAATTCTACTTGGACCACTCCCTAAATATTTTGACTAACATCTTCTGCTTTATTTTGTAAAAATTGTTTGGAAATATTTCACGGATATTAGCCAAGTTAAGTTCAGGAACCTATATTATCTGGCGTGGCAGCTGTGCACTGCAGCCATCTGTTGTATTGTGGAACCAGAAAGTTAATCGCAGCCAGATGCACACTATAGTAACTTCATGTGACGTAATTACGGAGGTATATGGTTCTTGAGTTTTACTTCGACTACGTCCTATGCATTTCGTTTGGCCTCGTACTATTCTTGGAAATATTTCGACAATCTTTCCTGTCTTGCTTAACCCTTACCTTGTCTGAATATTGATGTGGATTGTTAGACCTAGTCTTAGGCCCTTGTTACCTTCTATTTTTGATGATTGGATAGCCAGACCTTGATAATAGATTCTGTAGTGTAACTATAATATGTTAATGTGTGATTGTGATGAGTATATTTTTTTGGGGATTCATTTAGTTAAGCTTGTAGGACAGATATAAGTGACTGACTATAGTGGACTTAGAAAACCATTAAGGACGATTAGTTTGAAAGTATAGATTGATGATAAGGTATCTAAGATGGAGTAATGAAATATTATATTTTGTGACTACGGATTAAGGACTAGAATCTTGTGCTTAGGTTCGAGGGTTGAGCATTGTAGGACTTTAATGACAAAATGATTATTGGTTATATACAAGCCATTTACTTATGATTGGAGGATAGATCGATATGTAGAATGGAATAGAAGGAGATAACATTGCGTGCAAGATTGGAAGATAGCAGGAACAAAACATGGACATATGTACATAGGTAATAAAATAATTCGGTAAATGAATTAAGAGTTTGAATTTGAGGGTTTATATTCAGGAGTTCTCGAGTAAAAGAGAGAAGGCTCAATGCCAAGAATAGGTTTTGAAGGTATAATTTCATGGAGCTTGTGATTAACAGGATAAAGATACTTAGGACGGGATAAGGAAACAAACAAATTGCTATTGAGATTGGAATTTTGGTTGATGGCCAAGTATTGCTGATATATAGTATTTCGAGGATGACCTATATTTTAGAGTATATGTAAAGGTTCTTATTGATATGAAGATTCTAAGGGATATAATGACATAGTTTTTATGGAAGAAGCTTGTTTAAACCTGAACCAAATGACTGTAGAGACTAAAACCATGCATGTTTGTTCCTATTTCCTAGAATTGCATGTTGTATAACTTGGGATAAAATTTAGTAGACTTCGTTTATTGGGGACTTGACCTAGAGAAGAGTACAACCAATTTGAATTTCGAGGACGAAATTTTTCCAAGGGGGGTAGGATTGTAACTGCCTATTTTCAAAAATGAGGGTAATTGTAAACTTTTGTAAAATTGATTATTTAATAATAGGTTTAAATTATGTTATTGATTTATTAGTGATTTTGATTATTTTAATATCATTAAATTAGTGTTTTATGATTTTGTTCTTTGACTGGTGTAACCTTAGAGCTGCTTAGCCTAGAGACTAACCATGACCATGGAGGCCTAACCCATGTGACTAGATTAGCTAATTATCACTTTTTAGTCTAAGGATATTTTGGTCATTTTGTGACTTTTGAATTATTTAGGATTTTGATTTATTTGTAAATTTTATATTATTTTATTAATATTTAAATTGATGTATTATGATTTTGTCATTTTTATATTCTAATATTTTTGTGAATATTTATGTATTAATATTGTATTTTGGGGTTTTATTTGATTAGGTTTGAGTTTTGTCTCATTTTGACTTGTGTTAGTGACTCGGGTCAGTTTTGGACCCAACTAGAACCGACCAACTTGTCATGACCAAACCCAGATATTTATATTTGACTAATCCCATTTGATTTTAGTGGGATTAGGGATTAGAATTAGATTTAGAACTTAGAATTTGGAGTTTTCAAGTTACCTTTTTGACCCCAACTCAAAACCACTCATCTCTTTGACTTGGAGGGCATTTTGATAAATTGCCAAATGCCCCCAACCCTCTAAATGTGGCCGACCACAGCAGCAAACACCCCCTCCCTTCTTCTTATTGCAAGAAAAACTCTCTCTCTTCCTTTCTCTCATTCTACAAGGATCCCTTTATTTCTTCTTTGGATTTTAGGCTCAAAAGTAAGTCAAATCTCTTCTAATTCTCTTCCATACTCTAGATCTCTCCCTAATCTTGGTGCTAACCCTTGTATATCTCTTATTTGTGATTTTTATCTAAGTAGAACCTAGCATGGAGGGGTTGGAAGCTTAGATTTGGCTCTTGACCTAAAAAGAACCAATTTTGGGGCTTTTTCTTGGGATTCCAACTCCTAAGAGGTAAACCCTAACTCTAACTCTTGTAATTGCTCCTAATTAATGTTAGTTGCATATTAGAGGATACCCGAGGCGTAGGACAACCCATTAGAAGAGGTTTGGAACCCATTGGACTCAATTCGGGACTTTCAGGCTAGGTTTAGTGCCAATTTTGGGGGAAATCCTAAATTGACATGTTTGGGTGTAACCCCTAGCCTAAGTAGACCTAATTATGTTAGTTTGGATGAGATGAGGCTAGGTACGTGTCCATATTTGGATACATGGGGTCGTTTTGCGAGAAATCATAAAAATAGGCTTTTTCGGGGTTTTTGGGTTCCAACACACGTGTGACTTTTTGCACCGACACTAGAATCGGCAAGCTAGTACTTAGAATAGGTTCTAATCATTATTTAGAACTCGTGGGTAGAGTTTGGGTCGAATCCAGATAGATTTGGTGTCCGTATCATGCGGTATCGTGAATCGGACACCCCGGAGTCGCCAGAATGGCCATTTGGCCATTCGGGTCTCGTTTTTCGTTTTCGCTCGCGTGCGCGAGTTAGATTTCTTGTGTGGGGCACGTGTTTAGGCCATAGAGGGTAGAATTTCAAAGATTTGGGTATTCAGATAAGGTTTTGGGTCGTTTAGGAGTATATGTGTATGTGTGTGTGGTGGTAGTGGTGTTGTTCTTGTGGTAGTGCATGAAGAGATGTATACATTTATGTGTGTATATTCATGTGTGTGTGTGTCTACATGTGTGTGTGTGTGTGTCTACCTATATATATGTATATGTGTGTGAGTGATATATGGATAGATAGATAGATATAGAGGTATATTATATATATAGAGAGAGAGAGAGGGAGGTAGAGGGGGAACAAGGGGAGGCACAACAGCAGCCAACTCCCCCCACAGCAGCTGCTAACAGCCCCCAAATAGGGGACTGCACAGCAGCATATGATGCTGAAATTTCAATAATAACAGCAGTAAAACCCCCACTTTGAGCCCCATTTGACCCCCCAATACACCCCTAATTGACCCTCCTATATACCCCCCTATATCCACCATATTTTCTACTATACAACCCCTTGATTAGTGAGTGTTAGAGTGGTGTAGGTTGGTTAGAACACTATTGGTTAGAGTGGTAGAAAATAAGCTAAGCCACATGTTAGTAGGTAATGAGAATTTACCCTTTTTGACTTTTAAGTGTCAAGATATCATGATATGGTATCGAGATACTAGAAAAAGGTTGTAATACCATATTAGAGAGTGGGGGAATACTTAGATTGAAGGTGGAGAGGTCTAGAGTCGGAGTTAGAGACTAAGGTAAGGGTTTACCTTGGAAAGGGTAAGAGGGTATGTTAGGATAATACCTCTTTTATAACATGTGAGTTTAATACCTTAAGATATAGTTGTAATTAGGATATTACAGTTGGTAATGGTTAGGAATAGTGGACTTAGACTAGTTTTGACCTCGGTTGACCACAGTTGACTATTTTGAACAAAAGTTAACTGTAGCCTAGAAATGACTAGAACTTGACCGAAGTTGACCAGTTGACCCAAAGTCAACTGTTAGTCAACGTTAGTCAAGTTTGACATAGAGTTGACCAGAGTTGACCAGTTGACCAAAAGTCAACTATAAGTCAACCTTTGACTTAAATCGATTTAGTTTGACTTTGTTTGACTTGCCTTGACCTAGTTTGACTTTGTTAGGCCTAGTATGACTTATATTGACTTTGTATAATCTAGATTGACTTTGTATAATCTAGATTGACTTAGATTAACTTAGTTTGACCTTGTTTGACTTTGATTGACCTAGTGTGACCTAGTTTGGCTTGGTGTGACTTAGTATGACTGAGTTTGACCTAGATTGCATAACATATACTAGAAATTATGCCATACACTCTTAAACCCTTATTAAACTCATGTATATCTCATCTTTAGGTCTGTAACTTCACTCTGAGCCAGATTACACAGTTGACATATTTCTATCGGATCTCAGGCGAGTACATTTTCTGATAATATTTATGTTTTATGATATCGTCTATGTTTCTTGTATTTAGTGTAGATATCCTTGTTCTCTTGACACATTATTCACACAGATTGGTATTTCTCTGGATCCCGTCATGAGATATTATTCCTCGCTTTTCTTGGTATATCTTGTGCAAGTCTTTCTTGTTCCTTGTGTATTGTATAGACACGATTCCTGCGAAGGCTAGCTACCCTCTCAGAGAATTGCGTGTCATAATGTGTCATGGTTGGATCCACTATACTAGTCGGAGGAACAGAGAATATTGGTGTAGATATGTGGTCAAAGCCTATTGTGCTCCTTGTGCACCTATTGATTGTGAGTATTGATCATACACCCCACGTATGGTTAGCCAGGCCTGGTACTATTGTGCAATGTCCCAAGCCGGCCACATATTGTAGCTAGTGCTCACACACATAGATAGATGATTCTTGATTCTTGTACATGCCATGATCAGTTTTACTTACCTTGTTCTAGCTCTAGATTTACAGCTTACCTTGCCATGATACTCACATATACATTTCATAATTTCTTGTATATTTACTCTATTTACTGCTACATTTTCAATATCGTCTAATTAGAACTGTTATTTGAGATTTGTGCTCGTTCCATCCTGACTGGATATGTTGACAAAATTTTAGGAGTTGTTATGCCATTATTGGACTTCAGGATGTTGCTAGCTGGGGTGGTTCTCGGTATTCTTCACCGTGAGTTGTCTCTCAGGAGTTCTAGGTCTGGTAGTTATTTAGTTTGTTATTGTTTCCCTCTGTTTTATTCTTGTCTCATATGATTCTTGTAGATTCTAGTTGTTCTAGTGATATTGTTATTATTTCTTGTCTTATCTTCCTTAGTTTTCGTGATGTGACATGAGTATATTTCTAGTTATGGATCTTTAGATGTTATAGTTAGTATAGGGTACTTGACAGTGCTCTACCGCCGATACTGCGGTGTAGGCTGGGCGTGGCCCACGTATTCGTACCCGTATATCCGGGTGCGGGTCGTGACAAGTTCACTATAGATTTAGTACCGGGCTCATCACCAGTATTTTGGGCTTGCTTTAGAGTGAACCTCAAGGAGGCCGTAGAGATGAAGCAGCAGATCGATGACCTGTTGAGAAAGGGTTTCATCCGATCTAGTGCTTCTCCATGGAGAGCACCAATGCTCTTTGTACTGAAGAAGGATGGTACAGTCCGGTTGTGCATTGACTACCGGGCATTGAATGCCATCCCTATTAAGGACAAATATCCTCTACCTCGGATAGATGATTTGTTCGACCGGTTGAGTGGGGTGAAGGTGTTCTCCATGATAGACTTGAGATCAGGTTACCACCAGGTGAAAGTCAGAGCTGAAGACATCCAGAAGACTACGTTCAATACCAAGTATGGGCAGTACGAGTTTTTGGTGATGTCATTTGGTCTCACAAATGCGCCAGCTGTCTTTATAAACTTGATAAACAAGACATTTTACCAGTATCTGGATAAATTCATTGTGGTGTTTATCGATGACATCCTGATATACTCGATGACACCAGAAAAGCACGAAGAACACTTGCGGACAGTTCTGGGGATTCTGAGGAAGGAGAGGTTGTATGCTAAATTGTCGAAGTACGAGTTCTTTCTCGATCGAGTGGAGTTTCTCTGTCATGTGGTCACTGGAGAGGGGATCTCAGTGGACCCTAGGAAGATTCCTGCCATCGAGACATGGAAGGCTCAAACATCAGTTTCAGAGATTAGGAGTTTCTTGGGATTAGCAAGCTATTACAAGAAGTTTGTCCAGGACTTTGCTAGAATAGTCGAACCTATGAATAAGCTGACAGAAAAAGATGCAGAGTACATCTGGTCAGAGGACTGTCAGGCAGCATTTGAGGAACTGAAGAGGAGACTAACGACTGCACCAGTTTTGACATTACCTTCAGGATCTGGAGGTTTCACCATTTACAGCGATGCTTCGGGAAAGGAGCTAGGATGTGTTTTACAGCAGCATGAGAAAGTGATTACCTACGCTTCTAGACAATTACAGACTCATGAACAGAACTATCCTACTCACGACCTAGAGTTAGCTGTGGTGATCTTTGCACTCAAGTTGTGGAAACACTACTTATACAGATAGCGAGTGGTAATCTTCACAGACCATAAGAGCTTGAAGTATGTGTTCACGCAGAAGGAGCTGAACATGAGGCAGCGAAGATTGTTGGAGTTGATGAAGGACTTCGACATCGATTTACAGTATCACCCCGAAAAGGCAAATGTGGTAGCGAATGCGCTGAGCAGGCATCCGATGGCATGGTATCTGATGATGGATTGACATTTGTAGGAAGATATAGAGAAGCTCGGTATTGAGATGATTCTACCAATATCAATGATACAGATGATGGCGCTAGATATTCAGTCATATCTGATAGAGCAGATCAAGGAGACTCAGTCAACAGATGAGAGCCTCTGCAGACTCAGAGTTAAGAATTTAGCTGGATTGCTTGATGACTTCACCATAACAGAGGATGGATCTTTGATGCACGACAGCCGGTTATGCGTGCCGAATGATGAGCTGATAGAGACAATCTTACAGGAGGTGCATCGATCGCAATATTCTATTCACCCCGGTGCCAACAAGATGTATCATGACTTGCAGAAATATCTCTGGTGGCACGGGATGAAGAAAGATGTATCATGCTTTATTTCGAGGTGCCTAGTTTACCAGCAGGTAAAGACGGAGAGTCAGAGACCAGCTGGTCTATTGTAGCCATTATTCATTCCCGAGTGGAAGTGAGAACACATTACGATAGATTTTGTCTTAGGGCTTCCTCGTTCCCAAGGAGGGAAGGATAACATATGGGTTATCGTTGACAAGATGACGAAGTGTGCTCATTTCATACCCTTCAAGTTGGGACTTTCCACCGACAAGGTGGCAGAGCTATACATGCAGTAAATAGTTCGCTTGCACGGAGTACCGGTGAGCATCGTATTGGACCGAGACATCAGATTCACATCCCATTACTGGAGGAGATTGCAGGAGGAGTTGGGCAGTCGACTCAAGTTCAGTACAGCGTACCACCCACAGGCTGATGGACAGTCCGAGAGGACGATTTAGACGCTCGAGGACATGTTGAGGACTTGTGTACTGGACTTCGGAGGATCATGGGAGAGTCATTTTTACTTGGTAGAGTTTTCATACAACAACAGCTACCAAGCCAGCATCGGCATGTCTCCATTCGAGGCACTATATGGACGACGATGCCGTACACCGCTTTTTGGGATAATATTGGATATAGAGTTATGCTTGGGCCAGAGATGATCACTGAGGCAGCAGAGAAGGTTAGGATGATCAGAGACAGACTCAGAGTTGCTCAAGACAGGCAGAAACACTGGGCCGATGCTAGTCGCAGACTGATGGATTTCACCGACGGAGATATGGTGTTGGTGAAGATATCACTAACCAGAGGGACGATCCGATTCGGACGAGGCGGCAAGTTAAGCCCTAGATACATTGGACCGTTCGAGATACTCGGTAGGATCGAAGAGGTAGCTTACAGGGTTGCACTACCACCCAATCGGGCGGGAGTTTACGATATCTTTTATGTGTCTCAGTTGAGGAGATACGTTCCCGACCCCAGCCATGTATTGGATCATTCAGAGTTGGAGATCGGACCGAGTCTTGTAGTTACTGAGCAGCCAGTGGAGATATTGGACCGAAGGAAGAAGAGGCTGAGGAACAAAGTCATACCCTTAGTCCGTGTAGCTTGGAATCGTCACTCTCCAGGAGAATCTACTTGGGAAAGGGAGTCGGACATGAGAAAGAGATATCCTTACTTGTTCGACCCACCAGCCGCGAGGGAGCCATCTGTTCCCGCTTGATACTTTAGAGGTTAGTCTTAATAGTAGACATAGTCATTGTTTGAATTTCATGCTATATTAAATGTTTGTAGAGTCTTCTATCCTTATTAATTTCGAGGACACAATTTTTTAAGGAGGGAAGATTTGTCAGCCTTGTTATTTATTTATTTTAAATTAAGGGTTTTTAAACACAAATGATATTTTTTAGCCTTAAAATAATTTATTATAATTATTAGGAATTTTCTAGAATTTCTAATAATTTTTAAATGGTTTTTAAAGCCTAAAATATCATTTTGTAATTTATTAAATTATTTTTATAGCAGTTTGTAATTAATTCAAATGTTTTAAATCAAAACTATAATATTTGATTTGTCCGTGCAAATTTAATTTGCACAGAATACAGCGGGAGTTAGATTGCAAATCTAGAATTTGCATATAGCTAAGGTGGTGGACAGTTTTACAATTTGAGAATTTTTGAGGGTTTTTTCTACAAATTTGACCCACGTCGTCGACAGGCCATTGGCCGAACGGCGACCGGCCACCGCGACACTGGCATAAACTCTAACCTTAGACCCTAATTTCTCCACAATAATCCCCAATTGACCCCGAATCTTCCCTATAAACCCCCTCCCCCTCGCGTTCGAAACCCTAGCTTCCCTCACTATCCCGACCACCATAGCCACCGCCATAGCCTCATCTTCTCTGACAAGTTCGCTGGAAATCTAGATCTAGGATCGCCGTCGATTTAGCCATCGACAGTCGCTCCGTCCACCTCCAATGTGTTCGCCGCGACGAGACGAACCCCAACCTATTTTTCTCCGGCCATCCCGACGTCTCCTCCGCTGCGCAGCAGCCTCGAACGCCAACCATCACCGGACACTTGCGTGTCACTTCGTCCCCGTTTACCTTCGGTGTCTTATTTTCACCTAGGTGATTCGCCACGTGTCGGGGAGTCTCGTGTTGATCTCGAACACGAGAAATTCCTAACATAACCCTAGAAATCATCTCGGACTCAGGACTCAGTGTCGGGTTCATTGCTCGTGTCCCTAACTGTACGGACACGAGTTTTATTTTAATGGATTAACGGGTTGGTATCGGATTTGGACCCAAACTTGTGTTTGGGTTCGGGTTCACTGTTCATTGGGTCGGGTTTTTGCCCATTGGGTTTGGGCTGGATTTTATATATATATATATATATATATATATATATATATATATATATATATATATATATATATATATATATATATATATATGTATTTTTGTATATTTAAATACTGTTATATACTTACTTATATTTTATGTATTTTATGTACATATGTAAACTAGTATATTGTACATATACTACAATTATATATATTTATATATTTTATATATATTTCTATATATATAGATAAATATATTGTTATGTATATCTATGTATACATAATTATATACTATTTACAGTATGTATGTGTTTATATATATATATATATATATATATATATATATATATATATATATATATATATATATATATATATATATATATATATATATATATATATATATATATATATATATATATATATATATATATATATATATGCTGTGTTTTAATATATGTAAATTCAAATGTTATATTATTGTCAATAAATACTATTGATATGTATATTTTACTGCATTAAAATATATTATTATATTATTATTTACTTAGGTATTTAATTTCGTATTTTTACGTATTCTGTGAATTATGGCCATTTGAGTTCAGACCTAGCATGGGTTTTGTGGACTCAAATAAGTCTAAATACATTCAAGGTCTATACGAGTCTTATCAGACTTGATTCATGGCCTTGGATCCCGTATCTGGATTTTGGTTCAATTTCGTATACATGGATAAATATAATAAATAATTATTTATTTATTTTTAAAAATTGTACCTTACTGTATTTGAATTTTTAGATAGTATATAAATGCTGTCCAAATCTGGGAATAATTGTATTTAAATACTATGTTAATTTATCTAATTGAATATAGTTTTTCCATGATTTAATTTGTAACTTTGCCATTTTATAAAAATAGGAAACATAACTCATTTTCAAAGTACTTATGTTTACTTATTTTTAATAAATATCTATAGTAGTTTATAAATTCTAGAAAAAGTAGTATAAATTTCTATAATTAACAAGGATCATTTTGGTACTTTATTTTTTATATATTGGAGCCTTTTGACTATCTTAATAATTGTTGGAACACAGTGTACAGTCTGATTTATTTATTAAATAATTATGTCTTGTGAAGTTATGTGTGTTTTTGGGATATTTACGTATTGGGACCTTACCCTACCTTAGTATAGAGACCCTAAAAAGTTGGTTTAGGTATTGTGTCATCCTACATTGGTTTCCTATGCTAAAGTCATCACTTCGCTAAGTGTCCAGTTAGAAAGTCATGTCACACCACTAGTGTCCTAGTCTTGGGCTTAATATGAAAAACTAAGATCGTATATCCTTTTTGACAGTGTCAGGACACCAGACATCTATAACTTCGTATTCATATCCTTGTTTTGCACGAGGTAAGTACCCCTACAAACTTTACTTACTGTATATAATGAATTGTGTATGAACTATGTTAATACAGTTACTTAAATGGAAAATCATATCTTACATGCTTCTAGGTACCTACCGTATGTTTCACATGCTTTAAACTGTTCTTGTATTTCTCACATGTTATAACTTGGGTTATGGGTAAACTGATAGCTGAGTACGTGATTATGCCCCATTCTCCCATACGTATGTACCGAGCAAGGTCGCATTTCATGCATACCTTGTCATAGGCCATTATCCTGCATTTCTGTATGTATGTACACCTATGCTTGTAGACTTGTACGTACGTACATTTTATTACATGTAGACTTGTACACCGGTATATTTTATACCTATTGACGATCACATGCCTGCTCCAGTTTTAAACATTATATATACATCTGTCATCATAGATTGTGATATGTCATGATTCTTGTTTATTACACCTCTTTTCATTCCATGCTCCATATATTTAGTTTGTAGAACCAGTACTTGCTCCCTTCCTGACAGGAAACGTTGCAGGTATACTTATCGTGGAGGAGTTGCTATGTGATTCCTATTATGGGGTCACCATTGAGGATCAGGCTTTAGCCCACGAGGATGTACCTACGAGAAAACTTGTCTAGTTTGTTGTCGTAGCTGCTCTGGACTTTGAGAGCAGGACTGCTTAGACTATGTATTTTGTTACTAGACTTGTATCCAGTTTTATATTTTGGCTATGTATTTTAAACATATTCGTATGTTAGATGTTGTGTTTGTGATGACTTTCTTCAATATAACAAATGGAACTGTTAGCACACTTGATCCTTTACTATGTACTTCTTAATAGAACATCTTACTACGCTTTAACTCAGGCATAGGCTGGACTTGCCTCAATCCGTCCCAACAAATTTGGATAGCAGGTCGTGACAAATGGTCCTCTGTTCCACAGCGGAAGCATCGCCTATTGGCCGTCTAACAAACTGATCTAGAATGCTCTAACTTTCCACAATTTGTACAGGCTTGTTCTACCCGATACTGCAGCTGGTTTCTCTGTCTCTGAACTTGCTGTTGCTGAACCAGCGCTAGTGCCTACTGGTTGGAAGGCTGGAAGGATGACGATCTACCTTGACTCCTCCTGGGATAAATTCCTATCATGTGGTCAGGTGAAGCGCACGATAAACATAGAAAGTTAGCCCTTCGACAAGTAAGATGAGTGTGCCCTTCCCTTCCACAGAAGGAACATACGACTGGTAACTCCTGGTGCTGGTATGGACGTTGGTCTGCTGGTACTGAAGAGGGACGTTGGGGTGAAAAGCCTGATACGGGTGAATGGTACCTCTTACGACCCTCAGTTCTAGATTCGATCCTCCTGGCTCTATGCTATTGCTCTCGTACTGCCTCCACGGTAGGTCGAGATCGATATGCTGACTGGCTGATGACTGGTACTGTCTGGCTCTAATCTATACTTCCTCTGGATGCAAGTTTTCGGCTTGAAATTCGTCGGGTATTCCTTGTTCACTTTGGTCTATCAACATCTGGATACTCTGCTGGAAAGCGAGATCTCGTCATCGTTGTGACTCCATCATTTCTTTGATAATCCTTATGAGTGCAGGTAGATCGGGCTGATCTGGAACTACATTCGCTCGGACTGCTGACTGTACGGGCACAACGGAATGATCGGGATAGACTGACATCTCTATCCTCGAGTCAACTCTCGACTCTGCACCTGAATGCTGAGACTGATCCTCCACAACTGGCCTAACAGAAGATTGCTGACCTGCCATTGGCAGAACCCGAATAAGGTAATCAAAAGGATTATGAATAGTATCCCTAAAAGTTAAAGGACACAAGGATCAAATTGAGGGAACATGAGAGATCAACGATCAAGGCAGATATCATGTCAAAGGATCAGAGATAGAGAATAATACGAAGGATATCAATAAAGGATAATTTTGATTGAGATAACTAAACATTAGTAACCCCCACATATCTGATAAATCAGACCTGTATGGGCCACAACTAAAACTGTGTTATGCCCCAGAACCAGAATACTGGCAGGTGGGGACGGACAAGGCCAGCTACGTGATACCAAAGTACGTCAGTACTCTGAAATCACGTATAAGCTGTCAAGACATGGGGGTTACTTCTACAAGCCAACAATCGATCCTAGGTCAAGCAATCCTAGGTATCTCAATCACAGGCAATTATACAAAGTACAAGAAGTATGATCATCAGACATACAATAGTAAAGCATCCCAAACTATTTATACATGGATGATCATGAAGCTAGTCATACCAAAATAGAGAACTAGCAAGAGTAATAGTCATACATGATAAGCTCTAGCTATAGTCTAGAATACGCACATTATGTTTTGGCCCGTAGGCTAAATGTCAAGATCCAAAAACACGAGCTAAACACGTGCTCGAAGGCTAAACGTCACAAAAAAATAATATACATATCAAGTAGGAGAATGATAAGAAACCCACTCAGGTACTCAGGTTCTTCGGATGGTCACCGTCGAGTAGATGGTGCGGAAGATTCCTTAGGCTCCTCTACCAGATCTGGCCAAACAAAACCAGTGGGGTCAGACCCCAAATAGCAAGTACCACAAAGGAAGACAAAGTATGGACTAAAATCAGTAATAGCTAACATAATAATGGTTAGGAAAAGCAATAAGTAAATGCAGATCGAGACTCGTGCACTACCAATGCACTCATCCCGCGAATAGAAAAAATAATAAGGAAAGCAACCTATAGCATAAAGTAATTCATATGTGACATAAAGTAGACTGTGTACATGTAAAGTAGACGAAAGCATATGAATATGTAAGATAAACTGGACATGTAAACATGTTAAGTAGTCGGGTCATGTAAGCATGTAAGGTGGCCGAGTCGTGAGAACATGGTGATCCATCATAGGGATCATGTAGGAATTGTGGGATAACTAGACTTGTGAGCATAAAATATAACTAGTGTAACACCCAGTTTTCGAAATAAGGGTAATTTTGAACTTTTGTAGTTATAATTATAATTTATTGATATTTATATCACATTATGAATTTTGGTGATTTTTAATCAATTTAAAATTATTTAAGTCATGACTTATGATTTTGATGTGCTGCTAGTGAAACCCGAGAGACTGTCTGACCTAGAGCCTAACCATGTGATTGGGATATTTATTTATCATTTTTAGCCTAGGGGTACTTTGGTCATTTTGACTTATTGGAATTATTGATTAATTATTGGAGTGGTGATTGTTATTTTTGACTTTGACTAGTTGAGACTTGTAGGCTAACCTAGATGTTGACTCTAGCTATGGTGACTTGGTTAGCATGGTGTGACCCTAGTCTAACTTAAGTCAAGCCAATTTTTGTCATATAGAATCAAGTTTGAATAGGAGAAATAAAGACTAGGTTCATGACTTATGACTTATGATTTTAATTCCATGACTAATAAAACATGGCCCATAGCCCATTAAAGAAACCCTAACCCTAATTCCTTCCTAAGTGACCATCCACATAGGGATCCCGACCCTATTTAAACTCTCATTCCCTTGTTCTTGCCTCTTTTGTGTTGTTTCAATTGAAGAAAGAGGTAAAGAGCCATCTTCCCTAATCCATAACTTTCTCATTTCAAGTCCTTTTTGACTCAAATCTTTTGCAATAGATTCTAATCCTCCTCTATTTGATATTCATGGAGAGTGATTTTAGTTTGTGAGCAATTTGGAGGATTTGGCTAGCAACAGGAATCAATCGATTTGGGGCTTTTCTTGGTCATTTGCACCTACAGGTAAAACCCTTTAAATTGAATTTTAATTCTGTTTTCTTGCATATTAGGCTAGATCTAGGTGTCCCCTAGCTGTTCCTTAAGTTTGGTAGGAAATCGTGTCCGTTTGGTGTCCGTATCGGACACGTATAAGTCTATGTATTCGTGTTTATTGAAATACCTCAAAGGGAAATAAATTGCTATTTTTGAAAAGTGATTGAATGAAAATGTTTTTTTATACATGTTTATTGTATTCGTATCCTACTGAGCATGTTTTTGGAAACTTTTCGTGTCCAAAATGGGACACACACGCACTCACGAGATACGCACGGGGCTCGTGCGGCTCCCCTGCTGTTCGGGCTCGACACAGGACACGACACGGATTATTATGACATAAAATTTGGTAGACACGTGGGCCTAGTGTCTAAAATCATACCCATAGAATTTTGTGGGTCCTCGTCGACTGTGCGCAAAGGAATCGAGACTGCACTGATTCTCCACTGTCAGAGCAGGCACAAAAATTGACCACTGATACGGCTTTAAAACTCGAACACAACAAGACCTCGACTCGATACAGGCACCCTAGGACCTGGCCCTATACCTGGCGAACACATGTGCACAACCACGTGGCATGATGTATCACGTGTCGTGTCCACGAGGCGACTGCATCGCAGCACGATGCAGTCTGTGCACGTGATGGTGTCTGTGCGTGTTTCGTGACTTGGATATGCCGTGTCCACTCGTGGGGACTCGTGTGGACTCTGGACATGTGTACGACTCGACCTTAACCTATTTTGTATGTGTTTCCTTGTGTTTTGATTCATATTTCAGAGAATCCCCAATTTTACTGATACCCAGTTCACAGGTTTGATTATTCTGCAATTTAAATGTATTTTAAAACTGAAAATTAATGATTATACGAGTCTAGGATGAACCTTCATGTTATGTTTTCATATTGTCATGGGGAAATTGGTTTTCGAACTGATTTGGAACTGTTAACTAAAACTGGGTATGTGAACACTATTTTTTTCATATTACACACACACACACATTTCAATCTGAGAACATTTGCACTATTTTTAACTAAGTTCTACACATACACACCTATATACATCTGAGGATTAACCTACTTGTTAGGGTTGGCAAGGGATGTTGGGTTTTCGATTTCCTGGAAACTGTCAACCTGAGAGTATACTACTCATATACACACACACATACATTGACACTCACTCACACTACTGCTATCCGTCACTCACTCACCCATGTCACACACACACCTTCACCTTAATTGCATCCACTGTACCTTTCCATTGTACTGCACAATCTCATTGCATATCTTCCATTCCATTAGCTATCGAGCATATTTCCTTGCATATCCCAATTAACCAACTACAGACTTGTATTTCCTGTTATTTGCAATACTTTTCCCCACTGCCCCCATAAAAGCTCTACACAGTAGACAAATACTGTCCTGCACCCTTGGCTTACTATATACTGCAAGTTAACCCTATATACCTTCTTAACCCTACAATTGATATCCTGTATTTAGCCACTACAATTACTGCATTCATACAAATTGCTCTGCTGGACATTCTTTCACTATACCCTGCTCTAGAAGTTTGAGTTCAGACCTTTTAACTTGCAATGCCCTGTCCTACCTTGAGTCCAGTTGATACCTGGCAAGATAGGTTCAGTTGTTCACATCTAGTTCTGCATATGCATATACATGATTTGGTTCAGTCCTTGGTTACATGTTAGTCTTGGACTTGTATCAGTACCTAGATGATTTTTCCATTTTGTTGCTACTTTTCCTTACTTACTGTCCTGTATTTCATGACACCATTAGATCCCTACAGGTTCTATCATGTCTTTGTTCAAATTCATGTTGTGTTATGAGTAAACATATGTTAGGATAAGGATACTTGGTAATGTTGGTTCTTGATTTGGGGCTACGAGTTTACATATGGAGGATTCTTATATGATACCTTGTATGTGACACATTGCACATGGGGTGTATTTTGGATCTGTTAACAATAGGTATGTCCTATGTGTACATGATACAGTTAATGGATAGGATATATGATATATTTGGATATAGGATTGAAGGTAAGGTTAGTTAGTTGAGGATGTACATATGTATATGGTTATAAGGTTGATTAGTATTTATATATATGTGATATAGAGAGAGTTGACCAATAGCCTAGTTGACCTAACCCTAGAAGGTTGATTTATTTTGACTTAGAGTTGACCAAGAGTTGACTTTGACCTAGAATGACCTAGAAATATGTAGATTGCATTGTACACTTAAATTAATATATATTGAACACTGTGTAACCTATATTGCTCTAAATAGGACCTTGTGACTCTAGTTCGGACATCTGTACACATCTGTTGCTCAGGATATCAGGCGAGTACATTCTTTGATAGTTCTTCCATTTACTTGTCGATTACTGTACTTCAGTTGTAGTTAGTTCTATTTGATTCTCTATTACAAACATGATTTGATATTGTTGGATCCATTTTATGCGACACTCATTTATTCATGTCTGGCCGCCATTTCAGGAACCACTACTGGAATAACCCTGGAATCACTTACTGGTATCATTCATGTTCTGGCTGGACTTGTACTTTGTAACACCTACTTTTCTATATTAGGGTAATTTTGACCTTTTATAATTTTGATTAATCGATAATAAGATTTAACTCATGTTGTGATTTTTGGTAATTTTTTAATCAATTTAAAACTATTTAAAATGTTGAATTGTGATTTTGATAGTTAACTAGTTAATCCCTAGTTTTGCTAAGCTTAGAGACTAACCATGGGGACCTAACCATGTGATTAGAATGACTATTTACAACTTTTTAGGCTAAGGGTATTTTGGTCATTTTGTGACTTTTGAATTATTTAGGATTTTGATTAATTGGTGAATTTTAGATTATTTTAATAATATTTAAATTGATGTATTATGATTTTTGTCATTTTTTATATTTTAATATTTGGGAAAATTTTATATTTTTAATATTGTTTTATTGGATTTGTTTCGTCGGGTTTGAGTTTCGTCTCGTTCCGACTTGCATTGTGACCCGGGTAGCTTGAACTCTAGATGGGACCCAATATTAAGTTAAGCATGGCTCCCAAGACCCAACATTAAGTTAGTTAATTAAACTAATTTTTATCATGTTAGAATGGTTAAGTTAGAGACTCAAAACTAGATCATTTTGACCCCAAACTTGAACCTAGTCTAGGCTTAACCATATGAGACTAGAGAGGGGCAATTAGGACATTTCCCATTAGCCCTAATGGACTCTTTATGGCAGCCACCTTTAGGAGAGAATGATTCATTTCATTCATTACAATCTTGCCTCTTTTATTTTCCTTTTGTTCTTCCCCAATTTTAAAGAGCCTTCCCATTGATTTGATCTCCAAATCAGATTATTCCTTCACCAAACCTTCCCTCAATCATTTCCATTCTCCAAGGGAAGGGTGCTACCAAGGATTGGAAGAGGAGTGCAAGGAGGAGTGTCCACTTTGAGGGATCTTCGTATCGGAGCCGTGTCCTAAAGGATTTCATTGGGATTCCACTCCCAATAGGTAAAACCTATCCTCTAAATCGATTTCCTTTGCATATAAATTAGTTTTGAATCCGTAGGATCCATCCTCATGCATGTGTCCCATTTAGATTCAAATTTGAGGCCATTTGGAGCTCTCTTGAGGATTTTATATATGTGTCTTGTGTCCTACTTGATAGATCCCAAATTAGGACATCCCATGTGTATGTATGTATGATAATAGTTTAAATAGATATTTAAATTCATTTTTACAATGGTTAGAGAGTGGATTAATCTTTATTAGGATGGTTAGAATGAGTTTCATTTGGATACCTATGTTTGTATGCAAGTATCTTGGCCTATATGTGTTCTTTTGTCAAATCCATCATAATTTTCATCCACGTTTTTATTAACCAAAGCAAATTAGAAATGTTAGCTTAGAACTCCGATTTATCTTCCGTTTTTTTTAAAAGAACCGTATCGAAGTTAGCTTTCCAAATATGTATTTTAATAAGCCAAATTCTTTCTGTAACTTTCTATAGAATTATTTGAGTGTCAGCTGTACGAAAGACGAACGTGTTTCGGTATTTTTGCGATTTCGGGAGCTTCCGGACACGAAAATATGATCCGTTTAAAGTTTCGGAAAGCTAACACAAAGGGCTACGACATACTTTAACCCTAGAATTTAGTGAATGACCAATTGGTACAGTATTGATTTTAAGTAGAAGAGTGACTATACGATATATGCATTTTGTGTAACCTATGAGCCTATGTAGTATGGATATTAAATGAATATAGAGTATGTAATGCATGATATGTTAGATGAATAAAATGATATATATATATATATGATATATATTCTCTTACATTAATGTATATATATGGTTGAATGCAAGCATGTAGGAATGCAATTAATATAATGCATATAAGCAATGCATGAATGAAAAAATGATATACAATGTATGCATGAAAGTATAAAATGAATGTTAGATATGAATGCAAGATATATATGTAATGATAGATATGAATGAATAATATATAAATATTGTAATGCAATATATAATGATAACATGTATGGTAATGTAGAGTATATGATGCAAGCATGAATGAATGGAGGAAATACATGTATATAGGTAATATAGAATGTAATATATGAATGCAAGCATGCAAGATAATGTAATATATGAAAGGAATGAATGATAATATATAACATGATATGTAAGGTAATGCAAGGTATGAAATATATGATGTGTGCATGTTTGTATGTCTCTATGTTAATGTATAAAATGATATGAATATACAATGTATGCATATGTATAAAACATGTAGGTAATGCATAGATGCATGAATGAAATGAATGTTTGCAATATGTTAATATAAATACAAGTATCTAATATGCATGAATGTAAGTATAATATAATACAAGTATGCATGTATGTATCATGTAAATGTAATATACATGATATGTATGTATGTATGTATACAAGGTAAGTATGTATGTATTTCTATAAACTGAGTTAACCTATAACCTTTTACACATATGCATTCATACACCCTTTGACATCATGTATCCCATGTCACATACACCTACCTATCACTAAATTTTAGAACATTAAAATATATCCTTTCACACACATGCCAAACACACACATACTCACTTACTCTTTTACCTCTCTTTCTCTCTATATATATATATATATGTATGTGCCTATATATATAGCTTTCCTATATATATCTATGTATATGAATATGTGAATAGTGATGCATATATATATATATATATATATATATATATATATATATATATATATGTATATATATATATATATACATATATATATATATATATATATATATATATATATATATATGTAAAAAAATATATATATATATATATATACATATATATGTATATATATATATATGTAAAAAAAAAAATATATATGTGAATAGTGATGTATATATATATATATATATATATATATATATATATATATATATATATATATATATATAAATATATATATATATATATATATATATATATATATATATATATATATATATATTTTTATATATATATATATATATATATATATATATATATATATATATATATATATATATATATATATGTGTGTGTGATGTATATATATATATATATATATGTGTGTGTGTGATGTACATATAGGTAGCCTATATGTTATGAGTGTACTTCAATATATTAGATATATATATTGTTATGTGTATATGTGTTTATATATATATATATATATATATATATATATATATATATATATATATATATATATATATATATATATATATATATATATGTGTGTGTGTGATGTACATATAGGTAGCCTATATGTTATGAGTGTACTTCAATATATTAGATATATATATTGTTATGTGTATATGTGTTTGTGGTTTGGCTTAGGCATGAAATAGCCTATAGCCTAGGGTTCTTAGCCTATGGTGTGTCTGTTTGCCTAGTGAGAGTTTAGTTAGACTTGTTTAGTCTTGATTAGGCCTAGAATAGACTAGTTAGACTAGTATAGACTTGTTTGGTTTAGGTTTGACCTAGTTTGACTAGTCTAGTTGACTAGAGTTGACCAAAGGTTGACTTTAGCCTAGATTGATCCCAAACTTCATGTAAATGTATTGTAGCAGTCTATTTCCTTATTTTAGACTTGTTGTGACTTGTACTGTTCTATAGGAGACAGACACCACTCCTCGGACAGTATATTCTCTTCGGACATTCAGGATACCAGGCGAGTACATTCTATGATCATTTCATATCCTGCTTAGAATTATTTTCCTGTATTAAATTACTTTACTTGATACTGTCACGTTGGTCACACGGATTAGTACTATATGGATCCCTTCTTGAGATGTTATCCCTTCAAGGAGCATCGGGTACTACATGTTCTGTGCGTTTCACTTACATGGCGTATCGTTATGCTTCTTTGGTTCTTAGATCACTTGTGACATATACCCTTATGATCACAGAGTCTTCTTTGAATCCTTATCCCATTTATTAGATTTTTCAGAATCCCTATTTATGGGACTACTATGTACCACCCTTCGGGGGCTGTTACATGGAATCATAACATAACCTGGTTGGATCCTTGTGTACTGATTGGGGGTACGGGGGAGTATAAATAGTCATGTGAACAATTCCAAACTAGAATAGCCATGTACGCCTCTTTAGTATAGCCATGTACAAATCAAGCCGTTCACATGTCGACTTTGTACTCTAAATCACTAGTCACTGGTAGCTCTTTACTTATAGTAGATACTTCTATTACAGTTCTCTCTCTCTCTCTCTGTTTACATACTGTATTTCTTCAGTATCTATATCTTACTTTACTGCATGATTATATTTTCTAACCTGCTATGAACTGTTGAGATGTATTGTGCTCGCTCCTGTCCTGACTGGACCTGTTGATAAATTTTACAGATAGCCTGGAGGTTGCCTGCTAGCCTAGAGGAGACACAGTAGAGGTTGTATAGATAGCTAGGGTTTTGCTTATAGCTTATTTTCAGTTGTCTTGAGTTGTATTTATGGATTACTGTATTTGAGCTTTGAGATGTATTTCTGGGTTTGTGTATCTTAGACACTTAGACTTCTATCTGCGGTATCTCTTATGGATTTCATGTTTTATCTATCTTCCATTATGCTCTACCTTAGATGTGATTGAGTTTACATTCTGCTATGTCACCCCCATTCGGGGAGTATAAACTGCTTAGCTTTATAATGTTAGATATTGTGACCTAGGACAGCGTTCTACCGCCGACACTGCGGCGTAGGCTGGGCATTGTTACATACTCGTACCCTCACAGTGGGTGCGGGTCGTGACACGTTTTTAGTGGTGGCCCATTCAGGTCGAGTTTGTGTAGTGGTATTCGAACTAGAGTACCACTACAGCCTGTAGTAGGATTAGGATATATTTTTGAAGGTACTCAATCACAGTTAGGCCTCCTTGAGAGATTCCTGGGACGATCCTTGAGAATCTTATTTTAACTTCGATTTGAAATCTATTTTTCCCCTGATTTGATTTACCTTTACTTCCTGTTGTTGAACTTGATTTTGATGGATTATTGTTAAATTTTGAATCTTGATGTTAGTGGTTGAATTTGAGCCTGTATTTATATGATTTTGATGGATTATTGTTGAATTTTGAATCTTGATGTTAGTAGTTGAATTTGAGTCTGTATTTATATGATTTTTGACGTATTATTGTTGAATTTTGAATTTTGATGTTAGTGGTTGAATTTGAGTCTGTATTTTTATGATTTTTGATGGATTATTGTTGAATTTTGAATCTTGATGTTAATTGTTGAATTTGAGTTTGTAATTATATGTATATGTACATTTTTTTGGAATTAAGGTATAACCTGATAACATACTTGATAAGGACAGTGAGAAAGGTAAAAGTCTACTTTATTATGGAATTTAAAATTTATTGCAGTCATATTTGCTAGCATGACAAGGACGTAGAGCCTGATATAGCTATACTTATCTTAGTTATGAAATCAAGATTTTCTTGCAGCCATACCGGGTGGCGTGGTAAGAATTCTAGATAACATGATTATAGGGTGTATGTCTTATTATGGACTCTATCGTTTATTGCAGCTATGCTTATTGGCGTGGCAGAATTCTGACAACATAATTTCAGGAAGACGCATATGATTATCAGATTGTACCTTAAATATTTTTGAACATGTTTTCTCTACTTTTGTTTCAGTCCTTCAAAAAAAAGAAGAGAGAATTGTTATTTGTTTGTTTTGTTTTGTTTCTCATTATTTAACTTAAGAGTAGCTTTAGCTGTTTTTATAAACTTTGTGTAACTTCTTACTATGAATTTCTTCTTAATATAATGAATCGATGATTTTACTAGACCTTATCTTGGATTTGATAGTTTAGCTCTGGGTTTCAAAATGGTTTCTTCTTTTAAACGGATAAGTAGAACAAATTTTATCATTATTTCCTTCTTGCTACTATCCTTGTATTAAATAATAATAATAATAAAACTGTCTTGATTTCACCAATCACTTACTTGCAATCTTGGTAGGAATCTAAATGTTAGTCTTAACGTAGAATTAATTTTTATATTGGGACATGAGAATATATGAATATATATATAGCAGATACTTGCCTGATACGTATGCATGCTGCACTTTGAATTCCAACCTATCTAAATACATATTAATATGTTGTTGATGTTTAAATTGTCAAAACTCCAATATTTTTGGTTCTCTGCTTTTTCCAGTTTAAATTCGTAATTCAAATATAAATTTCATGTTAGTAGTTTTGTTTATATCACTGCAGATGTATGTTATATACAGGATTTTAACTCTTAAGGGAATTGGTTGAGTTTTGTGTTTGAATTTGACAATCTAAGACTGTGTGCATATTAACCCTTAATACTGGATTCCAAATGTTTAGTTCAACTTGCTGTTTTATTTTTTTAAAAAAATATAATATTTAGAGCTGTGTACATTGTTGTATGTAGGGATATGATGTTAGGTTTATATTCTTACATGTTAGGTTGTGATAAACATTGGGTTAGTTGATGTTGAATTTCTCCAAATCCTAAAACTGAATACATGTTAATATTTCACATTGATTTCCAATGTTTAGTTCAATTTCAGATTTAATATGTAATATTGAACTGTATGCATAGCTAAATGTATGGATAGTATTTAGGGTTTCTTCTCTATCATGTTAGGATG
This sequence comes from Iris pallida, assembly GCA_029216955.1. Taxonomy (NCBI): domain Eukaryota; kingdom Viridiplantae; phylum Streptophyta; class Magnoliopsida; order Asparagales; family Iridaceae; genus Iris; species Iris pallida. Next base: position 2,397,669 of record JANAVB010038218.1, read on the forward strand.
TATTGGAAGCATTGAGTTAGTTGTGATGTTTCAAATCTCCAAAATCTGAAGCTGCATTATGTTAATATTATATTAGTTTAAATGTTAGCTTATTTTCAGATTTTGTATGTAAATGCTGAACTAAAACTGGGTTTAACCTTTCAATACTAAAGCTATAACCCTGTACAAGGACACACACACCCTAACTTAGTATACACTGCCATGTATACCTAACCCTTCCTCTCTATGTTATGCTCATATATCTATATAGATATATATGTAGTTTATGCATACATGTTATAATGTATATAGATACATAACTAAATTTCTACCTCTCTATACATATAGATATATGTATATATATGGTTAGCCATGCATGTTATGAGTAAATGGGTTGTGTATTGTAGATTGTTTAACCAATATGTCATGAGTAGTGTAACTTGATAGCTATTGTTTTGAAATCCAAATCCTCCTATACACTTTCATGTATATTTCACACACACACACATGCCTACTATCTAACCATATGAATATGTCCACATACACCCATACACACACTAACCACATAACCTTTACATAATGCTAGATTTTCCCCTTCTAACACTCTATATATATATATATATATATATATATATATATATATATATATATATATATTGTGATTGGATTTTAATACTCGACATTTGTGCTTTAAATTTTGATTTTGATTATGCCTTAAAGCGTTGATGATTTGTTATTTCTGTATCTTTTACAGTTTAACACCCCTGATTGTTTGTAAGTTTTGATACCCTATGATTGTTTTGGTCTAGTGTAACTAGTATACCTAGATGAGACTTTCACTACCACCGTATGCTATGACCCTGTATGTCGTCCTTTTAAATCGTATGATTTGTTTAAGTTCTGAGACTTTGATTGTGGGGGTTTGACCTAGAAGGAGTATGAACATTTTAATTTCGAGGACAAAATTTTTCTAGGGGGTAGGATTGTAACACCCACTTTTCTATATGAGGGTAATTTTAAACTTTTATAATTTTGATTAATCGATAATATGATTTAACTCATGTTGTGATTTTTGGTAATTTTTTAATCAATTTAAAACTATTTAAAATGTTGAATTATGTTTTTGATGGTTAACTAGTTAATCCCTAGTTTTGCTAAGCTTAGAGACTAACCATGGGGACCTAACCATGTGATTAGAATGACTATTTATAACTTTTTAGGCTAAGGGTATTTTGGTCATTTTATGACTTTTGAATTATTTAGGATTTTGAATAATTGGTGAATTTTAGATTATTTTAATAATATTTAAATTGATGTATTATAATTTTTGTCATTTTTCATATTTTAATATTTGGGAAATTTTATATTTTTAATATTGTTTTATTGGATTTGTTTCGTCGGGTTTGAGTTTCGTCTCGTTCCGACTTGTATTGTGACCCGGGTAGCTTGAACTCTAGATGAGACCCAATATTAAGTTTTTTTTTTTGAAATCCCACGCACACACACAATTGGGGGACTCGAACCTTGCCGGTCCCTCCGGGTGCCCGCTCTAATACCACTAGGCTAGAGAGCTCGGACAGACCCAATATTAAGTTAAGCATGGCTCAAAAGACCCAACATTAAGTTAGTTAATTAAACTAATTTTTTATCATGTTAGAATGGTTAAGTTAGAGACTCAAAACTAGATCATTTTGACCCCAAACTTGAACCTAGTCTAGACTTAACCATATGAGACTAGAGAGGGGCAATTAGGATATTTCTCATTAGCCCTAATGGACTCTTTATGGCAGCCAGCTTTAGGAGAGAATGATTCATTTCATTCATTACAATCTTGCCTCTTTTATTTTTCTTTTGTTCTTCCCCAATTTTAGAGAGCCTTTCCATTGATTTGATCTTCGAATCAAATCATTCCTTTACCAAACCTTCCCTCAATCATTTCCATTCTCCAAGGGAAGGGTGCTACCAAGGATTGGAAGAGGAGTGCAAGAAGAAGTGTCCACTTTGAGGGATCTTCGTATCGGAGCCGTGTCCTAAAGGATTTTATTGGAATTCCACTCCCAATAGATAAAACCCATCCTCTAAATCGATTTTCTTTGCATATAAATTAGTTTTGAATCCGTAGGATCCATCCTCATGCATGTGTCCCATTTAGATTCAAATTTGAGACCATTTGGAGCTCTTTTGAGGATTTTAGATATGTGTCTTGTGTCCTACTTGATAGATCCTAAATTAGGACACCCCATGTGTATGTATGTATGATAATAGTTTAAATAGATATTTAAATTCAGTTTTATAATGGTTAGAGAGTGGATTGATCTTTATTAGGATGGTTAGAATGAGTTTCATTTGGATACCTATGTTTGTATGCAAGTATCTTGGCCTATATGTGTTCTTTTGTCAAATCCGTCATAATTTTCATCCACATTTTTATTAATCAAAGCAAATTAGAAATGTCATAACTTTTAGCTTAGAACTTCGATTTATCTTCCGTTTTTTTAAAAGAACCGTATCGAAGTTAGCTTTCCAAATATATATTTTAATAAGCCAAATTCTTTCTGTAACTTTCTATAGAATTATTTGAGTGTCAGCCGTACGAAAGACGAACATGTTTCAGTATTTTTGCGATTCCGGGAGCTTCCGGACACGAAAATACGATCTGTTTAAAGTTTCGAAAAGCTAACACAAAGAGCTACGACATACTTTAACCCTAGAATTTAGTGAATGCCCAATTGGTACAGTATTGATTTTAAGTAGAAGAGTGACTATACGATATATGTATTTTGTGTAACCTATGAGCCTATGTAGTATGGATATTAAATGAATATAGAGTATGTAATACATGATATGTTAGATGAATGAAATGATATATATATATATATGATATATTCTCTTTACATTAATGTATATATATGGTTGAATGCAAGCATGTAGGAATGCAATTAATATAATGCATATAAGCAATGCATGAATGAAAGAATGATATACAATGTATGCATGAAAGTATATAATGAATGCTAGATATGAATGCAAGATATATATGTAATGATAGATATGAATGCATAATGTATAAATATTGTAATGCAATATATAATAATAACATGTATGGTAATGTAGAGTATATGATGCAAGCATGAATGAATGGAGGAAATACATATATATAGGTAATATAGAATGTAATATATGAATGCAAGCATGCAAGATAATGTAATATATGAAAGCAATGAATGATAATATATAACATGATATGTAAGGTAATGCAAGGTATGAAATATATGATGTGTACATGTTTGTATGTCTCTATGTTAATGTATGAAATGATATGAATATACAATGTATGCATATGTATAAAACATGTAGGTAATGCATAGATGCATGAACGAAATGAATGTTTGTAATATGTTAATATAAATACAAGTATCTAATATGCATTAATGTAAGTATAATATAATACAAGTATACATGTATGTATCATATAAATGTAATATACATGATATGTATGTATGCATGTATACAAGGTAAGTATGTATGTATGTATTTCTATAAACTGAGTTAACCTATAACCTTTTACACACATGCATTCATACATCCTTTGACATCATGTATCCCATGTCACATACACCTACCTATCACTAAATTTTAGAACATTAAAACATATCCTTTCACACACATGCCAAACACACACATACTCACTTACTCTTTTACCTCTCTTTCTCTCTATATATATATGTATGTGCATATATATAGCATATATATATATATATATATATATGTGGGATGTACATATAGGTAGCCTATACGTTATGAGTGTACTTCAATATATTAGATATATATTTTTTGTTATGTGTATATGTGTTTGTGGTTTAGCTTAGGCATGATATAGCCTATAGCCTAGGGTTCTTAGCCTATGGTGTGTCTGTTTGCCTAGTAAGAGTTTAGTTAGACTTGTTTAGTCTTGATTAGGCATAGAATAGACTAGTTAGACTAGTATAGACTTGTTTGGTTTAGGTTTGACCTAGTTGACCTAGTTTGACTAGTCTAGTTGACTAGAGTTGACCAAAGGTTGACTTTAGCCTAGATTGACCCCAAACTTTATGTAAATGCATTGTAGCAGTCTATTTCCTTATTTTAGACTTGTTGTGACTTGTACTATTCTATAGGAGACAGACACCACTCCTCGGACAGTATATTCTCTTCGAACATTCAGGATACCAGGCGAGTACATTCTCTGATCATTTCATATCCTGCTTAGAATTATTTTCCTGCATTAAATTACTTTACTTGATACTGTCACGTTGGTCACACGGATTAGTACTATATGGATCCCTTGTTGAGATGTTATCCCTTCAGGGAGCATCGGGTACTACATGTTCTGTGCGTTTCACTTACATGGCGTATCATTATGCTTCTTTTGTTCTTTGATCACTTGTGACATATACCCTTATGATCACAGAGTCTTCTTTGAATCCTTATCCCATTTATTGGGTTTCCCAGAATCTCCATTTATGGGACTACTATGTACCACCCTTCGGGGGCTGTTACATGGAATCATAACATAACCTGGTTGGATCCTTGTGTACTGATTGGGGGTACGGGGGGTATAAATAGTCATGTGAACAATTCCAAAGTAGAATATCCATGTACGCCTCTTTAGTATAGCCATGTACAAATCAAGCCGTTCACATGTCGACTTTGTACTCTAAATTACTAGTCACTGGCAGCTCTTTACTTATAGTAGATACTTCTATTACAGTTCTCTCTCTCTGTTTACATACTGTATTTCTTCAGTATCTATATCTTACTTTACTGCATGATTATATTTTCTAACCTGCTATGAACTATTGAGATGTATTGTGCTCGCTCCTGTCCTGACTGGACCTGTTGATAAATTTTACAGATAGCCTGGAGGTTGCCTGCTAGCCTAGAGGAGACACAGTAGAGGTTGTATAGATAGCTAGGGTTTTGCTTATAGTTTTTTTTTCAGTTGCCTTGAGTTGTATTTATGGATTACTGTATTTGAGCTTTGAGATGTATTTCTGGGTTTGTGTATCTTAGACACTTAGACTTCTATCTGCGGTATCTCTTCTGGATTTCATGTTTTATCTATCTTCCATTATGCTCTACCTTAGATGTGATTGAGTTTAGATTCTGCTATGTCACCCCCATTCGGGGAGTATAAACTGCTTAGCTTTATAATGTTAGATATTGTGACCTAGGACAGCGTTCTACCGCTGACACTGCGGCGTAGGCTGGGCGTTGTTACGTACTCATACCCTCACAGTGGGTGCGGGTCGTGACATACTTATTCTCGTGTCGGGTTATGGATTCACTTGAGTAGTTGGGCGGGGAAATATTGGAGTAGACATGTGAACATTCCCAAATACTGGAATCACTCCCTTGGAATTATACTGGAATGATAGCCATCCCACACTTGGCCGAGTGTGCGGTGTGCCGTATTACCTACAACCGTTTATATGTCGATCTCGATATTTTAAAACACACTGTTAGAGTATAGTCTGGACTCACCGTAGAAATCTTTGATCACTGACTGGACTCAACTTATACTGGACTCATCTTGTACTGGAATCATCTGGTATTAGATTTATATTGTTTGGACTCACACTGGGATTACACTTGACTCATATTATATTGTCTGGACTTATATCATGTTACTCTAGTTCAGCTAGATTATATTTTACAGTCTTCATTGCCATGCTTCTCTTCTTGTGTAGTTACCTTACTTTCTTTGTACTTTAACTGTTCTCTACATCATTACTCATATAAACTGCCATGTTCATCAATATAACCGTCTATAACTGTTTATAGTTCTCTGTCATTTACTTGAGATTTCTTGATGAGTTGTACTCGTTTCTGTCCTGACTGGACCTGTTAAAAATATTACAGATGCTTGCCCCGAGGACACTTGCCCTACTTACTATGGACCAGGAGATGGCTTAGCTACCTTTGGCCCCGACACTCAGGAGTGATCGAGAGACTAGCTAGTTGACTTTGTTTAGTTTTCTCGTTTTAGAACTTGAATTGTAATAAGTTGAGATATTGTTTGTTTTGAGATTATTATTATTTAGTAGTTGGTTGTTGTTGTTATTTAGTCTTAGTTATAAATTTTTGTGTTATCATATCGTGCTTAGACTGTGATTGAGATTTCATTATATCTAGACTTGTCCTCCGTTCGGAGTTGAGATTGGCAAGTACATTATATAATTGCGTGAGTTGTTGATTAGATGTAACCTAGGACAGGGTTCTACTGCCGACACTGCGGCGTAGGATGGATGTACCCACTTCTCGTGCCCCTACACTGGATGCGGGTCGTGACACGTTTTTAGTGGTGGCCCATGCAGGTCGAAAGTCGCATTAGTACGATATCGTGGTAGTACAGCGACTTAGTTGTACTGCTACGAGCCTGCGATAGGTTTGAGCGATAGGCTTCAACGGAGAGGTACTCAATCACAGTTAGGACTAATTGAGAAGATTCCTGGGATGACCCTTTAGAATCTCATTATAAACTATCTCGAAATTCGATTCTGACATTTATGTCTACTTCATTGTTCATCGTTAAAATTTATTCTTGGTATTCATTATTGACTTGATTTTCTACCAAGATAACATTATGGGCTATGTTGCCTCAGTCATGGAATCTAGAGTCTTCTACAGCCATGTTAGCTGGTTTGGCGATAAGATAGAGTCTGACTTTGTATGTATTTTTTTTGGGTGTAGGAATTTAAAGTTTTCGCAGCCAAGCTAGCGACAATACGAAAATTTTAAATACCATGATTCTAGAGGTATGTACAATAGTTGCGGACTTTATAGATTATCGCAGCCATACTTACTGGTGTGACGAGGATTCTGGTAATATGGTTCTGGATAGACGAGTATGATTATCAGATTGCAGAATAGATACCATATAAATGGTGCCCTAGTATAATTGGGTGGAATATCAGTGTGGATATTACTTGAGTGTCATGGATTAGATAGAGGGAGCTAGGCCACCTGTAGCGCAGTACCGTGTCCTGCACCATCAGAGGAATATATCCCAGAGGGGCAGGGATTTTGCGCTGACAGTCGAGTAGACCGACGCTACGGGTGACGGGTTAGCTGGTCTGTCATTCATGTTCTTCTTTTCATCTTGTTGTGTGATTCTATTAGTACCTGTCAGGATGTTTTGTGCTGTGATAGATAGTATAGTGACCCTGATCAAGACCGTGATATCACGACCAGTCGGACCATAATTTGCATGTTTTAGATATAGTTTTCTTGACTTTGATTGTTGGGGTTGACCTACAGGATTACGACCTTCTAAATTTCGAGGACGAAATTTCTCTAAGGAGGATAGTCTTGTAACACCCAGTTTTTAAAATGAGGATAATTTTGAACTTTTGTAATTATAATTATTATTTATTGATATTTATATTACATTATGAATTTTGGTGATTTTTAATCAATTTAAAATTGTTTTAAGTCATGACTTGTGATTTTGATGTGCTGCTAGTGAAACCCGAGAGACTGTCTGACCTAGAGCCTAACCATATGAATGGGATATTTATTTATTATTTGTAGCCTAGGGGTACTTTGTTCATTTTGACTTATTGGAATTATTGATTAATTATTCGAGTGGTGATTATTATTTTTGACTTTGACTAGTTGAGACTTGTAGGCTAACCTAGATGTTGACTCTAGCTATGGTGACTTGGTTAGCATGGTGTAACCCTAATCTAACTTAAGTCAACCCAATTTTAGTCATATAGAATCAAGTTTGAATAGAAGAAATAAAGACTAGCTTCATAACTTATGACTTATGATTTTAATTCCATGACTAATGAAACTTGGCCCATAGCCCATTAAGGAAACCCTAACCCTAATTCCTTCCTAAGTGACCAGCCACATAGGGATCCCCACCCTATTTAAACTCTTATTCCCTTGTTGTCACGCCCCGCACCCTGATTAGGGGCACGAGTACGTGGTTACGTCCAGCCTACGTCACAGAATTGGCGGTAGAACACTGTATAGGGCGTCTATAAATACTACAACTAGACAAAATATACGGGTACCTGTCATCTCCGTACGGAGGTATAATATGGCATAACTCAATCACAAGACAAACTAGGATAGATAGCACGAAATAAAAATATGATAGAAAGAAAAACTGAAAAGGAGTTCAAGTTCCAACACAAGCTCAGAGATATAAATATATCACAGAAACTCAAAATATAATATAAACTATAGTCTGAAAACACTAGCTGGATCGCAGTCCAGGCAAACCTATCTAACAGTCTAAACTGGGGCTATATCATCTACGAGCTCCAGGGTAATGTCTCATCAAACTCTATCCTGGCCATACCCATAAAAGGTAGAGCAATCAGCTAACATGTACTCTGTAAACATCAACGGTTATTCTGTCAGGAAAATAAGCAAGTACAAACACTAACAACAGTTCTATATGAATTGACAAATTCTATAATAGACAATTAAAATGAAATACAAGACAGAATATAGGATGACTTGGGAGCTATTCGGAAGCCGAGTTACAACTCGTAAACCAAACAAGGACCGGGGTTGTAACCCTTCTTCTGAATAGAACTTAGCCTCCAATCAAGGTTTAGCATAAGATCATGTAGAACATGTGAGTACTGAATATCATAACATGGTGAGAAAAGTACTGAATGTAGAACTGAGCAGGATATATGATGTGATAAAATAAATATAAAATGTGCCATGAATTATTAGAGCATTATGTGATCGGCTTGGGAAAGTTACAGGACAGGCTATCCACTTGGCCCGACAATCACATAAAAATCACTGGAAAGGGTCATACCGGCCAACCTGGATAACGAGCACAAGAAATAAGATCTTGCTACACCCTACGTGAAGTGAGGGTGGCGCAAACATAAGAATATAGTGACAGGGTGACTTTGATCACATAGCCCCTAATAATTCTCCATCCCCGAATAGTATAATAGATCCAGACATGACACATCATGATATAAAATTCCCTAAAGAGGGTAGCTACTCCCTCTCAGGAATCGGTGTCTATACAAGTACAGGAAACAAGACAGGAAATGTACTAATATACCAAGAAAATCCAGGAACAACATCTCATGTCATGATCCGACATATACTAGTCCGTGAACCATCGTGTCGAGAAATCAAGTAAGGCACTACAACTGAATCGGATATAGCAGATATCAAGACAATGAAAACTATCAGTGAATGTACTCGCCTGCGGTCCTGAGCTGTCAAATGGGGTCGATGCTTAGAGTGATGCCACAAACCTAAAGATGAGATATATAAGCTAATTAGGGTTCAACAGTGTAAGGCAGGATTATATAGTATAAGCTATGTAATCTAGGTCAATCTCAGTCCAAATAAGTCAAACTAGGTCACACTGAGTCACACTAGGTCATACTAGGTCACAATGAGCCAAACTCGAACAAACAAGGTCACAGGTAGTCAATCCAAGTCAAACTAGGTCAAACAAGGTCAAACCAAGTCAATCTAGATCATACTAGGTCAAACAAGGTCAAACCAAGTCAATCTAGATCATACTAGGTCAAGGGTTGACCTACAGTTGACTTTTGGTCAACTGGTCATCTCTGGTCAACTTCTAATCCAATCTAGGTCCAATGTTGACTTGTAGTTCTTTGAGTCAAAACAGTCAACCTTAGTCAAACAAGATAAAATCTAAGTCAAGTATCCTATTCCTAACCTTTACCTACCAAGATAACTCACTTCTAACCATTACCTACCAAGATAACCGACTTCTAACCATTACCTACCAAGATAACCCAAGTCTAACCATTACCTACTAAGATAACCCACTTCTAACCATTACCTAACAAGATAACCGACTTCTAACCATTACCTACTAAGATAACCCAAGTCTAACCATTACCTACCAAGATAACCCACTTCTAACCATTACCTACCAAGATAACCCAATACCTTAGATACTAGGTAATACCCTTACCTTAGTAATATATATTACCTTAGGTTAGTAGATACCTCACTAACCTAGGCTAATAGATCCTACTAATACTCTAGACTAGTATCTAACCATCTATCTTAATATCCTTCCAATACCTTACCCTTAGACTATAGGTAATCCCCATTACCTTATCAATATCTTAGACATTACCTTAGCCTACTAATTTACCCTCTAAGATACTGATTTGTATCTTAGGATACCCACTCATCTACATCCTAAGACACTAACATAGATACTAGATACTAGTAAGATACCAACCTATATCTTACCCCAAGATACTATATACCTTAGTCCTGTTGATATCCTAATACCAATACCTTAGTTAAAAATCCAATACCTTAGTCTAGGTATAAATACCTTAACTACCAAGATACCAATCTTAAATATCTAATATCTATCCTAAGCTACTAGCTAAACAATAACTTAGATATCTAACCTTAGTTACCTAGGTAAACCCAATACCTTACCTTGTAATAAGGTAAACCCATTACCGTAAGGTAAGATAAACCATTACCTTGGTTGGAAACTAATACCTTAACCTCTAATACTAATACTTTAAATATCTAGCCTCTAACCATCCACCCTAAAATACTAGATAGACAATACCTTAATATCTAATACCTTAGTATAAAGTAAACCCCCTCTACCTTGTAGGTAAGTCCCCTTTACCTTGTAGGTAAGTACATTACCTTAAGGTAATAGGCAAATACCCAAAATATCCTAAGATACCTGTAGAAGCATGGAAAAGAACAGGAGATTCCATGCGGCTCAATATTGGGGGACTCTTCATGCGGCTCAAAAATCACTTAGAGCTCCATGCGGCTCAAGAAGTCCCTTAGAGCTTTATGCGGCTCAAAAAAGCCCCTTAGAGCTTCATGTGGCTCGAAAGTCCCCGATAGCTCCATACGGCTCGGAAAAAGCCACGTGGCCCTATGCGGTTCAAAATATGACTATACAGCTGGCCATCATTTCTCTGTGCAGCTGGCTCATTAAATGCTCTAACACAGTGCGGCAGCTCTGTCACAAAGGATTGACAGCTCTGATATAAAGGTAAATGATGACTCTGACATAATGACGTGCTCCTAGAGAGACGAGAAAAATCTTTACAGTTGGCATGATCCACCAATTCCAAAGCTCTTTATGCGGATCATTTAAAGGAGCTCATGCGACTCTGATTTGATGGAGCTTTATGCGGCTCAGTTTTAACGGAGTTTATGCGGCTCTGTTCTGATGGGTCCTCATGCGGCTTTGTCCCAATGGGACTTCATGCGGCCCAGTTAACAAGGGGCTTATGCGGTTCTGTTCAATGGGACTTCATGCGGCCCAGTTTACAAAGTGGCTTGTTCAATGGGACTTCATGTGGCCCAGTTTACAAGGGGCTTATGCGGTTCTGTTCAATGGGACTTCATACGGCCCAGTTTACAAAGAGGCTTATGCGGTTCTATTCAATGGGACTTCATGCGGCTCAGTTCATCAGGAGCTCATGTGGTTCTGTTCAGTGGGACTTCATGCGGTCCAATTTACAAGGGGCTTATGCGGTTCTGTTCAATGGGACTTCATACGGACCAGTTCACCAGGAGCTCATGCGGTTCTGTTCAGTGGGACTTCATGCGGTCCAGTTTACAAGGGACTTATGCGGTTCTGTTCAATGGGACTTCATGCGGACTAGTTCACCAGGAGCTCATGCGGCTCAATCATCGGCTCGCAACATAAATGACAGTTGGGACACGTGGCAGAAGATTGACTAAAACTTATCCACTCGGATTTAGCAACCAACAAATCATAAAAATGAAGATTTATTGCAATCATCATAACTGCCCAGATCGATTTCCAACAAATAATGCAGATTTGTTGCAATCAATATAAACAGCCCAGATTGATTTCCAACAAACAAGATCAAGGCTAATCTTAACCAATCCCCAACCGCCCGCTTTTCAAGGAGCAATTACTGCACACCCTACTTATCACAAAGTCCTATAAATTAGGGGTGAGCGTCTGTATAATCGGTCGATATTTGGTTGGATTTTTTGGTATTTTTTTAAATCGGTATTTAAAAAATCAATACCAATATCGTACCATTTAGAATCGGTTTTTTTCGGTTTTGGTTACATCAGTATACGGTCGGTTTTTGTTCGGTATCGGTATTTTACCATTTAACATTTGATCAATCAACACACTTAATATGAACCTCTTAACCTAGAAAAATATTTTTTTACTTTTTTTTGAAGCATTAAATTTCAAAGCCAAGCCTCTCTCAAGCAAGCAATTAATCAATTTTATTAGAATAATATGCAACAAGTCGCAAACACCTAAAAAAGAGCTTAAAAGATCAAACACGATCACTAAGTTTAATTCTTAGTATAAGTTTAAGTACACTAAAATTTATTTCAAAATTATATGAAAACACAAAAATATAAGCTCAAAAGACCAAAACTCAATTCTTAGCATTCTTAACATAACTTCAAGTCCACCAAAATCCATTCTAAGTTCTAACAAACTAATTTCCAACTAAAACAAAGATAAAAATGAAAAACAATAATATAAAATTACTCACAAACAACATTGTAAGGAAAAAAATGTATATATATATATAAATAATCGGTTCGGTTCGGTATTTTTGGTATGGTATTACATTCAAACCGTTACCACTACCATTATACCATATTTTAATCGGTTCGGTAATTCGGTATCGGTACATAATTTCGGTTTGGTTTTTCGGGATATTTTTAATCGGTATTCGGTCGATTTTTCGGTAGCGGACGGTATTTGCTCACCCCTACTATAAATAGTTGGGGATTATTCCTTTGCAAAGAAGGCAGAGTTATACGCACAGAGCCCGAGCAAAGAGACTAGCAACCCCCGCACACACAAAGAGCATTTCTTCGCCAGAGCAGAAGCTACGTCCGATCGTCCAAGGAGTAAGGCAGAGTTGATATCACTTTCCCGGGCCTCTACCGTCACCCCCCAGAAAAACTAAACAATTGTACTTAGATTGCTTTTCCTAGGTTTTATTCCTAGGCTCTCTTTGTACGAGCGAGTTTGTATTGTGAATCAAAGTCAAGTCCTCCCATAAAACTGTTCTGTTCTTTTGATAATCAATGGCAAACACGATGGCGACTCTGCTGGGGACTAACTTCTCCACTGCTGAGAAGTTGGTGACACAATCGGACGCAGCCAAACTTGGCTCCACGCAACAGAATCTGGTCGTCCGCTTCGACCTGTAGGCGTTTGAAGAAATGCTCTCCGACGGGAGCGCTGGCCCGGTCCAGAAGCGAGCCCGCACGAAGAAGGCCCACAAGGAGTGGAGGCCCAAGACATTTGCTCCTCCCCACGCTCTGGAAGAGGCGTTCTCTACTGTCCAAGACGGCGAAGAAGACTCCCATGCGGCCCTACTTCAGGCTACAGAGACCCCTGCTGTTCTCAAGTCCGGCAGAGGAAAGCACTACGGTGCTGGACTTGAGGAAGCAAATGGGGACTCTATGCGGTCCAGGAAGAAGCCGCATAAGGGTGCCAGCCGCATGAAGAAGGCTCATGCCGCGGCCAACAATTCCAGCCGCATGAAGGTTCATGCGGCCACTAAATCCAGCCGCATGAATGTTCCTGCAGCAGCCAAATCCAGCCGCATGAATGCTGATGTGGCCACAAATGCCAGCCGCATGAATGCCCGTGCGACAGCCAAAACCAACCGCATGAATTCTTATGCGGCCACAAATGCCAACAGCATGAATCCTTATGCGGCCACAAATGCTAGCCGCATGAATGCTGATGCGGCCACAAATACGGGCCGTACGTATGCTCATACGACCACCAATCCCAGCCGTAGACCATCTGCTCCATGCGTCTCGGGTTCTGTCTTTGCCGTCTCTCATGCGGTCCTGATCTCGGATGCTCCAATAAGAATGTTCCAGACTCTGTGCGACATAATTTGGACTCTTCCTACTATGCGCCCTTGGGTGCTAGAGGGAAAAAGTCTAGGGCAGCGCGGGCTCGTCGAGCTCAGTCAACTGTCCCAACCTCTGACCATCAGAGAGCTCCGTTTACTGTTAAGCGGGCCTCTGATGGGAAGTTGTACAGAACCGACCGTGTCCAGCCCCCGGCGACAAACGGACAAAGTGGTTCCCAAAAGTCTCCCAATCAGGGAGCAAACATGGTGCCAACACACTCGTGTGCTCGGGACTCCCGGGCCCACAAAATGAGTGACTTGCGTGATGTGATTCTTCACAAGCGCAAGGAAAGAGAAGAGAACTTGGTGTGCAGAGAGTCCTTTCTTGGACATCACTGCACTCAAGTCATCGTCAACTGCTGTTGCAGCAATACAGCAGTACAAGAGGACCGGCAGTCCGTCTTCCAACGACTGCAGCAGCCAGGACCGGTCCTGCAACAAAGCTCGGGATACGAGGTGCTTCATGTCGCCTCCTACAATTCTACTCAGAAGATCCCAACCGGCAAGGCGGGGAAGAAGATAACTGTTTCCAGCCCGACAATCTCAACTAGCGTGGCCAGGAAACTTACGTCCAAGCGACTGTCCACAACCACCACAGGAGGAGTTTACCAGGGCACCCGCTCAAAGACGAAATCTTCAACACTTGGAGATTCATCATCTACATCTCTGGGTAGCCGAAGCTGGGGATAGCACCCCTCCGAACGTCCACAACAATCCGGTGTTCCAAGAAGATGCACCAGAGAAACAATTCCCCCCACAGATACAGTAGATCCGGACGTCCCTGAGGACACGGGTCCCAAGACGAGGCAGCCTCCTATGCAGGGGGTAGCACTTCCTTTGAGTCCGAACCAGAGGAGAACATCCCTACATACTCCGACGATTTCTCGGTACAAGGGTATGATTCTGAGGGCACGTCCTCCACCGTTCCTTCTATCTCACCTCATGTGAGGACGGTGTTTATGACGAACAACAACCAAGACGGTTCCAGTGATCGCCAACGCATCGACACTCTGGAGGCCACACTTCATACCTTGGTCAAGTCCGTGGACGAGATCAAAGCGGCCCTACCAGCTCTGTAAGAAAGGACGCCTGGCGAAACAAGCTTGGGTCCCACGGTCAATGCGGACTCAAACTCAACTACGCCAAACCCGGGCGACAATCCTCTTACAATGTCGGCTCCCACCGCTGTAGACGAGGCCAGGGAGGCGAGACGAGAGGTCCAGGAGCTCCGGGCCATGTTTCACGCCCGAGAAACCTCCCAAGACCTCAGGATACGATAACCAAATCCTGCTGCATGGAGAGATGTTCCCTTCCCACTAAGATATAAGCCATTTAACATCAATCCATATGATAGGAAGACATCTGCGAGCCGATACATCACCTACTTTGAAGTCACGACCGACCATCTGCCTCATGATGACGCTATCCTCATGCGGTTGTTCATCGGAGCATTGGAGGGGGTAGCATTTGATTGGTACCATAATTTGTCGGACAACTACGTCCATTCCTTCGCCGACTTCAAAAACATATTCCTTGAAAGGTTCTACGAGGTAGGACAAGATGTGACAATGTCCACCCTTATGGACGTTGTTCAAGGTGAGAAGGAGCTGACAAGGAACTACATTGAGCAGTTTCGCCAAACCGTGATAAAATTACCCTCTGGCAATCCAGATTCTTCCTTGATTGAAATCTACCAAAAGAGGCTGCTTCCCACAATCAGCCTCTGGATGGGCGAAAGTCAGTTCAAGGACTGGAAGACTTTCATCATCAGTGCCACTAGCGTAGAAGACAAGTTGAAGAAAGCTCGCCAACTGGGTTGCACATCTCGGAAGGAGAGGACATAGGCAAACGCCCTAATGCCAACAAAAACAACGATGGTAATCCCTCCAACAACCGAGACAACAAAGGCAAACAGGCTATGGTGGCCGATACAGCCCCGAAGCCCGAACCGAAGCTGGCAGAGAAGCAGTGGCCGCAGATGACTTACTCCTTCGAAGACAGCCATGTCAAGCCCATTCTTGACATGCTCATACAAGGAGACAGGATTTAGCTCCCTCCACCGAGACGTGAGCCTCGGCCGGCAGAGATGGAAAGCCCAAAGTACTGCCACTACCACCGCTATGTCCATCATGCTACTCAAGACTGCTTCCAATTGAAGCGGTACATCTAGAACCTGATCGACTCTAAGGCTCTGGCCATTGACTTCGAGGAGGTAACTGTGGCAGCCAATATGGTGTCTGTCCAATTCGGCAGTTTCCCTCCGACGAGGACCCAAGACGGCTTAGTACCCGTCCCTCGGGCAAAAATAGAGGTCGCTAATCTTCTACCTCCCCGAGACCAGGCTGCTGGTCTAGTGCCCCTCACCACATCACGAGGGGAGGTCATGTGGGTCCATCTGGACCTGGTACCTGAAGTGACTCAGCCCGTATCATCCTCCACCGGCAAGAAAAAGGGTAGAAAAGTCAAGTCCTGCCGCACAATCTCGGCAGATGTTGAAGAAGCTACGGCCGTCGTCACCCGGTATGGTGCACAATCCCAACCTACACCGGGTAACTCGGCTGAAGATCATCAGCCGACAGCTGCTGATGCTCCAGGACCTTCTCAACCTCCGACGACCAACAAGCCTAGGCCGAAGGAGACTCGCTTTGACAAGCTGCTCCGAAAAGAGGTGCATCATGGGCTGTAGAGGCCCTACAACTTTGACATCTTGTCAAAATTGGCCAACACACCGGCCAAGTTGTCATTATACGAGCTTTTAAAGCTCTCCAAGGATGTTTGCGTCGCCCTGAGTGACGCACTTCAAAATGATGATGCTTATCTGGCTCAAGTCAAGCTCACAAGAGAGAGCTCGCCAGCAGATGCCCAAGACAGTGCTTGTACCGGTTCAATGCCCAACATTGTCTTCACTCCGATCGCCTTCTGTATTACACTGGATACGTCAGCGACGTCAAGGTGGATCGGATGTACATTGATCCCGGTTCTTCGATAAGCATCATTCCGAAGAGCTTGCTTCACCATCTGTGCTTCCCTATGCATCGGCTGACTCCTACAAGCACCGCCATCAGCGGTTTCAATTCCGGAAGATGCTATCCCATCGGGAAGATTCGCCTGAAGTGCCAAATTGGCGACCTTCAGTCGGAAGTAACCTGCTATGTCATCGACATAGACACCTCCTACAACATTCTTCTGGGGCGCCCGTGGATACACGATTACATGATCGTGCCCTCCATATTGTACCAGTACTTCAAGTACGTCGACAAGCATGGATTCGTCAGAACAGAATTCGCTGACATCGATCCCTTCAAAGGGGTCAATCTTACTATTCGGATTCCTGCTTGTACGAGAATTTGAAGAGGCACCTGATCAAGGAGGATGTTCAAGAACAGACAAAGGCCATTGCGGGACAGAAGAAACCCTTGAGAATCTATCTCCAATCCTGCAAACCAGGAAAGACGGCACCTCTCACAGCCACTCTGCATAGAGAAACAATGAGTCTCCTGGTGCTCACTGCACAAAAGGAGCAGATGATAATCCGACTGCCAAGGTCTAGTCATGCACCGAAACCCGCTACGGAGCCACTGACAATCAGGCTGCCGAGAGCTGGCCAACAACAAACAGAGGAGCTCAATCCCTCTGTCAAGCCGATGAAGATTCGTCTTCCCAGAATGAGTTGACAGCCGAGCACTAAGCCGGGGACTACTAGCGAGCCAACAACTCCCCGCACAACACCGAGCACCAAACTAGGGGTCATTAGTGCGCCAACAACTCTGCGTTCTGCTCCACCAGTGGAGCCTCTGATGATTAAGCTGCCCAGGTCGTGCTCCCAGTCTCCATTAACGTAGAGGGTGGCCGAAGAAGAGTTAGAGCTGGCCAAGTATGTGGTTGCTCACATTGATGTTCCGTCCGCAGATGATATAATTCTACCGGAAAAGATACCTTACTTCATCAATAAAGGGCTATCTTTGAATTACCTCGAGCTTAATAAGCTTTGTATAATGTATGCTATGGAACACGGTATAGGCACCAACCTACACACGCAAGTGACAAATGTCTATGCCACGAATCAAATCACTCCTGTAGAAGACGCTTGCTTCATAGTCTTGGGAGAGGATCATCCAATCATCTTCGACCGGAAGAATGATCCACAGCCCTTCAGGATAGAAGAAGTAGATCTCGAACCCGACACCGGAAGACTGCTCCTTTATCTGTATAGCTCCCAATACAAGTACCTCATACAAAAATAGGAGTATGATCTGGAGACTACGCCAGGCTTAAACTACGGCACTGGTCGGCGGTTACCTTTACAGTTGCCAGTCCCGGCTGGAAAACCACGAGATTATTACAACAAGACCAGATGTGGGCTAGGTTATGTTACACCTGTAACAACTCCTGAAAGCTCAGATGAGGAATGTGACTGGCATTCACATTCGACCGGATCACCAATTTCTGATTCGGATGTCAGCATCGGGGACGTATTCAGGCAAGCTCTGTCTGTCAATATGGCATTTGCTGATGCCTACGAAGAAGACGAAGACGTACCCAAACTTCTCGAGTTAGAATCTTGGTTCCAACAACTAGATGCACAACAGGAGAAACACTTCGAACTTCGTGAACCTCCCACTGAAGATGAGGTTATGCAAGTTAACCTCGACGATGAGTCCTCTCCAAAGCCAATCTTCATCAGCAAAAGCCTGACAGACGAAGAGCAGGAGGCGCTTTTGCAACTTGTCAAAGAGTATATTAACGTATTCGCCTGGAGCTATGAAGACATGTCAGGACTAAACCCCGAGGTTGCACGTCATAAACTCAACATCCATCCAGATACAAAATCGGTCAAGCAACAGCAAAGACGATTCCGTCCAGACTGTTAGCCCAATGATTATATCATGTTTTTGAATATGGCTAATCAATTAAGTTTAACTAGTGATATCACTAATATTCATGTAATCACTATTATGTTGCTAATTAAACTTAGTATTGTCCTATAAACTTAGCTTATCCTAAATGGTCTATATCATATTGCTATGCTTGTATCATACTGCATCATATTGTTTTATTTCGTCTAACATATATTTGTAGACATGCAGTAAGCATGATCAAGCCTTGACAAAGCAGGACACATGCAATGGAGAATTATTGACAGGCCAATGACGGTGTTATACAAGAAGATTTCTAGATCTGTTTATCTTTGGACGATTGCCGTCAAAAGAAAAATGCATCTTCTATGTCAGGAAAAAGTCGTCATCAAAAGGGCTATTGGTTTTCATATTTATTCTGTATTTTTTATTTTATTGAGTCTAGGAAAATGTGAGATTGATCGGATCAGTACTGGCTTAGGTTTTTCTCAGTCCACAAACAAAAATAAGCCTACCTACGTATCCCAAAAATCCACAATTCCAAAAGGCCCAAAACCTATGCAAATTTGGTTTATTCCTTACTGTTCTGAACCAGCAGAACTCTGACCGAGTTCGGTCCGAGTTCGGCCCGAGTTCGGTCTATTTAAATTTAAATATTGTTGCCTCCAAATCTGCATGCAATGTTCGTATGCGATATCCAAGCATCCGAACTCTGCCCGAACTCTGCCCGAGTTCGGTTCCCCAAAAATACTATAAATAGAGTTGAGATTACCATTCATCTCAACAATCCAATTTTATCTCTTCTCTTCTCTATCTAAAGTGTTCTGAGCTTTTACTTTCATATCTAAGCCTTTACGACTCTTAGCCAAGCCAGTACAGTTTCTGTTTAATCTAGAGTTTGGTGTTGAAGAGTTGTATCGGAGGTTGTATTCAGAAAATATTCCAGTTTTCCAATTGCCTTCTGGAGTCGGTCGTGTGCTCGTCACCAAGCACGGTATTATGAAGTCGGTCGTGCACTTGTCGCCAAGCACGGCGTTATAAGAGTTGCAAGCGCTCAGTTAATGCTTGTGTCATAGTGGATTAACAGCGAGCAAGAGTACTCGCGACTGGACTAGTCCTCTCAGAGGGAAACCAGTATACATCGTGGTGTTCACTGAGTTTGAATTCTTGACTCTTACTTTACCATATTTTATTTACCGTCTTTTGTATGCCATAATATATAATTGCTTAATATTTTTAATTGGTGATTATTTTTCGCTGTACACGCACACACTCAATTTACCCCCCTCTAGAGGTGCTAAAACGGTCCTACACAGACATCATGAATTCCATCGAAGCTGAGGTCAACAAACTGATAGCCAGCAGCTTCATCCGGAAGGAACAACATCCAGACTGGGTCGCCAACATAGTACCAGTTCTCAAGAAGAATGTGAAGATTCGAATTTGCATCGACTTCCGAAATCTAAATGAAGCATGTCCTAAAGATGAGTTTCCTCTTCCCATCACGGACATCATGATCGAAAACACATGTGGCTTTGAGCACTTGTCATTCATGGATGGTTTCTCAGGATACAACCAAATCAAGATGTTTCCTGATGACAAGAAGCATACATCATTCCGAATACCGATTGGCGTGTACTGTTACACCGTCATGCCCTTCGGTTTAAAGAATGTCGGCTCTACATACCAACGAGCTATGAGCGTCATCTTCAGAGATCACATGCGTAAGACCGTGGAGTGTTACGTCGACGACATAGCTGTCAAAAGCCGCTCTAAGGGAGACCATCTGCAGGATCTGAAGACGGTATTCGACCTGATGCGAGCACACAACTTGAAGATGAATCCTACCAAATCTTTCTTGGGCGTATCTAGTGGAAAATTTCTGGGTTTCATTATTACTGCCCAGGGAATTCATATAGATCCGGAGAAGACGAAGGCAATCATGGAGATGGGTCCCCCAAGAAATCTCCATGAACTCCGAGGCCTTCAAGGGAGGCTAGCTTACATCAGGAGGTTCATCTCTAACCTCTCCAGGCGATGTCAACCATTCACCCATCTCATGAAGAAGGGCGTCTCATTCGTATGGGATAAAGAGTGCCAACGCACGTTCGACAACATCAAAGAATATCTATCGAATTCTCCAGTTCTGGTGGCCCCGGTTGCTGGAAAGCCGTTCTTACTTTATGTACGAGCGATGGAGCATTCCTTCGGTGCTCTACTAGCACAGAATAATGATGCGGGGCATGAACAAGCTATCTATTACCTCAGCCGAATGATGATTGGGCCTGAGCATAGATACACCGCCGCGGAGAAGGAATGTCTTGCTCTGGTGTTCGCTATTTAGAAGACACGACACTATGTTACAGGACAAACCATCCATGTCATATCTCGAGTTAACCCCCACAGGGTTCTCATGACCAAGCCGGGTGCACTCAGCTCTCGCCTTGCTACCTGGACGATATTATTGTCTCCCTACCACATGATCTTCATCCCGCAAAAGGCCGTCAAAGGTCAGGCTCTGACGGACTTTTTAGCAGCCCATCTACGTTCGGAGTCAACCAGAATATATGAAGAGATTCCAGACGAGGTCGCCAATTCAAACATGGCTTCGGATGATTCCGTCTGGCGAATGTTCTTCGACGGTGCTTCAAGAATCGGGTCCAAGAGCAACATTGTCGTTGGGGTCGGAGTGGTACTGATTTCTCACTCCAGCTTGGGGATCAACCGGGCGTATTCCCTTACAGAACCCTGCTCAAACAATGTGGCCGAGTACAATGCCTTGGTTATCGGACTCCGACTTACAAAAGAACTGGGGGTAGAGTACCTAGAGGCATACGGCGATTCACAATTAATCGTCAATCAGATCCGGGGTTCATATGAAGCCCGTCATGAAGACATGATCCCCTATCATCAGGTAGCGATGGCCATCATTACTTCTCTGAAAGGGTTCTTCATAGAACATGTTCCGAGACTCCGGAATATTGAAGCCGACGCTTTAGCAGGACTGGCCGCTTCCCTGGCGGTCCCAAAATATACTCATCATTTGGTGGATGTAATAGGCCATGAGCTGGTCTGTCCCAAGAACAATGTCCAATTGGTCGAGAGCTATTCTGCCCTGACGGTCGACGAGAGACAGGATTGGAGGCTCCTATTTATCGACTTCGCAGTTTATGGCATCTTGCCGGAGAACCCGAAAGAAACTACCTCTATTGGAAGACGTTCTCTCAGATTATTCTACGATACAGAAACGAAGATGCTGTATCGGCGGTCATACGATGGATTACTGCTTCGGTGTCTGTCCAATACAGAAGCCAAAGAAGCTGTACGTGAAGCACATGACGGCGTCTGCAGGGCCCATCAGCCTGGCCCAAAATTATAAGATCGCCTCCGCCGGATGGGCTATTACTGGCCCACGATGGTAGCGGATGCAATAGACTATGCAAGAAAGTACAAAGCCTACCAGGTCCACGCAGATTTCATCCACCAACCATCCGAGTTCTTACATCCGACGGTGGCATCCTGGCTGTTCGAAGCATGGGGAATGGACATCATCGGTCCGATCACTCCGCCTTCGTCCCGAGGACACCGCTTCATATTGGCAATTACAGATTACTTCACCAAGTGGGCGGAAGCTGTCCTACTTTCAGAAGTAAAGACATCAAATGTGATCAGCTTCCTCAAGCATCACGTCATCTATCGCTTCGGACTGCCTCGAAGGATCATCTATGACAACGGTCCGCAGTTCGCAAGCCACGTCTTCTATCGATTTTACGACAAACATCGGATCCAGAATATTGCCTCAACACCGTACAATCCGGCGGCGAATGGTTTGGCAGAAGCGTTCAATAAAACTATAATCAAGCTGCTCAAGAAGTTCGTGTCTTCCAACAAACGCGACTGGAATGAAAAGCTTGGCGAATGCTTATAGACGTATAGTACTACAGTCCGGACGGCCACCGGGAACACACCATTCTCTCTGGTGTATGGGAGTGAGGCAGTTCTCCTACTGGAGACCCAAATCCCCTCGCTCCGTATCGCCCTTACCTATCGATTGACGACGGATGATAATTACCATCGCCGGCTACAAGAGTTGGAGGCCTTAGATGAGAAACGCTGTTAGCTCAACAACGAATCAAGCTGTATCAAGCACGCATCCCGGGAGCCTTCAACAAGAAGGTTAAACTCAGAACATTCTAAGTAGGCGATCTCGTTCTGGCAGTTCGGAGGCCGATGGTCATGACTCACAAAACCGCCGACAAATTTTGGCCAAAGTGGGAAGGCCCATTTGTCATCGAGGCTGTATTCTCCAATGGTGCTTACCGCCTCGCAAAACAAAAGGAAGACTTGCTCATGTTGCCCGTCAACGGCAAGTTCCTGAAGAAGTATTATGTCTAAACGACATCCTCCAAATCTACCGGACTGTTAAGTTATGTGCCCTTAGGTACCGCTGAACTTACACTCTGGTCATCCCAAATGAATCTATATCGCATCTTCTGGGTAGTAAGTCTTGTATGATCATACCTCTGAACTTCCTTTCCAAAAGAGTATCTTCCTCATGATCTAGTGTCGTACTTTCAGTGCATAAACAGGGTAACAGATCCACAAATTTCCCGAAACAACCACATCGATGTCACCTCTGAGTTGTTTCACTTCCATCAAAAATAAACCACCCCTCACGTAGAACTTCCACGTCTATATTACCTCTGAGTTGTTCTATGTGCCCTTCATGGTGTCCACTCCTACCATGTCCTCATTACCTCTGAGTAGGAAGACTCCATTGAAGAAACCCTCATATTTACCATGTCCTTATTACCTCTGAGTAAGTATGTTGGTTTTCTTTCGACTTATTATCCGTACCCAAAACCAGGGTATGCCAAGGATAATAGGCCCACAAATGTCCACAGTTGACCACAAATGTTCACAGTTGACCACAAATGTTCGCAGTTGACCACAAATGCTTTACTAGGTCCCCTAGTACATGTGCCTCTTTTCTCATTATCACATGCCTCTGGAACCCAGCTGTTCCATGGCATTCATTCGCCTGATACCAAGAACTTCCATATCCACCTTATCGCAGAGTTGTTCTATGTATCCCTATCAAACTTATTATCCGTACCTAAAACCAAGGTATGCCAAAGGTAATAGGTCCACAGAAAAAGCCCCCACTGGGGCAAACACATAAATACAGTATAAGCACGACAGATAAAGGATGATGTAAGCAAAGTCATTTATTCAAATCAAATCAAAAGTACTATATTCTATGGGACCACGTCCCTACCAAAAAGATGAAGAAACATAAAGAGAAAAAGAAAAGAAAAAGCCGATTATGGTTCGGCGATACATAATTCTCTGAGACGGTCCCTCGGTAAGGTCGTCGACCGCTCAAACCGCTGCTTGGCTCGGCGCTCGGCTTCCTGAGTCAACCGCTCCGCATCCTTCAGATGCGCATAAGCCTGCCAGCCATCCTCAAGCTTTTTCAGAGCACGCTCCAAGGTAGCAGAAGTTCGGGTGACTTTGTCGGCCTCCTGAACAATTACCTCCTTATCCATGCGGGAGGCCTCGAGCTCAGATTCCAAGAAAGCCAATTTCCTCTGGAGTTGGAGGATCTGCTCTTTCGTGTCGATTATCTCGCAAGAGGCTGCCGCTTCTCGAGCAATACAATCCTCTCTCCGGCGGCTCAGCTGATCATACTACAGAAAGAGATCGCGGAGGTCCTTTATTATGGTCGGCTTGGACGCTTCTCGTACAGCCCTTATTTTCTCCATGGCAGTGATGAGGAAGGCCCGCTCCTGATCTATCGCTGAAGACAGATCAACTTGCCGCAGTACTTGAAACTGGGCAACAAGCTGATCCGCCTCTAGCAATTTGGGCTCCAGGAGCTCAACTATCCCTGCCCCACCGGGGAGGGTTCTAAGGATTTCAATCTGGCCCCGGGCGCATTGACGGGCCAAGGCAAAAGAGGTCCCCCTCTCCACCGCACCCTCAATTCCTCGCCTCAGGTGACGATAAAAACTATCAACTACATCCTTTGACGATTCATCCAGAACTTTCGAAGAAGATGGCGTCAAAAGAAGGGTAGCTGGCACGGACGAAGAAGATGCACCGGAACTTGTTGCCCCTGCCACATGGGAAACAAGTTTCGAGCAAAAGGACGCTTGAATAGCGGCCAATTCCTCCTCCGCAGCCCGAAGGATCTGGAGACTCGAAAAGACGGAGAGGTCGACCTCCGGAGCCACATGAACAGAGGAGGGTGCAGGGACCATTTCTCCCAGCCTCGGCCGTTCCGCTGCCTGCTCTCCCGAACTCGATTCAGCGGGCGATCCCTCAATATAAGTTAGAGGAGGCACACTCTCTTCCACCAAATTCTCTCTGGACAGCTCTCCCCAAATAGTGTCCGTCATTGGCAGTGAAGGAGCAGGACCTGTATGTCCAGAGCAACCATCAATCAGCTTAACCTGAAGGATGTGATGATAGAGTAAATAAACCTCCTCACTGGTCAAAATTTGACTTAGCGTACCAGGGGAGAGTTGTTGGGGCTGAGGTTCACTCTCAGTCACCGTAGTCTCTTCACCAGCAACATCCGACCCAAAGGTAGCTGGTTTATCTGCCCCAGTCGCCCCGGAAGGAGATACAACTGGATCAGCGTCACCCGATTGAAATTCAGCAGTCTAGGGGACGAATTCAGCAGAGACCACATCGCCCTGGGTTGGGATGTCAACAACTGGAGGAACCTCGGCCATCGCTGGAAGAATCCCGGCAGCAATAATCCTGGCACTCACATCTCTAACTAGAGTAGCTAGAGCTGGGTCGACCTCAGAAGTAGCATCTAACCCTGGAAAGTCCCCTTCTCCTGACGCCTATAGAGAAAAAAAATGATTAGGTCATAGTTCAGAAAAAAGAAGAGCTAAAGAAGAAGATGGTTGTAATTCAATTCACCTTCGAAACGGTGTCATCCTCGCCTCTCTCCTTGACGAGTAGCCCGCGACCCTTAAACGCAGTCCGTTTCACATAGTAAGTTCTGCCGCCAACGGCAGGCTCACACCTGCTTCGCTTGCGCGAAGGACCTGGTACGACAGGCGGCTGATCTGCCACCTCATTTTCTGTAGGAGGAAGAGAGTTATCGGGGTCATGCTCGTCATCCTCTTCGTCTGCGCTGGAAGACTCCGAGTCCGACACAGCAACCGTGTTCTTCTTCTTCTTCCTCGCCTTGGACCCCTTGGGCTTCTCCTCTAAGCTAGTACCAACAATGAAGCTGGTACCCGAGTCAAAATCAACAGGAGGCTTGTTCGCCATGACATGGTATAGAGCCGCCAAATTCAAGATCTCCCCCGACCCCCCAGCATCAGGAACTGAGAAGCTGGTACGGGTGTGAACCGTGTTATAATAGTACCAGGCTCTGATACCGTCAAGGACGCTACCTTTAAAACCCGGGCAAGAGCTGGAACTGTCCAAAAATAGCTGGCTATACCCAAACTGTTGGGCGAACCTACTGGGCAAGTAAGGCTCCAAATAGACAGTATTGCGGTTGCGGTATACCAGGTGGGAAGGACGCATGTTGTGCAGCCAAAGGAGCATCTTGCCGGAAAAGAAGTGGGGAGGCCCAATACCATCAAGATGTACAGCCCTCACTTCCTCAGCAGTAAATTGAGGAACAGACACAAAAAAGTGTATCTGTCCACCCTCGCCAGTGCCATCCGACAGGCACGTATAGTCTCGTAATCCCAAGGCAGGCGGCAATACTGGAAGATAAAAGCATCCTCGACAGATACGCCATCTTCGGGGCCAGTCCTCATCAAGGATCGGCAATGCATCAACAACCACCCCATCAGATAATGATAGGGTAGCTCAATGCATTCAAAGTCCTTCATCGTGTCACGAACGATGACCTTGGACGTGAAAGTACGAAGGCCACGATGTATGTTGCACACCATGGCCGGGAGAAGAGCTAGTCTGATCCCGAAGACAAGCTTCACAGCAGGGAGGATAAAGTTGCGGCTGATCCTCTCGATAGAACCAGTCCCTCCTGAAACTACGTAATTCCGTAGCCACACCATCAGGAATCCGGCTAGAAGAACCTTCTCGGACAACGGCTGAGTATCTTGATAAAAATAAGCAAAGGAGTCAGATTTACTCCCGAACCTGTCACCGGTGGTTCTTACCCTCTTGGCGGTTGACACTTGGTCCTGCACCTCCTCCCGAGTTCGAGGACTTCGGGGAGAAACCCGGCCTGAGGCACCGAGCTTAAAAAGATAAGTGAGCCATGCCTTTGTATGCGGAAGGTTCCCTTCCGAGCTGTCGTTCTTTTTCTTCGACAGCTGCTGGCATGTGCTGTGATGACACGGCAATTTCCGGTAGACGGCAACAAAGCCCGGGAACTTCTCCTCCAAATCCTCGAACTCTTCGTTCATCGGGGTATACACCTCAAAGACTTTATCTCCCCAATGCAGCTTGGAGACGTCATGCATCTCGTGCAGAGCAAGCCCCATCTCCCCTATGGGTGTAAAAAAGGTCCCCGTACGGCAGCTGTACATTTCCAGCAGAGCCATGAACAATTTCTTATTTATGGGCAAGCCATAACTGGTGCCCCGAATAGCGTGGTAGAGTCCAATCTCGTGCAGGAGAGTCTCGTATTTCCGTACAATCTACGTGGATAGGTTGGTCCACGAAGGGAGGGGGTGTATCCAACTCGGTAGCAACAACCGGCCAACGGGATAGGACCCCTTCCGAGCAAGCTGGTTCAGGAAAGTATCATCTTGGGAGAACTTGAAGTTGGGACCCTGCACATTCAAGAAATTGCCCGAGGCCAACCCCATCACGTAGCGACTGACCGGTACCCTGCCCGCGTACAATGACCGCAGGTTATTGTTATAGTAAATTTTGACCACAATCATCCCGTTTCGGGTCGGAGTCAAGGAATCCTCCATCTTTTTGTCCATCGGTAGCATGTTGAACCACGACAGTGGGAAATGACGCCCCATCGGAGGAATATGGATCGCCATCCCATCAGAAGTAAAACTCTAACTCTCAGATATGTCCAGAACTTGGGAGTTCTTTACAGTTAAGGCATCCCCGAAAAGGAACGCAGGCTTCAAGTATTTGCCCCCTAGCAGCCCTGAGTTCATCATCCCCGAGATAAAGAAAAAGGACTGCTTTTTAATGTCTCCCAGCCTCTCCATAGGTTCGTCTTTTGGAAGCTGGTTCACCACATACTCGACTATGTGGTCGGACCTATAGCCTACAGCAGATTGGACGTGACCCACCAAAGGTTCTCCCGCAGCATTAACTGGCAAATTCACTGAAAAAATGACAAAAAAACAAAGTCAAGAGATGGCCAGAAAATATTTAACAGAGTTCATGCGGCTCTGTTTGGTGGGTCCTTATGCGACTCAATTTTAACAGAGTTCATGCGGCTCTGTTTGCATGGGTCCTTATGCGGCTCAGTTTTAACGGAGTTTATACGGCTCTGTTTTGGTGGGTCCTTGTGCGGCTCAGTTTTAAAAGAGTTCATGCGACTGAGTTTGGACGGGTCTTTATGCGGCTCAGTTTTAACGGAGTTCATGCGGTTCTGTTTTGGTGGGTCCTTATGCGGCTCGATTTTAACGGAGTTCATGCGGCTCTATTTTGATGGGTTCATATGCGGTTCTGTTCAAGGGATTTCATGCGGCCCAGTTCATGAGGAGCTCATACGGTTCTGTTCAGTGGGATTTCATGCGGTCCAATTTTAAAGGGGTCTCATGCGGCCCAGTTCAAATAAGCTTATGTGGCTATGATTTGGCGGAGCTTCATGCGGCCCAGATTATTAGGAGCTCATGCAGTTCCGTTTTGTTGGGTTATTATGCGGCCCATTTTTAAAGGTGCTTATGCGGCTTGGTCATGAAGCGATTCTCATGCGGCTCGAACATGGGGCATACCCCATGCGGCTCGGACATGAGAATTTCATGCGGCCCATACAGTACAGCATATACGGTTTCATCGCACTGAACTTAGACAGTTCAATAAAGAGAAAGAGCGTATTAAATGCCAAGAAGAAAGGCTTGTACATAAAACATACAGCATAGCCATTTTTGTTAGGGTTTGAAGCATGCAGTCTTCTACACAAATCTTACCATCGATAGCGGGATGAACGTCAGGATGAACTTCGACTGCCGTAGCTGACGAGGAGGCCGCTCCTTTGCCCTTTGCCGCAGCACTAGAGGAAGCTTTGGGCGCCATTGATGATCGAAGAAGGAAGAGAAGACGGCGACTTAGGGTAAGAAAAGTTGAAGAGAAAAGAAAGTAAAGAGTCTCTCCCTTCCAAAAGTACGCATATTTATAGGCTAACAGGGGGGGCGTGCGAATCAATGGACGCTTCGCATTACGTGCTGCCTAGGAGATAAGACCGACTCTTGGATTTCTATCCTCTGCATGCAAAAGATTACTCGTAATCATGAAGACAAATCTAAATATTTAAAGCTGACTCTTGGGATCCTATCCCAAAAGACGGCTTTAAATCAAAGTAAATCAAAGACAATTAAATGAGATGCCTACGTGGCACAGGATCAGTATGCGGCCAGAAGAGTCTATGCGGCAAGAGAAATCTATGCGGCCAGAAGAGTCTATGCGGCCAGAGAAATCTATGCGGCCAGAGAAGGCTATGCGGCCAGAGGAGTCTATGCGGCACGAAGAGTTTATGCGGACATAGCCATGCTTCTTATTCAAAGTATTTCAATTTTACAAATTGAAAACTTTGAAGGGGGTCTTGTAGAAGCATGGAAAAGAACAGGAGATTCCATACGGCTCAATATTGGGGGACTCTTCATGCGGCTCAAAAATCACTTAGAGCTCCATGCGGCCCAAGAAGTCCCTTAGAGCTTCATGCGGCTCAACAAAGCCCCTTAGAGCTTCATGCGGCTCGAAAGTCCCCGATAGCTCCATGCGGCTCGGAAAAAGCCACGTGGCCCTATGCGGTTCAAAATATGACTCTACAACTGGCCATCATTTCTCTGTGCAACTGGCTCATTAAATGCTCTGACACAGTGCGACAGCTCTGACACAAAGGATTGACAGCTCTGATATAAAGGTAAAATGATGACTCTGACATAATAACATGCTCCTAGAGAGACGAGAAAAATCTTTACAGTTGGCATGATCCACCAATTCCACAGTTCTTTATGCGGATCATTTAAAGGAGCTCGTGCAGCTCTGATTTGATGGAGCTTTATGCGGCTCAGTTTTAACGGAGTTTATACGGCTCTGTTCTGATGGGTCCTCATGCGGCTCTGTCCCAATGGGACTTCATGCGACCCAGTTTACAAGGGGCTTATGCGGTTCTGTTCAATGGGACTTCATACGGCCCAGTTTACAAAGTGGCTTATGCGGTTCTGTTCAATGGGACTTCATACGGCCGAGTTTATAAGAGGCTTATACGGTTCTGTTCAATGGGACTTCATGCGGCCCAGTTTACAAAGAGGCTTATGCGGTTCTGTTCAATGGGACTTCATGCGGCTCAGTTCATCAGGAGCTCATGCAGTTCTGTTCAGTGGGACTTCATGCGGTCCAGTTTATAAGGGGCTTATGCGGTTCTGTTCAATGGGACTTCATGCGGACCAGTTCACCAGGAGCTCATACGGTTCTGTTCAGTGGGACATCATGCGGTCCAGTTTATAAGGGGCTTATGCGGTTATGTTCAATAGGACTTCATGCAGACCAGTTCACCAGGAGCTCATGCGGCTCAGTCATGCGGTTCGTAACATAAATGACAGTTGGGACACGGGGCAGAAGATTGACTAAAACTTATCCATTCGAATTTAGCAACCAACAAATCATAACAATGAAGATTTATTGCAATCATCATAACTACCCAGATTGATTTCCAACAAACAATGTAGATTTGTTGCAATCAACATATACAGCCCAGATTGATTTCTAACAAACAAGATCAAGGCTAATCTTAACCAATCCCCAACCGTCCGCTTTTCAAGGAGCAATTACTGCACACCCTACTTATCACAAAGCCCTATAAATAGCAGAGGATTATTCCTTTGCAAAGAAGACAGAGTTATACGCACAGAGCCCGAGCAGAGATACTAGCAACCCCCGCATACACAATGAGCATTTCTTCGCCAGAGCAGAAGCTACGTCCGATCATCCAAGGTGTAAGGCAGAGTTGATATCACTTTTCCGAGCCTCTACCATCACCTCCCAGAAAAACTAAACAATTGTACTTAGATTGCTTTTTCTAGGTTTTATTCCTAGGCTCTCTTTGTACGAGCGAGTTTGTATTGTGAATCAAAGTCTAGTCCTCCCATAAAATTATTTTGTTCTTTCGATAATCAATGGCAAACAATACCACTATGGTATCTCAAGATATCACTCTATATCCTAACTTATATCTCTAATACAAGATACTAACCAACTCTAACATATAACTTCTAACCATCTATTCTAACTTAGAAACCTAATACAACTAACATCCACTAACTAATGTCTAACCATAACATATATGTATATATATCCATCTCTAACTCTAACCAACTAACATATGTCATCTCTAACTAACAATAACATAGACTAACACAACTAACTATCTAACTTATACAAGATATCACTATATAACTTCTAAGATACCTCTAATTTCTACATAGATTCTAACATAACCACTAACATACTAACATATCCATACATACAACATCTAAATCCCTCTCCACTGCAACACTAACACACACACACAAACACATATACCAAATATACCCCCTCTCTTCTATCACACCCACACACATCCATATACAAACACAATACCACTCAACCAAAACACAAATCACTCAACAAACCACACTAGCCTCAAGTCAAATAGGATGGCATAATTCTTCCAACTCTTTTACCATCACAACACACGCACTACACTACTATCTATACAACATCAAACACACACTAGCACATATCCTCTATCAATCTCACTTCTCTCCACTAACCACACACATCCTTATCTCATTCAAACACACACACTATACTAACATATATTACATAATAATAAAATATATATATATACATATATGTACTATATCATACATATTCTTGACAACCTATGATACCTACATTCACATGATATCCATACTAGGCTCATAGGTTACACAAAATGCCTATGTGGCATAGTCACTCTTCTACTTAAAACCAATACTGTACCAATTGGGCCTTTACTAAATTCTAGGATTAAATTATGTTGTATCTCTCCGTGTTAGCTTTCCGAAACTTCAAACGGATCACATTTTCGTGTCCGAAAGCTCCCGAAATCGCGAAAACACCGAAACGCGTTCGTCTTTCGTACAGCTGACACTCAAACAATTCTATAGAAAGTTCTAGAACGAATTTGGCGTATTAATATATATAATTGGAAAGCTAACTTTGATACGCTTCTTTTAAAAAAATGGGAGGTTAATCAGAGTCTTGAGCTAGGAGTTATGGCATTTTTAAGTTGCTCTAGCTACTAAAAACGTGGATAAAAATTATGACGAATTTGGGTTGTTTTGAACAAAAAAACACATATAGGCCAAGATACTTGGATACATGTCACGCCCCGCTCCCGTAGGAGCGATCGTCCTCGCTAAGGCGTGATGCTACACAAGCTTAGATTGCGCTCGTGCAAGGCAGTTTCATAACGACCAATTACAGCGACGGCGACAGGGTCGTCGCACAGAAGTCCCAAACAGAAACATTAAAACATGCAGCAAAAATTTAGAAGCAACACACAAGTTATTCAAAAGTACTTTTTATTTATATTAAAGAATGATATTACAATGGGCGCAAGGCCTTGATTACAAGTCTCTCCGACTTGATTTTCTCTCATTGTACAAGTCATTCTGTTCTCTCTCATCTCTCGATTACAATGCTTGAGCCAGCGGAAGCTTCGGAAGGCAATGTCCATACATTATGTCCCGTATAAGTCTTGATTTCACGCGACCGCATGCTTCGAGTCGCCAAGGAACTCCGTGCCTCGACACATCCAAGCGAGCTCCGCGCAACGAGCTTCTACCTGTGCCTGCACATGGAAACTGTATGGGTGTCAGTACTCAACTGTACTGGTAGAGTGAGCTCCTCGCCCACCCATGCAAAATTGATACGTTTATTTACTTTTGTGCAATACAAGTCCCTTTACGATTGTCTTTCTAATCTTGCCTTAGGATCAGTTTTAAGACAACGATGCCTGATCAAACCAATGTGCTACGACATGGTCGTACTATAATACCAACGTGCATTTCGATCGAGGCAATGCCTCATCGCTTATGTACTTGACTGAACTTTAACTCGTGACGGCAGGGTCATGCCATACTCTATTCGTAACTTAAACATATTCGAGACAGTGCTTCGCCGAGAAGCAACTTATGTGAACTCGACCGTGCCAAGACTTTCACTTAAACTCAAGTGCCTCTGGGCCAATTCCCGTGCCAACGACGACAAAGGGACGACTCGTGCATGTCGTGCCTCTAGACCTTGCTTAGACATGTTCATGCTTCAAGATTGAGGCCGTGTCTCGCAACTTATCAAGACTTATCCATGCTACCACCTCGCGGCCTTCCTGTTTGACTCATAAACAAACTTAGACAAGACTTGTGAAACATAGTGACGATTCCATGAACATCCCGACGCCAAGTATCGTGCCAAGCAGGGTGCCTATGTTGCAGCCCAATCTTAGGCCCGGACATGGTGTTACCGACCGAACATGCATTCAAGTTCTATACTCAATCCAAAGGCATACACGCGGTTTGTCGTTATTCTGTCGACCCATCTACATGAGTGGTCACTAGCAATGTCAAGCTATCTTGCACTTGGCTCGAGATATCGGCTCGTCCCTCCGTGGGTAGCTAGCCCCGGAAGCACCAAGTATATCCCATGCGGTTATCCAGCATCCTACCTTGAGCTGCCTCGCTCCTCCCGGGCCTACATGATCCCGGCGCCCGACGATCACTCGAGAAGACTTCACCTTGTCGAAAAGTTGTCCAATGACCATGCAAGACTCAACTTGATCTATCAAATCCTTCCTTAACATGACCATGCTTTCCAACTTCTATCGAGACTCCCAAGTAGCGGGACCGATCTCGCGTGATTGTATATCCAGACTTATCGAGACTTAACGAGACTCCCAAGTAGTGGGACCGATCTCGTGTGCGAGACTTATCGAGACTCCCAAGTAGCGGGACCGATCTCGTATGTTTCCTTGTCGAGACATAGCGAGACTCCCAAGTAGCGGGATCGATCTCGACGACAACCAGTCGCATGGACTTTCTTTGTCCGTGGCATGCTTTTCACTAAACCGACTGTGGCTCGTGCCTTAGGCAGACCTTGTTCTATAGGCGACGCTATCGCTCAAGTCATATACTTTATACGACGAGCCTTGTTCTCAAGGGACTACGCGACTTGACAACCGCAGATAGAGCGGGATAGTGCTAGAATGGCTTCGATAGCCCAACACAACTCTTGTCTAACTTATTCGGGCAGCGACTCGACGAGCTTCGCATCGAGAGGACGGGTCGTGCATGCGTTCGACTTGAACGACCAAGTTCTCGGGTGCCTAGACTTAAGCCACAAGCCGTGCAAGACGACTTAACTTGCGGGACGTGCGAAGGCTATGCCAAGCCTTGGACGAAGGGGCCGTGCTTGCTTTATCAAGTATTCATGCGGGCGACGCCTATGACTTAGGCTAATTCGAGCATTGGGGAAAACGACGGGACCGTGCATGCTTTATCAAGCATTCGAGCGGACGACGCCTATGACTTAGGCTAATTTGAGTGTCGGGGCAACTTAGCAACTTAGGCCAAATTCCTTCTCCCAAGCCACGGGACGAAGGACCGAGTGTCATTTGAAAGCACGCTGAGCCGACTTCTAAGCAGACCGTGGGACCATTTTCCATGTTCTAAGACATTTCGACCGGTCGAGAATATTCCCTTAGCTATGTGGATGCGTCTTTTTTATTAACAAACCTAACTTGTGGAAGTTGAAAATGCGAGTTATTAAGTGAAGGCTAAGATGAGGCGAGTTCACCGAAACTACCCCACCTGAGCGAGGAGTCGCCTCGACCGAGCGAGCCTTCAAGTAGCCGTTGCAAGGCTAAGTCCGAACGCCGTCGGCGTTTCGATTCCTCCGATTGACTTTGCGGGACGGGGCACTACAATACCAACGTAGCTATCTAAATAAAACTTATTCTAGCCATCCTAACTAAGATCAATCCACTCTCTAACCATCCTAAAACTGAAATTAAACCACAAAATAGCCTATTTGCATAAACACAAACACATGGGGTGTCCTATATTGGAAACTCCACAAGTATGACACCAAACCTATTCAAACTTCCTAAAGAGGACTCCAAAGAGCCTCAAATTAAAATCTAATGGTTGTACATGCATGGGGTGGATCCTATGGATTCAAATCTAACTAAAATGTAAGGGAAATTGAAATAGAGAGATGGTTATACCTATTGGAAGTGGGCTACCAATGATACACTCAAAGGACACGGTTCCGACACGAAAGCTCCTCCAAAACGGACATCCTTCCTTGCTCCTTGCTAGCACCTCCTCCTTGGTTGAATGAGAAGAAATGATGGAAGATTGGAAGAAGAATGACGGGATTTGGAGATCAAAATCAAGAGAAAAGCTCTCAAGTTTGGGGAAGAACAAATTTGGGGAAAAAAAAGCAAGTGTGAAATGAAAGAGAGGGACACCTCTCCTGTCACGACCAGCACCCGGATATACGAATACGAATACGTGGGCCACGCCCAGCCTACGCCGTAATATCGGCGGTAGAACGCTGTCTAGTACCCAATAAATATATACTACATCTAGAAGGTCCACGAACTACAAATGTACTCAATCACAACCCAACATCTAAAGAAGATAAAACAAGAAAGATAACTAAGACACAAGAACAATAGAAACTACTAGAAGGAATCATAAGACAGAAAAATAAAGAAGGAAAAACAAGACAAACTAAGGATAACTACCAGGCAACTCACATAGAAAAATAGTGAGATCTACCTCAGCTAGTAACATCATGAAGTCCAATAATGGTATAACAACTCCTAAAATATTATCAATGGTATCCTGTCAGAAAAATGAGCAAGTACAAATACTAACAGCAGTTATATATGAATTGACAAATTCTATAAGAGACAGTATCATGAAATACAAGACAAAGATATAGGATGACTTGGGAACCATTCGGAAGCTGAGTTACAACCCTTAAACCAAACAAGGACCGGGGTTGTAACCCTTCTCCTGAGCAGAACTTAGTCTCCAATCAAGGTATAACATAAAGGCATGTAGAACATGTGAGTAACTGAATATCATAGCATGGTGAGAAAGTACTGAATGTAGAACAGAGCAGGACATAAGATAAGATAAAGTAAATATAAAATGTGTCTTGAATTATTAGAGCGTTATATGATCGGCTTGGGAAATGTTACAGGACAGGCTATCCACTTGGCCCGACAATCACAAGAAAATCTGGGAAGGGTTATGCCGGCCAACCTGGATAGCAAGCACAAGGAAAATAGGATCTTGCTACACCCTACGTGAGGTGAGAGTGGTACGAGCACAAGAATATAGTGATAGGGTGGCTTTGATCACATAATCCCTAATAATTCCCCATCCCCGAATAGTATAATGGACCTGGACATGACACGTCATGACACGGAATTCCCTAAAAGGATAGCTACTCCCTCTCAGGAATCAGTGTCTATACAAGTACAGGGAACAAGACAGGAAATGTACATATATACCAAGAAAATTTAGGAACAACATCTCATGTCATGATCCAACGTATACTAGTCTATGAACTATCGTGACTGGAAATCGAGTAAGACACTACAACTGAATCGGATATAGCAGATATCAAGACAATGAAAGTTATCAGTGAATGTACTCGCCTGCGGTCCTGAGCTGTCAAATGGGGTCGATGCTCAGAGTGATGCCACAGACCTAAAGATGAGATATACATATAAGCTAATTAGGGTTCAACAGTGTTAGGCTTGATTCTATAGTATAAGCTACGCAATCTAGGTCAGACTCAGTCAACTAAGTCAAACTAGGTCACACTGAGTCACACTAGGTCAAACTAGGTCACAAGAAGTCAAACCAAGTCAAACTAGGTCAAACTGGGTCAATGGTTGACTTACAGTTAACTTTTGGTCAACTGGTCAACTCTAGTCAACTCTGGTCAACTCTAGGTCAAACTAGTCTAATGTTGACTAACAGTTGACTTTTGGTCAACTGTTCAACTCTAGTCAACTCTGGTCAAATTCTAGTCAATTTTAGGCTACAGTCGACTTCCGGTTGACTTTGGTCAAAATAGTCAACTGTGGTCAACCAAGGTCAAAACTAGTCCAACCTAGGTCAAATGTTGACTCTACTTCGACGTTCAGTCAAAGTAGTCAACCATGATCAAACAGGGTCAAAGCTAGTCTCGATAAGCTTCTACATGGTCAACATATCAATTCCAGTGATGGTGAAATCATTGGAATCGATGGATCTCAAAATACAAACAAAAGAGAAAGATTATAATAATAGGGTGAAAACCTACAGATGTTGTCGGATGGTGAAACAACCATCACCAACGTGTCCAGAATGGTCAAATTAGCTAGGATAGCCTATCCATAAGTCCAATTTGGACACATGGACAAAAAGGTAATTTCGGGTCAAAATGGTGTCCGTGTCGGACCCATTTTGTACCGAAAAACGTGCCAAAAATAAAAGTGCACTAAACCTAACAAATTATATGTTCACGAATTCAGAATGACGATACAAACTCAACGGTATATCCGAAATTGGATTCCGATGACCCGATCTCAGATTGGTCCGTTGACCCGGATATTGGAATCTGATTTGCATGAAAAAGCGTGTCGGAGCCAATTTCCTCAAAACTCAGAAAATTATATATCAACGAGTCCAGAATGACGATACGAA
The DNA here is from genome assembly GCA_029216955.1 of Iris pallida. Taxonomy (NCBI): domain Eukaryota; kingdom Viridiplantae; phylum Streptophyta; class Magnoliopsida; order Asparagales; family Iridaceae; genus Iris; species Iris pallida. The sequence goes on from JANAVB010038218.1 coordinate 2,435,373, forward strand.
CCCAACGGTATATCCAGAATTGGATTCCGATAAGCCAATCTCAAAATGACCCGTTGACCCGGATATTGGTATCCGACTTGCACCGAAATACGTGCCGGAACCAATGTCCTCTAAAATTTAGAAAATTATATGTCAACGAGTCCAGAATGACGATACAAACTCAACGGTATATCCAGAATTGGATTCCAATGAGCCGACGTCAAAAAGTCCCGTCGACCCGGACTATGGGACCCGCTTTGCACCAAAATGCGTGCCAGGGCCCACGTCCTCCAAACTAAGCAAACTTTATATGAAAATGTGCCAGAACGACGCCACGAGTCTACTGGTGGTGTCAAAAATTGAATTCGGAGTCCCGAGTTCAAAAATGGAATTTTACAAGTTTGAAATTATGAATTCGGACGGCCAACTTTGGCATCGAATTCAGCCAATCAAACGTGCTCAAAATGAAACGAAATTGGAGGGATAGGAATAGGGTTATACCACATTCGCATAGGAACTAGTGGCATGCCAGACGAAGCTGCGATGGAGGAGATACGAACCGACGAAGTTGGCTCCGCAAAACTATCCAAAAATAACACAATTTAAACGGTCAACTTGGTGACCGTTTTTGATGTATCAAACGATAAAATTAACGGGCAAAAATTGAGGGGAGTGAAGATGGATATACCAAGATTGTGACGGAGCAAAGAAATCGCCGATCCAACGGTCGAATTTCTCATAAAACATGTACGAAGTCGCTGTAATGAAAAGCTATTTCTGGATTTAACCCGCGTGCGTCACGACGGGACTTCGTGTAAAACGCACAAATAGCCTGTTTGGCTCGTCGGAGAGATCGTGGACACACCCGGGGTGGTCGCCCGGGTGCGCCTAGGACAAGGGTGGCCGGCGGCGGTGGTGGTTGGTCGCGGTGGCGCGCCAACCCACGACGGCTTGCACGGTACTGCTGCGCGCGCGGATGCTAGCGCGCTACTGCCGCTGTTGTGGGCAGCTGCTGCTGTTGTGTGGCTCGTCCAGGGGCTGTCAGCCATGGTGGTGCACGGCCACCACTGTTGCGGATCACGCTGCTCAGCCAGGGGGTGGTGTTGGTTGTTTATGGTGATGGTGGTGGTAAAGGGAAGGTGATGGTGTTGGTTGTTTGAAGAAGAAGTGAAGAAGAAGAAGAAGGAATGATAATGATGAAGAGGAGTGGTCGGCCATGGAGGAGTAGGGGGCTGCTGATGGGAAAGGGGGTCGGCCATGGCATGGACTGGTTCGACTACGGGGAGCATGTGTGTGTGAGTGTATATTAATATATAAAGAGTGGGAGATATTTAGAGAGAGAGAGAGAGATATAGATATTTAGAGAGAGAAAGAGAGAAAGTTAAGAGAGAGTGCGGGGGGGGGGGCTGTACTGTGTACAGGAGGGGGGGTTTGTCCTGATGGGAGAGGGGAGAGAGAGAGGGAGAGATTATATATAGTATATATATATGTGTGTATATTTATTATATATAGAAAGTGAGAGATATTATTAGAGAGAGAGAAAGAGAAAGTAGAGAAAGAGAGGGATAAGGGTGTTCATCCACATGGGGGGGTTAGCTGGTATAGGAGTGAGAGAGTGCGGTGAGGGGGTGAGTTTGTAGAGAGAGAGAGAGAGATATTATATATTATATTATATATGTGTGTGTGTGTGTGTGTGTGTGTGTGTATATATATATATATATATATATATATATATATATATATATATATATATATATACATATATATATATATATATATATTTATATATATATATATATATTTTTTTTATATATATATTTATATATATATATATTTTATATATATATATATATATATATATATATATATATATATATATATGTATATATATATATATATATATATATATATATATATATATATATATATATATATATATATATATATATTTATATTTATATAAAAGAGAGAGAGAAATAGAGATATTTATATACAAGGAGGGTATTTTTGTGTAGGGAAAAAGGCAATTACAATAGTGAGATGTAGGGGTAGTCATGATAGGGGTTACACCAAATTGGGTTGGGTGTTGGGCCAAGTTTGGACAAGCTTGGTGCCAAGATTTAATTAAAATAATAAATTAAACCAATTAAAATCACGGATGGAATAGGAGCACAAGAGAGATCCAATCAGTGGCACGCAAGTGGCACGTGCATAGTGGGCTCAAAATAGGCCAGGGCCATATATTAGGTCGACTGGATTGGACCGATGTCGGGCCCGAAAATTAAGTTGAAAATTAAATCACAATTTACGACAGACGATAAATTGGTCTAAATTGATCTGAAAGTTGCGCGAAGCAAATGGAGTACAAGGGAACAAGTTCGAGTGGGACACGAAATATCAATATGAAGATAATCTCGTCTACTACAAACTTCAAGAAGGAAGTTTCCAGAGACTGGCATCCCTGATGCTCTAGAATTTCAAGTCACGGTAAAGAGCATTTAATGATCAAAATTAATTAAATAAAATGAATTATCGAGAATAAATAATTTAGAAAATTCGAAAATAAATCCCAGAAATTCAGGGGGCTTACATCCTACCCACCTTATAAAAATTTTGTCCTCGAAATTAAAGGTTGGTAGTAGGGTTAAAAATAGGATAGAAGATTTAGGCAATATTTTAGGCACGATCCAAGAATGACGAGTTTTGCACGATCAAGAAAATTAATTCAAAATTGTTCAGACATGGTGAGGGATTTTGGGACAATAGAATCATGATATGAAAAAAAACCATATGTGCATGATTCAGAAATAAGTCAAGTCATTTGGGGCACGATTTTAGAGACGATTAGGAGAATCGAAGATATACATGAAGTTCAAGTACGGGGTGATCCATAGGACTTAGGTTGATGGAAATCAACCCGAAAGTCGTACAGGCCCGATCAAGATGAAAAGCTAACCATGACCAAAACAAGGTTTGGCATGGTTGAGACAAAATTTTAGACACAAACAAAAATCAAAGTCAAGGTCTTATAGGCCCGATCAAGGATTAAGGAGTATGATTAATAAAATCATGAAATACGATCCAAGTTCGAACGTGATTAAAATTGGAAATAGTCTAAGTTCACTTGGCACAATAGAGGTACGACAACGAAATCAAAACTTGTGCTTCGTTCGATTACAATCAAGTCAAAAATTTGATTAACAGGATTTCAGCTCGATGAAATTAGATTTAGGGTTATATATAGGCACGATCAAGATAAAAATGACGTGATTGGGCATTTTTAGGAATAATCAGATGTTTAGCACAAAATTGATCAAGGATTAACCATCTGGTCATGAGTGAAATCAAGACTCAGGCGCATTAAAAATTTGTGATCACTTAGGCACGATGTAGAGTAGAGCGACGAAAATCGCAATCCTAGTCATGATCAGGAATGAAACCTGAGCACGAGTGACTAGAGAATCAAAATTTAAGTACGAAGGAGATCTATTTCGACACAGTCGATTAGGGTTCAAGATTTTTGCACGATTTGAGGATTAAGATTATCAAGATCATAAAAATCAAAGTCGAATAGTCATGATCTAAAACAAGGCTAAGAGAAGCAAATGGAGAGAAAAATTTGAGTATAGCACGATTTGATGGAAAATCAGATTACAGGTCGCATAAGCACGATCGAGATCCAAGTTTAGTTATGAAAGACGATAAATCATGAATTCAAAATCAAGGTCTTAAAAGCACAATTTAGGAAGGAACCCAAGTCAATTAGGCACGGTAGAAAGTCAAACATGTTCAATTCTAACACGACTAATTTCGTAGTCACACTAGTTAGTCGTGATTGAAAGTCAAAAAATTTAGGCACGAGTTTGAGACAAGATAAAATATATAGTTATGATCGTTAAAATTACGGTCAAGGAAATCCCAAGTTGTCTTAGTCATGCCAAATCATCTAGGCACGACTAATCACAAGGAATTTGGATGTAATTAGGAAATAAAATCAAGGTCAAAAAAGTTTAGACACGAGTGTCCAAAATCCAAACATGATCAAAATCAGAAGGCAATGCACGAGGGTTAATAGCGTTGAAATCAAACCACGATAAAGAAATTTGTCTCAACACGATCTAAGTTGATCAACTTTTGAGTAAATCAGAATTTGGACAAGATGGAGAATAAGATCAACGAAGGCTGGACACGAGCATCCAAGGATAAAAATCCAAGTCACAAAGGAATTTGAAGTCATCTAGAGTCTAGTCAGCAACCAAGACACTCTTTGGCACGATAAACAAGACGACCAAAATTGATTGGTCACGGACAGAAGGGAATCAAAATCTTAACAGTATCGAAATTTAAGAAACAATTGAGATATAAAATTTTCAAAATTTTTAGAGTTTTCAAGTGTAGATGACAGATGTAGATATGAGATAGGTGATTGGTGTAATCAAGACATAGCTAAACAAGTCAAAGGAAATAATGGCAAGATAGGGAAATCATCATACGATGAGAAAAGAAATTAATGATAAGTCGAGAAATAAGGGTATGAATTGTCCTCATCATTTGGTCAAAAGAAGTGAATCAATTTAAGATAGGACCTGATAACCATACACGTCTATCCAAAACCATGCTGCCAGAATTTACGCCATGCCAGTAAGCATAGCTACAATAAATGATAGAGTCCATAACTAAGGTATACACCCTATAATTATGTCATCTAGATTCCTTACCACGCCAACCGGTATGGCTGCAAGAGAATCTAAATTCCATAACTAGGATAGTATATCCAAATCAGGCTCCATGTCCCTGTCATGCTAGCTAATATGGCTGCGATAAATTCTAAACCCCATGAATAAAGTAGACATTTACCGTTCCCATCGTCTCCATCAAATATATTTATCAGGATATCTTAACTCAATCCTTAAAAACTTATCTCAAACAAAATCAAAATCAAAGTCAACAACGAACGAACATCTAGATTTAAAATTCAACAACGAATCAAAGATAAGTAAATGGAAACTAGCGGAAACAGATTCCGAGATAGGATTTAGAAGAAAATTCTCAGGAGATGTCCATAGGTACTATCTAGGTCAAGATAAAAGGAAATCATTGGAATATAATCTAAAACAATCTCAACCTGATACAAGACTGGCAAATCATATTCTCGTCTCAACCTAGAAGATATATAAGTTCAACTTATACCTTCTCTTGGGGGTCCACAACTCATTCCAAGAAGAATAAAGTTGATAACGGACAGATGTTTCAGAAATCAGGACAGACAGATACAAATGAGAAAAGTTTCGAAAAGTTTGAAATAAGATTCCCAGGGGTCATCCCTGGAATCTACCAAGAGTTTTCTAATATGTGACTGAGTACCAAATTCCTAAAATATTCCATGACTCAACCTTAATCCTAGGGCAGGCTCGTAGTAGTACAGAAAAGCTCAAGTACTACCATGACTTCGCATTAATAGCAAAGACTGACCTGCATAGGCCACCACTAAAAACGTGTCATAACCCGTACCCGGATATACAGATATGAATACATGGGCCGCGCCCAGCCTACGCCGTAGTATCGGCGGTAGAACGTTGTCTAGTACCCAATAAATATACACTACATCTAGAAGGTCCACGAACTACAAATGTACTCAATCACAATCCAACATCTAAAGAAGATAAGACAGGAAAGATAACTAAGGCACAAGAACAATAGAAACTACTAGAAGGAATCATAAGACAGAAAAATAAAGAAGGAAAAATAAGACAAACTAAGGATAACTACCAGGCAACTCACATAGAAAAATAGTGAGATCCACATCAGCTAGCAACATCATGAAGTCCAATAATGGTATAACAACTCCTAAAATATTATCAACGGTATCCTGTCAGGAAAATGAGCAAGTACAAACACTAACAGTAGTTCCATATGAATTGACAAATTCTATAAGAGACAGCATCATGAAATATAAGACAAAGATATAGGATGACTTGGGAACCATTCGGAAGCTGAGTTACAACCCTTAAACCAAATAAGGACCGGGGTTGTAACCCTTCTCCCGAGCAGAACTTAGACTCCAATCAAGGTACAACATAAAGGCATGTAGAACATGTGAGTAACTGAATATCATAACATGGTGAGAAAGTACTGAATGTAGAACAGAGCAGGACATAAGATAAGATAAAGTGAATATAAAATATGCCTTGAATTATTAGAGCGTTATGTGATCGGCATGAGAAATATTACAGGATAGGCTATCCACTTGGCCCGACAATCACAAGAAAATCTAGGAAGGGTCATGCCGGCCAACCTGGATAGCAAGCACAAGGAAAATAGGATCTCGCTATACCCTACGTGAGGTGAGAGTGGCGCGAGCACAAGAATATAGTGACAGGGTGGCTTTGATCACATAACCCCTAATAATTCTCCATCTCCGAATAGTATAATGGACCTGGACATGACACGTCATGACACGGGATTTCCTAAGAGGATAGCTGCTCCCTTTCAGGAATCGGTGTCTATACAAGTACAGGGAACAAGACAGGAAATGTACATATATACCAAAAAAATCCAGGAACAATATCTCATGTCATGATCCAACGTATACTAGTCCATGAACTATCGTGACTGGAAATCGAGTAAGACACTACAACTGAATCGGATATAGCAGATATCAAGACAATAAAAACTATCAGTGAATGTACTCGTCTGCGGCCCTGAGCTGTCAAATGGGGTCGATGCTCAGAGTGATGCCACAGACCTAAAGATGAGATATATATAAGCTAATTAGGTTTCAACAGTGTTAGGCTTGATTCTATAGTATAAGCTACGCAATCTAGGTCAGACTCAGTCAACTAAGTCAAACTAGGTCACACTGAGTCACACTAGGTCAAACTAGGTCACAAGAAGTCAAACCAAGTTAAACTAGGTCAAACAGGGTCAATGGTTGACTTACAGTTGACTTTTGGTCAACTGGTCAACTCTAGTCAACTCTGGTCAACTCTAGGTCAAACTAGTCTAATGTTGACTAACAGTTGTCTTTTGGTCAACTGGTCAACTCTAGTCAACTCTGGTCAAATTCTAGTCAATTTTAGGCTACGGTCGACTTTCGGTTGACTTTGGTCAAAATAGTCAACTGTGGTCAACCAAGGTCAAAACTAGTCCAACCTAGGTCAAATGTTGACTCTACTTCGACATTCAGTCAAAGTAGTCAACCGTGGTCAAACAGGGTCAAAGCTAGTCTTTATAAACATTTACAGGGTCAACATATCAATTCCAGTGATGGTAAAATCATTGGAATCGATGGATCTCAAAATACAAACAAAAGAGAAAGATTATATAATAATAGGGTGAAAACCTACAGATATTGTCGAATGGTGAAACAACCAACACCAACGTGTCCAGAATGGTCAAATTAGCTACGACAGCCTATCCATAAGTCCAATTTGGACACAGGGGCAAAAAGGTAATTTCGGGTCAAAATGGTGTCTGTGTCGGACCCACTTTGTACCGAAAACGTGCCAAAAATAAAAGTGCACTAAACCTAACAAATTATATGTCCACGAATCCAGAATGACGATACGAACTCAACGGTATATCCGAAATTGGATTCCAATGACCCGATCTCAGATTGGTCCGTTGTCCCGGATACTGGAATCCGATTTACATGGAAAAGCGTGTTGGAGCCAATGTCCTCAAAACTTAGCAAATTATATGTCAACGAGTCCAGAATGATGATACGAATCCAACGGTATATCCAGAATTGGATTCTGATGAGCCGATCTCAAAATGACCCGTTGATCCGGATATTGGTATCCGACTTGCACCAAAATGCGTGCCGGAACTAATGTCCTCTAAAACCTAGCAAATTATATGTCAATTAATCCAGAATGACGATACGAACTCAACGGTATATCCGGAATTGGATTCCGATGAGCCGACGTCAAAAAGTCCCGTTAACCCGGACTATGGGCCCACTTTGCACCGAAATGCGTGTCAGGGCCCACGTCCTCCAAACTAAGCAAACTTTATATGAAAATATGCCAGAACGATGCCACGAGTCTATTGGTGGTGTCAGAAATTGAATTTGGAGTCCCGAGTTCAAAAATAGAATTTTACAAGTTAGAAATCACGAATTTGGACGGTCAACTTTGGCGTCGAATTCAACCAATCAAACGTGTTCATAATAAAACAAAACTGGAGGGGTAGGGAGAGGGTTATACCAGCTTCGGATAGGAACTAGTGGCACGCCAGATGGAGCTGCGAAGGAGGAGATACGAACCGAGGAAGTTGGCTCCGCAAAAATGTCCAAAAATAACATAATTTAAACGGTCAACTTGGTGGCCAGTTTTGATATATCAAACGATAAAATTAACGGACGAAAATTGAGGGGAGTGAAGATGGATATACCGAGATTGTGACGGAGCAAATATATTGTCGATCCAACGGTCGAATTTCTCGAAAAATGTGCACGAAGTCGCTGCGACGGAATGCCATTTCTGGATTCAACCCGCGTGCGTCACGACGGGACTTCCTACAAAACGCACGAATAGCCTGTTTGGCTCATCGGAGAGATCGAGGACACACCTTGGGTGGTCGCCCGGGTGTGCCCAGGCCAAGGATGGCCGGCGGCTGTGGTGGTTGGTCGCGGCGGCGCGCCAACCCGCGACGGCTCGCGCGGTACTGCTATGCGCGCGGATGCTGGCACGCTGTTGCCGCTGTTATGGGAAGCTGTTGCTGCTGCATGGCTCGGCCAGGGGCGGTTGGCCATGGTGGTGCACGGCCACCGCTGCTGCGGCGCGCGCTGCTCAGCTAGGGGGTGGTGTTGGTTTTTGATGGTGATGGTGGTGGCGAAGGAAAGGTGTTGGTATTGGTTGTTTGAAGAAGAAGAATAAGTGAAGAAGAAGAAGAAGAAGGAATGATGATGATGAAGAGGAGTGGTCGGCCATGGAGGAGTAGGGGCTGCTGATGGGAGAGGGGGTCGGCCATGGCATGGGCTGGTTCGGCTAGGGGGGAGCATGTGTGTGTGATTGTATATTAATATATAAAGAGTGGGAGATATTTATAGAGAGAGATATAGATATTTAGAGAGAGTGAGAGAGAAAGTTAAGAGAGAGTGCGGGGGGGCTGGGGGGAGGGGTTTGTCCTGATGGGAGAGGGGAGAGAGAGAGAGGGATAGATTATATATAGTATATATGTGTGTATATTTATTATATATAGAAAGTGAGAGAGATATTATTAGAGAGAGAGGAAGAGAAAGTAGAGAGAGAGAGAGGGATAAGGGTGTTCGACCACATGGGGGGTTAGCTGGTATAGGAGTGAGAGAGTGAGGTAAGGGGGTGAGTTTGTAGAGAGAGAGAGAGATATTATATATTATATTATATATGTATATATACATATACATATATAAAAAGAGAGAGAAATAGAGATATTTATATACAAGGAGGGTATTTTTGAGTAGGGAAAAAGGCAATTACAATAGTGAGATGTAGGGGTAGTCATGACAGGGGTTACACCAAATTGGGTTGGGTGTTAGGCCAAGTTTGGACAAGCTTGGGGCCAAGATTTAATTAAAATAATAAATTAAACCAATTAAAATCACGGATGGAATGGGAGCACAAGAGAGATCCAGTCAGTAGCACGTGCATAGTGGGCTCAAAATAGGCCAGGACCATATATTGGGTCGACTGGATTGGACCGATGTCGGGCCCAAAAATTAAGTTGGAAATTAAATCACAATTTACGACAGACGATAAATTGGTCTAAATTGACCTAAAAGTTGCACGAAGCAAATGGAGCACAAGGGAACAAGTTCGAGTGGGACACGAAATATCAATATGAAGATAATCTCGTCTACTACAAACTTCAAGAAGAAAGTTTCCAGAGACTGGCATCCTTGATGCTCTAGAATTCCATGTCACGGTAAAGAGCATGTAATGATCAAAATTAATTAAATAAAATGAATTATCGAGAATAAATAATTTAGAAAATTTGAAAATAAATCCCAGAAATTCAGGGGGCTTACATCTTCCCCCTATAGGTGACTATCCATAATGCCCTAACGGGCCTATGTGAAATGTCCAAGATGCCCCTACAAGTCTCCTTTGGGTCAACTTAAGTCATGACAAGGTTTATGGTCAAAAAGGTCAAGTTTAAGTCTCTAATTTAACCATTCTAAGCAAGTGGAATGAGTCTAATGACACTAACTTAATTAGTGTGGTTTGCGGGCCATGACTAACTAATATTGGGGTCCCGTCTAGAGTCTAAGCTACCCGGGTCACTAACACAAGTCAGAACGAGATGAAAATCGAACCCGACTTAACAAATCCCATAAAATCAATATTAAAATATAATAATTCCCAAAATATTAAAATATGAAAAATGACCAAAATCACAATACATTAATTTAAATATTATTAAAATAATCTAAATTGTACCAATTAATTAAAATCCTAAATAATTTAAAAGTCACAAAATAACCAAAATACCCTTAGCCTAAAAAGTGGTAGTTATCTAGTCTAATCACATGGGTTAGGCCTCCATGGTCATGGTTAGTCTCTAGGCTAAGCAGCTCTAAGGTTACACTAGCCAAAGAACAAAATCATAAAACACTAATTTAATGATATTAAAATAATCAAAATTTACCAATAAAATAATAACATGATTTAAACCTATTATTAAATAATCAATTTTACAAAAGTTCAAAATACCCTCATTTTAGAAAAGTGGTGGTTACACTTATTCTTGTCTCTTTTGTGTTGTTTCAACATTTTGAATAAAGAGGTAAAGAGCCATCTTTCCTAATCCATAACTTTCTCATTTCAGGTCCTTTTTTACTCAAATCTTTTGTAATAGATTCTAATCCTCCTCTATTTGATATTCATGGAGAGTGATTTTAGTTTGTGAGCAATTTGGAGGATTTTTCTAGCAACGAGAATCAATCAACTTGGGACTTTTCTTAGTCATTTGCACCTATAGGTAAAACCCTTCAAACTGTATTTTAATTATTTTTTCTTGCATATTAGGCTAGATCTAGGTGTCCCCTAGCTGTCCCTTAAGTTTGATAGAAAATTGTGTCCGTTTGGTGTCCGTATCGGACACGTATCAGTCTATGTATTCATGTGTTTGTTGAAATACCAAAAAAGGAAATAAATTGCCGTTTTTAAAAAGTGATTGAATGGAAATGTTGTTTTATACATGTTTATTGCATTCGTACCCTACTGAGCACGTTTTTGGACACATTTTATGTCCAAAATGGGACACACATGCACGCACGAGACACGCACGGGGCTCGTGCGGCTCCCCTGCTGTTCGGGATCGACACAGAACATGACACGGATTATTATGATACAAAATTTGGTAGACACGTGGGACTAGTGACTAACATCACACCCATAAAATTTTGTGGGTCCTCGCCGACTGTGCGCAAAGGAATCGAGGTTGCACTGATTCTCCACTGCCACAGCACACACGAAAATCGACCACTGATACGGCTTTAAAACTAGGACACGACACGACCCCGACTCGATACAGGCACCCTAGGACCTAGCCCTATACCTAGCGAACACATGTGCACAACCACGTGGCATGATGTGTCACGTGTCATGTCCACGAGGCGACTGTATCGCAGTACGATGCAGTCTGTGCACGCGATGGTGTCTGTGCATGTTTCATGACTTAGACATGCCGTGTCCTGTCGTAGGAACACGTGGGGACTCTTGTGGACTCTGGATACATGTATGACTCGACCCTGACCTATTTTGCATGTGTTATCTTGTGTTTTGATTCATATTTCAGAGAATCCCCAATTTTACTGATACCCAGTTCACAGGTTTGATTAGTCTGAGATTTAAATATATTTTAAAACTAAAAATTAATGATTATTTGAGTGTTGGTTCACCAGTACAAGTCTGGGATTAACCTTTATGTTATGTTTTCATATTGGCATGGGAAAATTGGTTTTCGAACTGATTTGGAACTGTTAACTAAAACTGGGTATGTGAACACTGTTTTTTCATATTACACACACACACACATTTCAAACTGACAACATTTGCACTATTTTTAACTAAATTCTACACATACACACCTATATACATCTGAGGATTAACCTACTTGTTAGGGTTCAGGTTGGCAAGGGATGTTGGGTTTTCGATTTCCTGGAAACTGTCAACCTGAGAGTATACTACTCATATACACACACATACATTGACACTCACTCACACCACTGCTATCTGTCACTCACTCACCAATGTCACACACACACCTTCACCTTAATTGCATCCACTGCACCTTTCCATTGCATTGCACAATCTCATTGCCTATCTTCCATTCCATTAGCTATCGAGCATATTTCCTTGCATATCCCAATTAACCAACTACAGACTTGCATTTCCTGTTATTTGCAATACTTTTCCCTACTGTCCCCATAAAAGCTCTGTACAGTAGACAAATATTGTTCTGCTCCCTTGGCCTACAGCATACAGCAAGTTAACCCTGCATACCTTCTTAGCCCTACAATTGATATCCTGTAATTAGCCACTACAATCACTGTATTCATACAAATTACTCTGCTGCACATTCTTTCACTATACCCTACTCTAGAAGTTTGAGTTCAGACCTTTTAACTTGCAATGCCCTGCCCTACCTTGAGTCCAGTTGATACCTGGCAAGATAGGTTATGTTGTTCACATCTAGTTCTGCATATGTATATACATGATTTGGTTCAGTCCTTGGTTACATGTTAGTCTTGGACTTGTATCAATACCTAGATGATTTTTCCATTTTGTTGCTACTTTTCCTCACTCACTGTCCTGTATTTCATGGCACCATTAGACCCCTACAGGTTCTGTCATGTCCTTGTTCAAATTCATGTTGTGTTATGAGTAAACATATGTTAGGATAAGGATACTTGCTAATGTTGGTTCTTGATTTGGGGCTACGAGTTTACATATGGAGGATTCTCATATAATACCTTGTATGTGACACATTGCACATGGGGTGTATTTTGGATCTGTTAACAATAGGTATGTCCTATATGTACATGATACAGTTAATGGCTAGGATATATGATACATTTGGATATAGGGTTGAAGGTAAGGTTAGTTAGTTGAGGATGTACATATGTATATGGTTTTAAGTTTGATTAGTATTTATATATATGTGATATAGAGAGTTGACCTAACCCTAGAAGGTTGACTTATTTTGACTTAGAGTTGACCAAGAGTTGACTTTGACCTAGAAACATGTAGATTGCATTATACACTTAAATTAATATATATTGAACACTGTGTAACCTGTATTGCTCTAAATAGGACCTTGTGACTCCAGTTCGGATATCTGTACACATTTGTTGCTCAGGATATCAGGAGACTACATTTTCTGATAATTCTTTCATTTACTTGTCAATTATTGTACTTCAGTTGTAGTTAGTTCTATTTGATTCTCTATTACAAACACGATTTGATATTGTTGGATCCATTTCATGCGACATTCATTTATTCATGTCTGGCCTCGATTTCTGGAACCACTACTGGAATCACCCTGAAATCACTTACTGGTATCATTCATGTTCTGGCTCGACTTGTACTTATTCTCGTGTCGGGTTATGGATTCACTTGTACTTGTTAGGTGGGGAAATATTGGAGTAGATATGTGAACATTCTCAAATACTGGAACCACTCCCTTGGAATTATACTGGAATGATAGCCATCCCATACTTGGCCGAGTGTGCGGTGTGCCGTATTACCTACAGCCATTTACATGTCGATCTCGATATTTTAAAACACACTGTAAGAGTATAGTCTGGACTCACCCTGGAAATCTTTGATAACTGACTGGACTCAACTTATACTGGACTCATCTTGTACTGGAATCATATTATATTGTCTGGACTTATATCATGTTACTCTAGTTCAGTTAGATTATATTTTACAGTCTTCATTGCCATGCTTCTCTTCTTGTTTAGTTACCTTACTTTCCTTGTACTTTAACTATTCTCTACATCATTACTCATATAAAATGCCATGTTTATCAATACAATTGTCTATAACTGTTTATAGTTTTCTGTCATTTACTTAGGATTTCTTGATGAGTTGTACTCGTTCCTGTCCTGACTGGACCTGTTGAAAATATTACAGATGCTTGCCCCGATGACACTTGCCCTACTTACTATGGACCAGGAGATGGCTTAGCTACCTTTGGCCCCGACACCCAGGAGTGATCGGGAGACTAGCTAGTTGACTTTGTTTAGTTTTCTTGTTTTAGAACTTGAATTGTAATAAGTTGAGATATTGTTTGTTTTGAGATTATTATTATTTAGTAGTTGGTTGTTGTTGTTATTTAGTCTTAGTTATAAACTTTTGTGTTATCATATCGTGCTTAGACTGTGATTGAGATTTTATTATATCTATATTTATCCTCCGTTCGGAGTTGAAATTGGCAAGTACAATATATAATTGCGTGAGTTGTTGATTAGATGTAACCTAGGATAGCGTTCTACCACCGACACTGTGGCGTAGGCTGGACGTACCCACTTCTCGTGCCCCTACACTGGGTGCGGGTCGTGACACGTTTTTAGTGGTGGCCCATGCAGGTCGAGAGTCGCATTAGTACGATATCGTGATAGTACGGTGACTTAGTTGTACTGCTGCGAGCCTGCGATAGGTTTGAGCGATAGGCTTCAACGGAGAGGTACTCAACATAGTTAGGACTACTTGAGAAGATTCCTGGGATGGCCCTTGAGAATCTCATTATAAACTATCTCGAAATTCGATTCCGACATTTATATCTACTTTTTTGTTCATCGTTGAAATTTATTCTTGGTATTCATTATTGACTTGATTTTCTACCAAGATAATATTATGGGCTAGGTTGCCTCAGTCATGGAATCTAGAGTCTTCTACAGCCATGTTAGCTGGTTTGGCGATAAGATGGAGTCTGATTTTGGATGTATTTCTCGGGTGTGAAAATTTAAAGTTTTTGCAGCCAAGCTAGCGGCAATACAAAAATTTTAAATACCATAATTCTAGAGGTATGTACATTGGTTGCAGACTCTATGGATTATCGCAGCCATGCTTACTGGTGTGATGAGGATTCTGGTAACATGGTTCTGGATAGACGGGTATGATTATCAGATTGTATAATAGATACCATATAGATGGTGCCCTAGTATAATTGAGTGAAATATTAGTGTGGATATTACTTGAGTGTCATGGATTAGATAGAGGAAGCTAGGCCACCTGTAGCGCAGCACCGTGCCCTGCACCATCAGAGGGATATACCCCAGAAGGGCAAGGCTTTTGCGCTGACAGTCGAGTAGACCGACGCTACGGGTGACGGGTTAGCAGGTCTGTCTTTCATGTTCTTCTTTTCATCTTGTTGTGTGATTCCATTAGTACCTGTCAGGATGTTTTGTGCTGTGATAGATAGTATTGTGACCCTAATCAAGACCGTGATATCACGACCAGTAGGACCACAATTTGTATGTTTTAGATATAGTTTTATTGACTTTGATTGTTGGGGTTGACCTACAGGATTACGACCTTCTAAATTTTGAGGACGAAATTTCGCTAAGGAGGGTAGACTTGTAACACCCTGTTTTTGAAATGAGGTTAGTTTTGAACTTTTGTAATTATAATTATTATTTATTGATATTTATATCACATTATAAATTTTGGTGATTTTTAATCAATTTAAAATTATTTTAAGTCATGACTTGTGATTTTGATGTGCTGCTAGTGAAACCCGAGAGACTGTCTGACCTAGAGCCTAACCATATGATTGGGATATTTATTTATCATTTTTAGCCAAGGGGTACTTTGGTCATTTTGACTTATTGGAATTATTGATTAATTATTGAAGTGGTAATTGTTATTTTTGACTTTGACTAGTTGAGACTTGTAGGCTAACCTAGATGTTGACTCTAGCTATGGTGACTTGGTTAGCATGGTGTGACCCTAATCTAACTTAAGTCAACCCAATTTTAGTCATATAGAATCAAGTTTGAATAGGATAAATAAAGACTAGGTTCATGACTTATGACTTATGATTTTAATTCCATGACTAATGAAACTTGGCCCATAGCCCATTAAGGAAATCCTAACCCTAATTCCTTCCTAAGTGACCAGCCACATAGGGATCCCCACCCTATTTAAACTCTCATTCCCTTGTTCTTGCCTCTTTTGTGTTGTTTCAACATTTTGAAGAAAGAGGTAAAGAGCCATCTTCCCTAATCCATAACTTTCTCATTTCAAATCCTTTTTGACTCAAATCTTTTGCAATAGATTCTAATCCTCCTCTATTTGATATTCATGGAGAGTGATTTTAATTTGTGAGCAATTTGGAGGATTTGGCTAGTAACGGGAATCAATCGATTTAGGGCTTTTCTTGGTCATTTGCACCTATAGGTAAAACCCTACAAATTACATTTTAATTCTGTTTCCTTGCATATTAGGCTAGATCTAGCTGTCCCCACTACAAGAAAATAGGTCTTTCCCGACGTTTATTCCTCCGAAATTTTTGTAAACGTCGGCTAAGTTAGCATATAACGACGTATTTAAAAAAATGTTGGTCATGACCGGCATTTGTCTTTAAACGTCGCACAATATACCAATGTTTGTAAACAAACGTTGATAATTACCTACGTTTTCCCTTAAACGTCGAGCAATATACCAACATTTTTAAACAAAGGTTGACAATTACCTGCGTTTGTCTTTAAACGTCGAGAAATATACCAACATTTTTAAAATAAAATTGATAATTACCTGCATTTTTTTTAAACGTCGAGCAATATACCAACGTTTTTAAACAAAGGTTGACAATTACCTACGTTTGTCTTTAAACATTGAGAAATATACTAACATTTTTAAAACAAACGTTGATAATTACCTGCATTTTTCTTTAAACGTCGAGCAATATACCAACGTTTTGTGAATAATGTCGCGTATTTGGAAACCCTTTTCGACGTTTCTTTGACATTTTTTTAGGCATTTACACTTATTTGACGTGTGAACGAACTTTTTTTTCTAATCCTACCACTACTACAAAAAAACGTTAACAATGACCCATTATAGATGACACTCATATTAAAATGTCATTAATGATACTTTTAATGTCAATTTATTAAATGATTGTCATTAATAACTTTATCAATGACATTGAAAATAAAGAGCATCTTGTTGAGTACTTTAATGTGACGATTAATTTATGGATGTCAAATTTAGTGTGTGAAAGAAAAAAGTGTAAGACTAACAATGACACAATAATATCAAGGGTCATATTTAGTTTAAATAATAACATATACCAAGTGTGTGTCATAAAATATTGATTAAAAAATGACATACTAATAAGTGTTAGTCATGTATTATTTTAAATAGTTATTTTTTTATTAAATTGAGAAAAGGAACAAGACTTTAATAGAATCAAATTACAAGAAAATAATGAAAAATGAATGCAATAGCACACAACCACTACCAGAAAAACAACTTTTTATGACGTTAAAATTAAGACATACATAAGAACAAATGCCGTAAATAGTGTTTTACGACGGACATTTTAGAGCACGTCGTGAGTAAGTCAGATGGACCGTAAATAGTGTTTTACACGCGTCACAAAAGTATAACATCATACTATAAAAAAATATAGAGAAATTTATTTTTATCTACTACTCAAACATTTTCCCCAAAATTAAAATCCTTTTCTTTTTCCTATTGTCTTCTCCTACCTACTTCCCAAGAAGAGAAAATACATAAAAACTCCTAAACACTTCCCAAACCGATATCGCAAAACTAGTGATTACGTCCACAAATAGCCCCAAAGCCCTGATCTACGTCCCCGAAGCCATAAACTTTCCTCCTAAATCATGGTTTTTACTACGGTTTGGAGCACTTGAAAAAAAGAAAAGAATTAGAAAAAACTTATTTTTCGTCGATCTTGATCTCCTCGTCGATCTTCCTCTACATTGATTCCAAGACGGCCAGGTCCAGCTCCAGTACGGAGGAGGCGGTGAGGCTTTGGTAAAGCGGCGCCATGTTTGCGTCGAGTAGCAAGTACCAGGTATAACTCCTGCTTCTTCTCTCCTCCTTATATCTACTTCTCTAGAACCAGCAACTACTACTGCCACCATTCCCTCTTCCTCCTTCCCCACCCCTTCTGGATCTGTGCCCGACCAGGAGAAGCCCGACCAATCCCGAGCTCCCCTACCCCGTTCGACCACCTGGACCTCGCGTAGGTTTACAGAGATCTCTTATCGGTGACTATGGTTACCTATATTATTTTGATCGAAAAGTTTAGTAGTGAAAGGAAGATGACAGATGCACATCAACTGTTCGACAAAATGTTTCTAAGCACTGCATAAAATGTTTTTGGCCATCCATCTGCTAATTTTGATTGCTTTAATAGAATATCTTCAACTATTTCAATTGGTAGCATGGTGCATTTCTAATTTTCTATTATAATTGGTTTTCTTTATCAACATGCATTGCTGAATTATACATTTGATGTATTTTTGGCAAAAATTAATTCGAGGACTGTGGAAAATGGCTGACATTGTTCAGTCTCCATATCTCAAAGCCTTATGCTTGCCAGAATCTGGGCAACAAAGAACAAGGTATATTGTATACTATTATTCAGATGTTGATTCATTACTTATATTACTTGTGCTTGAGATATGATAATTTCATTAGTAGTGCTTGATAATATTTCATATTTAAGTCTTCTAACCATTAGACAAGAACTTTATATCAGTTGTAATATTTTCTACCTTTTTTCTGTTCATATTATTGTCCCGGTCACTTGTTATAGTTTGAATCCTGGATTGACTGTACAATTTATATGACAGTATCAGCTGTATTGTATAATGTTACACCTAGACTACAGAAGTGACATTGGCTTTGATATCGTGAATGCTCTTATCTGTGAGACTATAGGAGAATCAAGTTCTTGAAATACTTTATGCTTTTCATGGTGTAATACTTCTGAAGCTAGCCTTAAGTGCATATCTAAGTTACAACTTAGATAGCATGTGTTTGAGGAGTTATCTTCTTGTTCAATTAAATTTATTGAATGTCTTCACTCTGCAGGTTAAGATCGAGCTTAAGGATAACCAGGAAAAGATTGCTGGCCTTGCATTTCAATGGCACTGAATGTGCTGTTGTCTTTAGGTGCCG
Source organism: Iris pallida (assembly GCA_029216955.1). Classification (NCBI taxonomy): domain Eukaryota; kingdom Viridiplantae; phylum Streptophyta; class Magnoliopsida; order Asparagales; family Iridaceae; genus Iris; species Iris pallida. Next base: position 2,454,503 of record JANAVB010038218.1, read on the forward strand.
ATGCATAGGTATATTGATTGCAAAAATTTATGATACATTAAGCTTTCATTATTCTAAAATTTAACTAGAATTATATGTCAAAGTTTCCATTAAGTTGTTGATTCTTGGATTATATGGATGTGCCCTCCGGATTATAATACTATCAAGTTCAGTACCAACATTTATTTTCTTGCATGTGTATTGGGTTTATGATATTCTTTAGTTTAATAGTTTCTTAACATTGAATAGATTTTTGTAGCTATGTATTTGGAGCATTAATGGACAGGAGAAGAATAAATCATGATTTATTCAGGCAGCAGCTGCCGATGCAACAACATTAGTTTGGGAAAGTAGGGTCCAGTTCTACAATGATCAGAATATTTTAGTTGTCCATGAAAGCAAGTTGTCCGTGAAAGTTCTTATTTTGGGATTGCCCATTTGGTCAAAGTTGTCATCTTTTTCCTTGGTTGGTTTTGTTCGTCTAGGTGTTGAATGCCCTGGCATTGCAGGATGATTTCTTTGGTTGGTTGTTCGCCTTTATTTTATTAGATTGGATATTATCTTGGTCTAAATAAATGTAACGTCATTACTTGCAAAGGATGTAATGATCATTTTAGTCATTACAAGGTTTAAATTATGCTGTAAGATATCAGTGCAAGTATTTTGTCTGATGGCATTCAGTGTTCCAGGAAAAGCATCTTGTCCAATTCTTTAAGTATGATGCCACATGTTGTTGCATGAATCTATATATTTCTTAACTGACAAGCATGCTTTTTACAGCTCCATCCATCTTGATACCTGAAAGACAGTAAGAAGAGGGGGTCTTGCGCTGATCCAAGCCTCAATGGCTGAAGATGGAAGAGAGAATAAGCGCAAGCAAGCTGGCATGAAGACTATGCCATTCATACTAGGTAAACTTGCGTGTCTAATTGAACTAATGCATTTGATCTTTAATCATATCTTAGTTTTTAGTTTTTTCTGTTCTTATTTAATTTTTGCTTTTAGTTATTAGTACTGAGTGGTGAATAGTGACACTCTTGAGATAATTTTAGACGAATTCTATTATTTGGACTAATGAAAGTGAAAATGACCAGTGAACTCCACAAATTCCTCATAAAAAAAGTGCTCGATCTCTCATTTGTTTATCTTTTTACTAACATTGTATGAAACTAGAGAAACTCTTCTAGTATTGAATCAGTCTTTAAATTGGCTGAACCATGTGTGCCTTAATTTTTTGTGAGAGATGGATTCTTTCCCTTCTATATGTGTCCTAAAATTTTTTATTCTTATGAGATATTTGTAGTCTTTAAATGACTTTGTTACTTCTTTCGCTCTCAGGTAATATAGTTGTAGAAAGAATTTGTATAGCTATAGAAAGCAAAGAGTGGTAGAAGCATATCTAAGAACTGGAAACCTGATGCAATACCTTTTGTTATTCATATTGATACATACACCTGGTGAGTCCTTTTCTCTGTTGCAGTACCTACAAGGGGAAAGGAAAGCCAAAGACGTTTCCGCAGCCTGCAGTGTCGGGTGCCGCGGTGGGTTGGGTCCGACTCCCGCGCCCCACGGCCACCCGCTCCCCCGTCCCTGAATCTCCTCACCGCTCCCCTCTGCGACCCACGACCACAGGCTGTCGGGTGGCGGGTCGCGTCCAATTCGACCTCGAGCGACAGCTCCTCTCTGTAGGATGAAGCTCCGGATCTCGAATTCTACAAGTAAAAGAAAATACCCCTTTTTTTCTCCTTCTATTATGACTTTTTTTTTGTATTTTGTTGCTCATGGAGATTTGATGCAATTAGGATTTATTGGGTTGACTGAAATTTATTATTTTTGTGGATTTAAAAATGTCGGTTAGGATTTTGTTGTTGCCAAGATTGTGTCTTTTGTTGCTTATTTGGCAGGAATATTATGATCGATCGAAATTTGTGCTTGTAGATCAATCGGTTAGGGATAGTGTTGTTGCCATAAAGGGTGATGCACAATGAATATGACAATTTTGGAAGCACCTCAAGTTCACTCCTACAAGGTAACCACAACATTGAGCTTCATCACACGAAATTGGAAAATCTACATGATTCTTTCTATTAAGAATCGGAGTGGAAAATGAAACAAAAACAACACTTGGGCCAAATTATCTCCAACTCCAACCACGAAGTAGCAGAAGAGACAATAATGATTCATTAGGAGGATGGTGGAAAATTATGAGTTTTTGTTTGTCGGACCAAGGAAATTCAAATATTGGGAAAATGGTCAGAAATGAAGAAAGCCCAACATCATTGTGGTCTCTTGGACTTACGTTTCTTTTCTTGGTGTATGTTTAGGATTAATTGGGTTTTGATAGGAGATACAAATTTTACTATTATGCTATTATCAGTCAGTAAGCTGGATAGATCTCCTTGGCAGAAAGAATGATGTGAAGGGGTTGCTACCTAATTTTATATTTCCTTGAACTGGATCGCTCAGACTTTTATTTTTGTGACAAGCATTCCACTGCAAGAACCTTATATTGCATTATAGTCATTGTAATGATAGACATGGGTAGAAAAAGGGAGCTCTTAGATGGAAGAATTGTTGACATGCCTGTCTAGCATTGTCTCTATTCCCACACTTGTAATGTTTTCCAGCGAACAGTTCATATTCATGTTTTGGTGCTTTTTATGCAATTTTAACTTGATTATGTTTCTCTTTTTAATGTGTAAAAAAGTCCGATTATCAGTTCATATCCATTGAAATTTTTTTTGTGCAATTCTGAATTTTGTAGTTCTGAATGTTATTTTGCAGAGGGACAAGTGTGTAACTGGAAGGTAGAAAAGGGAGGAGCTTGAACAAGAGGTAACAAATTTTGTGTTCGGTATAGAAATTAATTATATCCATGTATCAGTTGCACGTTTAGTATTAATTATATCCACTTAGGTACATACTCTGTACTTTGTTCTTCTTATAACTAATTATATTTTCTAGGCATTTTTCTTAACTACTGCTACTTTATGCATTCCTTATAATACTACTCTATTGGCCTTCATTTTCTTCCATATTCTTTATAATCACTAGTACAGTTTGTGTGAGGATATGATTTGTTCTGCAGGTACTGCATTCTGTTATAATCTGGCTTTTAATCTGGCTTGAAATCTAATTGGTCATTCAAATGAGTACAACATAAACTTAACCTACACATGCAGTTTTATAAATGTAATAGTGTCCCCAGGCTCTGCACTTGCCTCTAAAGTTTGTTAGACGTAAATAGTATTTACCTACACGTGCAGTTTCATAAATGTAATAGTGTGAATAATTTCATAAAGTTTAGTATGCAGATTATGTACTTGTATGTACAACATGATACCTTAATCACAAAACAATCTTAAATCACTCAATATTAGTTGAACTTGTAAAAAAAAAAAGATGTTCTGGATCAAAAGATACCTATTTCCTAGCTTTCTCGTTTTTGGTTACTTATTTTTGTTCTTGTGTCCATTAATTCTGGATCTTATGGCTGTGAAGAGGGTGAGAAAGAACTAATTTGTAGGATGAGAAGGTCAACTTGCACTGTAAGTCTTAAAAAACATTCACTTTTGATTTGTATGTCCTAATTTTAATAGTTCTTTTTTTCTTTTTTACAGGTTCTGATCTACATGGTTAATTCACTTATGTGTTGCGTTCATGAAGATTGTCTAATTGTTTTAGTTTGAATGAACTTGTATTTGGGAAGATGAATAGAGATATGTAGACTTTTGATACAGACAATATTTTATTAACAATGATTTTATATTAATATTTTGGACGATTGTTTGGCTGTGGATGCATTTACATATTCGTGACGATATTTAAATTTTTATATCAAATGGTATTTGTGCACGTCTATATCATGTTTTTATGGAGATACTTTTGACAAATTTTGTACCAAATCCCAATATTAGGAAAAACATTGGAAAATTAGTTAAATTATCGACGTGTTTGTTAAATTGTCACAATGAGCACATATTCCAACGTTTTGGGTAGTTGTTGGCCAAATGGTTAAATTTACGACGTGTTTGGTAAAACGTTGGAAAAGTGGCATCCAAAAAATCACCATTCCCAACGTATTTGGAAAAAGTTAGGAAAACAAAAACCAATGATTTTTTAAAAAGGTTGGTAATACAAAACCTAACGTTTGTTGGAAATGGTTAGGAAATCAAAATCTTACGTGTTTTTGGAGAAGGTTGGAAAAAATCCAACGTTTCATAAAACGTTGGAAATAAGGTATGTTTTGACACGTTTTTGTATGAAAACATTAGAAATATGATAACCATTATAAGATAATTAACAACTTTTATAAACGTTGCTGGAAACGTTGTCTAAACCCTATGCCAACGTTTAACGCAAACGTCGTAAATTGCCAACAAGGGCAACGACGACGTTTGCAGAAACTGTTGAACAAACGTCGTTAATACCTATGCCAACATTTTACACAGTTTTGCCGACGTTAATAAAACGTTGGAAAAAAAGTTTTTCTTGTAGTGCCCCTAGCTGTCGCTTAAGTTTGGTAGGAAACCGTGTCCGTTTGGTGTTTGTATCGGACACGTATCAGTCTATGTATTCATGTGTTTGTTGAAATGCCTCGAAGGGAAATAAATTGCTGTTTTTGAAAAGTGATTGAATAAAAATGTTGTTTTATACATGTTTATTGCATTCGTATCCTACTGAGCATGTTTCTGGACACTTTTCGTGTCCAAAATGGGACACACACGCACGCACGAGACACGCACGGGGCTCGTGCGGCTCCTCTGCTGTTCGGGCTCGACACAGGATACGACACAGATTATTATGACACAAAATTTGGTAGACATGTGGGCCTAGTGTCTGACATCACACCCATAAAATTTTGTGGGTCCTCGTCGACTGTGCGCGAAGGAATCGAGGCTGCACTGATTCTCCACTGTCATAGCACACACCAAAATTGACTACTGATACGGCTTTAAAACTTCGATACGACATGACCCCGACTCGATACATGCACCCTAGGACCTAGCCCTAAACCTGGTGAACACATGTACACAACCACGTGGCATGATGTGTCACGTATCGTGTCCACGAGCCGACTGCATTGCAGCACGATGCAGTCTGTGCACGCGATGGTGTCTGTGCATGTTTTGTGACTTGGACACACCGTGTCCAGTCGTAGGGACACATGGGGACTCGTGTGGACTCTGGACACGTGTACGACTCGACCCTGACCTATTTTGTATGTGTTTCCTTGTGTTTTGATTCATATTTCAAAGAATCCCCAATTTTACTGATACCCAGTTCACAGATTTGATTATTCTGAGATTTAAATGTATTTTAAAACTAAAATTAATGATTATTTGAGTGTTGGTTCACCAGTACAAGTCTGGGATTAACCTTCATGTTAAGTTTTCATATTGGCATGGGGAAATTGGTTTTCGAACTGATTTGGAACTGTTAACTAAAACTGGGTATGTGAACACTGTTTTTTTCTATATTACACACACATACACACACACACACATTTCAATCTGAGAACATTTGCACTATTTTTAACTAAGTTCTACACATACACACTGTCACCTTCGGTTCCCGTATTTTGTAATTATACTCGTAATTGGATTTTGGCATGAATTTTATTTTTTTCAACTTGCAGAGTTTTGGGGTTTTCTCGTATTTTGAGTTTTGGCTCGGCTCGGTTTTAGTTGGCAAGGCTTGGTTTTATTTTATGGAGTAGGATTGGTTTGGTTTGGTTTGGTTTGGTTCAATATGCTTGGAACACCCTAAGCCTATGATCCTCCCTCATTTCCACCACAACCACCCTCTTTATTATCTCCACCTACCTTTCTCTCTCCTCATAATTCTCTCATTTATTTCTTCATCTTCTTCTTCCTTCCTCCACACAACACCAACACCCATAGGCAAGTGCACCTTGCCACCATATGAGAACCACTTTTTATTTGTCCATTAGCTAGATTAGGCCATGGTGATCAACATTAGAACTTGACATTTTGTGATTTGGAGTCTCCATTGTTCTAGATCTAAGTTTCTTCTATTTTTGGTTTTACATGTTTTGATCTATTTAAGTTGTATTTTTATGGGTTTTGATGTTCCTATGTTGGAGAGAATTGAATTTCTCCCAAGATAGAACTTTGCAAAGTTTGATTTGGACTTGTTTTGACCAAGTTATGGACTTTTGAAGCTTGGGTTCAAGCCATAGAGTACTTGCTGATTTGGATAAGACAGTGAGCAGTGCGCGAGCTTTTTAGCTTGTGCCACTGAGCTGCGTGCGCTCTTTAGCGCAGCGCAGTCTGACCCCATACGCTGCCTTTTGGAAGCGTATGACTCGCATACGCTCGCTTGCTTGACAAGGAGTCGTATGGACCCCATACGCTGCCTTTTTGGAAGCATATGACTCGCATACGCTCGCTTGCTTGACAAGGAGTCGTATGGACCCCATACGCTTCCTTTTGGAAGCGTATGACTCGCATACACTCGCTTGCTTGACAAGGAGTCGTATGGACCCCATACGCTGCCTTTTGGAAGCGTATGACTCGCATACGCTCGCTTGCTTGACAAGGAGTCGTATGGACCCCATACGCTGCCTTTTGGAAGCGTATGACTCGCATACGCTCGCTTGCTTGACGAGGAGTCGTATGGAGTACATACGCTGCCTTTTGGAAGCGTGTGACTTGCATACGCCTGACCTGAGCATGGCTTGACCTGAGCGTGGCTTGACCTGAGCGTAGGTTGGCTTGAGCGTAGGCTGGCCTGAGCATACGACTTTTGCACTGAGCGTATGGCCTTTGGCTGACTTGGTCTTAAGTCAGCGTGTCAGTTTGGTTTTATTTTCCTTAAGCTTGGCTCTTCTATAGCCCTGTCTATTGATATTTTATTAGATATTTAACGTCCATTTTATATCCTTACGTCTTTTTGTCCTGAACTTGATAATCACGAATTTACTTGATATGTTTGGAATTGATAATTGAGCATGACGTGATAGTGACCCGTAGTGGTGCACTCCTGACATAGTAACCTGACATGACTTGATAGTGGCCCATCGTGGTGCACTCCTGACTAGTACACTTGACCTGATAACCTGACATGTTATATCTTGATAAGCTGTTACGACGGCTACTTGACATGACATGACCTGTATAGTAACCTGGACACCGTGGGCGATTGTGCTTGTATAAATAAACCAGTCCTGTCTTGCATCATGTCTAGGATGGGACTCCTGAGTACCACGGTCAGGAGTACCCATTAAAATAGACTAAGGCTAATAACTAGAATAACACAGTTGGTGGGCAGCGCAGGCCGTTGGATTAGCAGCACCCATTGCATGGGCAGTATTCAGAGAGATTCCAGACCAAGTATTTTGATGCCGTGGCTCGGTATGATCTGCAGACGAGGTTTACCAATCTGAAGCAAGGAGGCAGGACGGTCGACGGATATGCGGCCGAGTTTTCCAGACTCAGTCGGTTTGCTCCCACCTTTGTGGCAACAGAGTATGATAGAGCCCAGCAGTTCCAGCAGGGACTTCACCTGGAGATCTTGTTGGCAGTTGAGCAGTTTGAGCATCAGACTTTTGATGCAGTCTTGAGAGCAGTCCGGAGGCATGAGTATACCTTCCAGAGGATTGCGAATAGGGCCGGAGGTCGGAAGAGATCTCACGGCCAGATGAATCAGTCTTCAGTACCGGCCCCGGCAGCCAGGGCCTTGACTATTGGAGCTCCGAGGCGAGCGGCCTCCGTGACGTCGGTTCAGTATTCAACTCCGACGCACCCTCAGCAGCAGCAGAAGCAGAAGCAATCTTCCGCAGTGGGTTGTTCCCATTGTGGAAAGCCAGGCCATGTGGTGGCAGAGTGCCGTAGGGCGCAAGGATTGTGTCTGGCTTGTGGAGCGCCAGACCATAGGGTTGGATCCTGCCCGAATAGGGGTTGTTCAACATCGTCCAACCTTTCTAGCTCTTCGGTGAGAGGACCAGCTCCGATCCAGCAGCAGCAGTATCCATTGCCGATGCCCTTGCCGCCCCAGTCCCAGGCATTTCAGCAGCAGAGCCCCCAGCAGTATGCGCAAGCCCAGGCCTTGAGTCAGAATAGGCAGCGAGGAATTCAGCAGAGGGGACCAGCACCCCGAGGGCACGGTAAGGCTATGGTGATGACCGTGGAGGAAGGATTGGCACCAGGAGAGGTAGTGGCAGGTACTATTCTCGTCAACTCCTTTCCAGCTTCTGCTTTATTTGATTCTGGTGCATCGCATTCATTTATGTCTGCACGATTCGCGACACGGATAGGATTGAAGCCCGAGTCATTATCAGTAAGACTCAATATACTTACTGGTAACAGACTTGTGGGAGTAGATAGAGTGTTTTCCTCGTGTCGGATCGTAGTTAGCGGTAGGGAGTTCCCCGCTAGATTGATAGAGTTCCCGATGGCCGATTATGATGTGGTCTTAGGGATGGATTGGTTGAGGAACCAGTATGCTAGGATAGACTGCCATATTGGTAGGGTTGTTTTTAGCATTCCAGGAGAGCCGAAGTTTTCTTTCTCTCGAGGCGAGGTTGAGCCTTCTCCTCCGATATTGCGGATGGCAGTAGCAGCAGTTCAGTTGCCCAGGATAGTAGAGGAGTTTCCAGATGTTTTCCTATAAGAACTTCCAGGTATGCCTCCGGAGCGGGAGATCGAGTTCACTATAGACTTGATTCCCGGGACAGCCCCAGTGTCAGAGAGAGTCTACAGGATGGCGCCGTCAGAGTTGGAGATATTGTACAAGATGATTGAAGAACTCAGAACCAAGGGATTCATTCGTGCTAGTGGATCGCCTTGGGGAGCCCCGATACTTTTTGTGAAAAAGAAGGATGGTACGTCCAGGTTATGTGTTGATTACCGTACCTTGAACTCAGTGACAATCAAGAACAGATACCCTCTTTCGAGGATAGATGACTTGTTTGATCAACTCAAGGGGGCTTCAGTATTCTCGAAGATTGACTTGCGCTCAGGTTATCATTAGATCAGAGTCAGAGAGCAGGACATCCCGAAGATAGCTTTTAGATCGAGATATGGACATTGGAAATTCCTTGTTATGCCTTTTGGAGCAACCAATGCGCCGGCAGTATTCATGGACCTCATGAATCGCATCTTCATGCCTTACTTGGATCAGTTTGTGATTGTGTTCTTGGATGACATTCTGGTCTACAGCAAGAGTGAGGCGGAGCATGAGCAGCATCTCCGTATAGTTCTTCAGATCCTCAGAGAGCACCAGTTATATGCCAAGTTCAGTAAATGCGAGTTCTGGCTCGATCGCATTTCGTACTTGGGTCATATCATCACTCGAGGAGGAGTAGAAGTGGATCCCCAGAAGATTGTGGCTATTGAGTCATGGCCAGTGCCCAGCACAGTTGCCGAGGTTCGTAGTTTTTTTGGATTGGCCGGCTACTACCGGCGGTTTGTTTCGAATTTTGCTCGAATTTTAGCGCCATTGACGCAGTTGACCCGCAAGGATGCACAGTTTCCTTGGACAGCAGAGTGTCAGAGTTCTTTTGAGCAGTTGAAGCGAGGCCTAATAACAGTTCCTATTCTCACGCTTCCAGATGGGACCGGAGAATTCTCAGTGTACTGTGATGCTTCAGGCAGAGGTTTAGGATGTGTTCTGATGCAGCATGGGAAGGTAATAGCTTATGCGTCACGACAACTTCGTGATCATGAGAGGAATTACCCAACCCATGACTTGGAGCTGGCAGCAGTGGTGTTTGCACTTATGTTGTGGAGGCACTACTTGTATGGAGACAGGGTGGAGATTTTCACCGACCACAAGAGCCTGAAGTATGTTTTCACCCAGAAGGATCTTAACATGCGTCAGAGAAGGTGGCTGGAGCTTCTTGTGGATTATGATGTCAACCTGCAGTATCATCCTGGGAAGGCCAATGTTGTTGCGGATGCATTGAGCAGGAGAGCAGGAGTTTATTTTCTAATAGCGCAACCAGAGCTGTTAGCAGATCTTCAGAAGATGGGTATTGAAGTTGTTTTCCCTTCCAGTGTGGCCTTGATGGCCAGTATGCAAGTTCAGTCCACTATAGTCGAGAGGATCCGGATGGCGCAGTCGGCAGATTCCAAGCTTCAGCGGCTCAGAGCAAAGTGTGAGGCAGGACGAAGACCAGAGTTATGCATTCATGAGGATGGTACACTTCGACATGGTAAGCGTCTTTGTGTACCCAGCGGAGATATCCAGCAGGAGATCATGTCAGAAGTGCACAGTTCGCAGTATTCCATCCATCCCGACAGTACGAAGATGTACCGTGATATCCGGCAGCATTTCTGGTAGAATGGCATGAAGCGAGAGATAGCTCGGTTTGTCTCTCGGTGTTTGGTTTGCCAACAAGTTAAAACCGAACATCAGAGACCGGCTGGACTTCTTCAGCCCTTACCGATTCCATAATGGAAGTAGGAGCATGTGACCATAGATTTTGTGACTGGACTACCTAGATCCCCAGCTGGTAGAGATGCTATCTGGGTTATAGTTGACAGGCTCACGAAAGTGCCTCACTTTCTTCCATTCAGAGTTGGTCAGTCGACGGCTCAGCTAGCAGAGATGTACCTCAGACAGATTGTCAGATTGCATGGTATGCCAGTCAGTATCACCTCGGACCGAGATTCAAGATTTATGTCACACTTTTGGCGTAGCTTACAAGAGAGTTTGGGGACTCATCTCCAGTTCAGTTCAGCATATCACCCACAGACAGATGGCCAGTCGGAGCGCACGATCCAGACTCTTGAAGACATGTTGCGGTCTTGCACACTTAACTTCGGTGGTTCAGGGGAAGATCACTTGCACCTAGTGGAATTCTCGTACAACAACAGTTTCCAGGCCAGTATCCAGATGACACCGTTCGAGGCACTATATGGTAGGAAGTGCAGATCCCCGCTAGCCTGGGATGATGTTGGAGAGAGATAGATGCTCGGTCCAGAAATGATTGCCCAGACAGTTGAAGTGGTCAGGCGAGTCAGAGATCATCTTCGAGTTGCCCAAGATCGCCAGCGCCATTGGGCCAATTCTCATCGGCACCCTCTCGAGTTTTCGGTCGACGATCATGTATTCCTGAGGATTTCGCCTAACCGTAGCGTCATTCGTTTCGGCGTACGGGGCAAGCTTAGTCCTAGGTATATAGGACCGTTTGACATTCTGGAGCGAGTAGGAGATGTATCCTATGGTCTCGCTCTTCCGCTGTCGCTAAGCGAGGTGCATGACGTGTTCCATGTATCCCAATTACGACGGTATATCCCAGATCCGAGCCACATCCTGGATCATTCGAAATTGGTTGTTGGTACCAACCTTTCGTATGAGGAGAGGCCCATGTCTATATTGGACCGGAGAGAGAAGACCCTCAAGAATAAGACTATCAAGTTAGTCCGAGTTGCTTGGGGTCATCACTCTTTGGGTGAGTCAACGTGGGAGCGTGAGGATGATATCCGATCGCGATATCCCGACTTGTTTGACTCGTGAGGTATAATGTCTTTCTTATGCCTCCTGCCTTCGATTCCTTGCTTGCATGATTGATTGATTGTCTAGTATAGCTTGCTTGTTATTAGTATAGCTTGTCATTGCCCCTCTAGCCTCTTGATTAAATTCCGAGGACGGAATTCTTTTAAGGTGGGTAGAGTTTTCACCCCCGTTTCCTGTATTTCGTAATTATACTCGTAATTGGATTTTGGCATAAATTTTATTTTTCTCAACTTGCGGAGTTTTGGGATTTTCTCGTATTTTAAGTTTTGGCTCGGCTCGGTTTTAGTTGGCAAGGCTTAGTTTTATTTTGTGGAGTAGGATTGGTTTGGTTTGGTTTGGTTCAATATGCTTGGAACACCCTAAGCCTATGATCCTCCCTCATTTCCACCACAACACCCTCTTTATTATCTCTACCTACCTTTCTCTCTCCTCATAATTCTCTCATTTATTTCTTCATCTTCATCTTCTTCTTCCTTCCTCCACACAACACCAACACCCATAGGCAAGTGCACCTTGCCACCACATGAGATCCACTTTTTATTTGTCCATTAGCTAGATTAGGCCATGGTGATCAACATTAGAACTTGACATTTTGTGATTTGGAGTCTCTATTGTTCTAGATCTAAGTTTTCTCTATTTTCGGTTTTATATGGTTTTGATCTATTTAAGTTGTATTCTTATGGGTTTTGATGATCCTATGTTGGAGAGAATTGAATTTCTCCCAAGATAGAACTTTGCAAAGTTGGATTTGGACTTGTTTTGACCAAGTTATGGACTTTTGAAGCTTGGGTTCAAGCCATGGAGTACTTGCTGATTTGGAGAAGACAGTGAGCAGTGCGCGAGCTTTTTAGCTTGTGCCACTGAGCTGTGCGCGCTCTTTAGCGCAGCACAGTCTGACCCCATACGCTGCCTTTTGGAAGCGTATGACTCGCATACGCTCGCTTGCTTGACAAGGAGTCGTATGGACCCCATACGCTGCCTGTTTGGAAGCGTATGACTCGCATACGCTCGCTTGCTTGACAAGGAGTCGTATGGACCCCATACGCTGCCTTTTGGAAGCATATGACTCGCATATGCTCGCTTGCTTGACAAGGAGTCGTATGGACCCCATACGCTGCCTTTTTGGAAGCGTATGACTCGCATACGGTCGCTTGCTTGACAAGGAGTTGTATGGACCCCATACGCTGCCTTTTGGAAGCGTATGACTCGCATACGCTCGCTTGCTTGACAAGGAGTCGTATGGACCCCATACGCTGCCTTTTGGAAGCGTATGACTCGCATACGCTCGCTTGCTTGACAAGGAGTCGTATAGACCCCATACGCTGCCTTTTGGAAGCGTATGACTCGTATACGCTCGCTTGCTTGACGAGGAGTCGTATGGAGTACATACGCTGCCTTTTGGAAGCGTATGACTTGCATACGCCTGACCTGAGCATGGCTTGACCTGAGCGTGGCTTGACCTGAGCGTAGGTTGGCTTGAGCGTAGGCTGGCCTGAGCGTACGACTTTTGCACTGAGCGTATGGCCTTTGGCTGACTTGGTCTTAAGTCAGCGTGTCAGTTTGGTTTTATTTTCCTTAAGCTTGGCTCTTCTATAGCCCTGTCTATTGATATTTTATTAGATATTTAACGTCCATTTTATATCCTTACGCCTTTTTGTCCTGAACTTGATAATCACGAATTTACTTGATATGTTTGGAATTTATAATTGAGCATGACGTGATAGTGACCCGTAGTGGTGCACTCCTGACATAGTAACCTGACATGACCTGATAGTGGCCCATCGTGGCGCACTCCTGACTAGTACACTTGACCTGATAACCTGACATGTTATATCTTGATAAGCTGTTACGACGGCTACTTGACATGACATGACCTGTATAGTAACCTGGACACCGTGGGCGATTGTGCTTGTATAAATAAACCAGTCCTGTCTTGCATCATGTCTAGGATGGGACTCCTGAGTACCACGGTCAGGAGTACCCATTAAAATGGACTAAGGCTAATAACTAGAATAACACAGTAGTCATGAAGAGATTTCCCAGCTACAGGCAATCCCGTTACCTGGGCGCGCCTGGGATCTGTAGCCTGCCGTCGAGTAGGGCACATTTCCAGCACACTGTCATGTGTTGCACCCTTTAAGCTACTTAAGGGTACATACGTTTCCTGGATGATGTACCCACCTGAATTCAACCCTAATCTTTCGACGTGGGTAACCTGGATGGTCTGCAGGACTTGTGGCTGTGGAATAATCTCACTGCATCTTGTTAGTAATTAGGCTTGTGACAACCCTAGTTAGTTAAAGTATCAAGCCGTAATTCTTGCTTGGGCCGTGAAGTGATTGGATGGAGTCTAACCAGTCTAGTCTTGTCCTGATCCTGTTTCAGATTATTGAATGACCAGAATGCTTGTATTTATTTTACCGATAAATGGTGAGAATTCCAAGTTCTGTTCAGACGAAGGGTTACAACCCCGGTCCTTGTTTGGTTTACGGGTTGTAACCTGGTTATCTGAATAGTTCCATGGTTATCTCGTCGTATATCATCCTGATGTATTTTCTTTATTTCCAGTTCTTACTTTTATTTATATCTTGTGCTGATTGCTGGTTTTGGTTCTTAAGTGAAGCCTCCTTTGTGGCACTTGCTCTTTCTGGGGTCTGACCCAGCTGGTTTTGTGTGGCCAGATTTCGGAGCAGCTCCCGAGGATCTACCGACCTTCCACCCAGATGGTGGCCACTAGACGGAACCCTGGCAACGAGTGGGTTTATTTTTGATCTCCCACTTTATTGTAATAATATTCTTTTGAGGCGTTTAGCCGACGAACACCTGTTTAGCTCGATTGCACTTTTACTTACTGTCTGTCTACGGGCTGTAACATGATTAACAGATCCTAGGGTTGATCATGTATGACTAAACTCTTGCTAGTCCTAACATTTTGTAACGACTAGCTTCATGATCAACTGAATATGTAATGTTTGGGATGCCTTACTATTGTATATTTAATGATCATACATCTTGTGACTTTTACTTACTTGCTTGTGATTGAGACACTAGGCTTGTTCATGACCTTAAGAGACTGTTGGCTTGTAGATAAACCCTCATGTATCTAGACAGCCGTGACCGTATACCAAGATGGATTCCATTTCATATACATAGCTGGCTATGTCTGCCCCCGCTCTCCAGTATTCTGGTTCTGGGGCGTGACATGGTTTAAGTGGTGGCCCATGCAGGTCTTGTAAATCAAGATATGTGAGGGTTTACCAAATAGATGTCTCAATCAATATCCGTCCTTGAACTCTGCTCGTATCCTCTGAATCCCTGGATTCTTGTCCCGATCACCTGCTTGCATCGTTGGTCTGTCATGGTCCTTCCTTATTTATTTCCTATGTCGTCTTCTTCAGCGGCATAATACCTGACTCGGCCGATCAGCAAGGCGGAGTACCTCCCGTAGACCAGCAGCAACCCGGGGATCAAGCCCAGCATTCCGGAGTAGCCTCCAGAGTCGTGCCTTCTGGCGGAGAGCCACCAGTCCAGCCAGTTCAACCTGTAGAACATGATGACGGCACTTTGGTAGGACTCGTCAGGACCTTGATAGCTTTCCAAGACCGGCGTGGAGATGCATTGCACCAGGCAGTGACGGATGCTTTGACCCGGGGTGGTCATCAGGGTAACAGCGCGGCCAACAGCTTCAAGCGCTTGAGCCCTCCATTCTTCGACGGTAGTGAAGATGCTATCGCGACAGATGCATGGCTTCAGGACACAGAGGTGATTCTAGAAGCAGCCAGGACCCCAGAGAACGAGAAGGTGGCCGTTGTGCGCCTGGTGGGCAGCGCAGGACGTTGGATTAGCAGCACCCATTGCTTGGGCAGTATTCAGAGAGAGATTCCAGACCAAGTATTTCGATGCCGTGGCTCGGTATGATCTGCAGATGAGGTTTACCAATCTGAAGCAAGGAGGCAGGATGGTCGACGGATATGCGGCCGAGTTTTCCAGACTCAGTCGGTTTGCTCCCACCTTGGTGGCAACCGAGTATGATAGAGCCCAGCGGTTCCAACAGGGACTTCACCTGGAGATCTTGTTGGCAGTTGAGCAGTTTGAGCATCAGACTTTTGATGCAGTCTTGAGAGCAGCCCGGAGGCATGAGTATACCTCCCAGAGGATTGTGGATAGGGCCGGAGGTCGGAAGAGATCTCACGGCCAGATGAATCAGTCTTCAGCACCGGCCCCGGCAGCCAGGGCCTTGACTATTGGAGCTCCGAGGCGAGCGGCCTCCGTGACGTCGGTTCAGCATTCAACTCCGACGCACCCTCAGCAGCAGCAGAAGCAGAAGCAATCTTCCGCAGTGGGTTGTTCCCATTGTGGGAAGCCAGGCCATGTGGTGGCAGAGTGCCGTAGGGCGCAAGGATTGTGTCTAACTTGTGGAGCGCCAGACCATAGGGTTGGATCCTGCCCGAATAGGGGTGGTTCAACATCGTCCAACCTTTCTAGCTCTTCGGTGAGAGGACCAGCTCCGGTCCAGCAGCAGCAGTATCCATTGCCGAGGCCCTTGCCGCCCCAGTCCCAGGCGTTTCAGCAGCAGAGCCCCCAGCAGTATGTGTAGCTCCCCTTCCCGGAAAATCTTGAATTATTTTTTTTATTATTATTGTTCAATTAATTTAAATTGTGATTTTTAGAATTTTAGAATTAATTATTTAGTTATTATTACGGTGGATGACTTTAACCATGGTTGAGTTTTGAAGTACTAGACGACTAGGATTTGTGGCACGGGAGATGTAGCAGTGTGCCTTGACTAGTGTACTAGCCATGTCCGGGGAAACCTAGCCATAGGGATGTTCTAACTAGGAAAACCAGGCCAAGTTGTGACATGACCATTATAAATAATTAATTATTCATTATTAATATTATTTGACGTCTAGGTGACCCGGTCGCACCAAACTAGTCAAACTGGACCCGAACTGAACCTCAGCCCATATAGACATATGGCACGTCCAAGGACAGTCGTGTTGATGGAATTTGGTATGAGGGTGTTGTATTTTCGTTTTAATGGTTTAATGAATATTCCTAAGTAACTCTAATTTAAATATTATAAATAATATTTTAGTTGGCATTAAATGATATTGTATACAAATAGGTCCTTGTACGTTTTGGAATATTTAGACTGTGCATGATGGTATCCATTATTAGTTTATTAAATTTTGTTATTATTATTCTTATTATTATGTTTATAGTGGTTATTAAATATAAATTATTTATTATTAGTTATTATCATCAAGATATATGGGTATATATAAATATATGATAAATATATATATATATGTATATGGGTGCAAGCATATATATAGATAAAATATATACGTATATGTGTATAAGTATATGAATATCTTAATATGTATTTGTGTGGATATATGTACATATGGTATTATGTGTACGTATACGTGTGTATATTTATATATATATATATATATATATATATATATATATATATATATATATATATATATATATATATATATATATATATATATAAGAAAACCATTTAAATCAAGCCATGGCCCTTAATTCAACTGATAGAAAAAAGGGGATTCAAATTTGGTGATCCTAAAAGTTTGGAATAAAGGTACTATTGTTGTATTTCCAGTTTTGTAGTAATTTCCTACATAAACTAATTTCTTATTCATAAGTCACAAACTGTAACTTAAGTATCGAGCCATCCCAACCCGGGCCCAACACCCCCAGGCCAGGCCCGATCTTCCCACAACCAACAGGAACTCGCGCCCAACTCCCCTGAACCCGAGCGGAACACAAACCCCCCCGCGAGTACTTATACATGTGAGAGCGGCGGAGAAGGAATACTCATAAACCCTAACCTTCGACACAAACCCGCGCCCCATTCCTCGTCACCCTGGGCGTGCCCCGCGCAAACGCGCCGCCGTGGGCACCGCCAGACGGTCGGAGCAGGCCGGAACCGCGCGCACAGCAGGGTGATGGAACAGAGAAGTAGCAGCGCCGAGCCAACTTCGTGACGCTCCCACTTCCATCTCGTTCGATCTTTCGTCGAACCAGTGGTTCAGGTACGACTACAACCTATACAGCTTCGTTTCGATTCATTCACCCCGATTCGATTTGCACTGTACGCTTCGTAGGATCGACCCAAAGTCGGACAAAAATCAGTCCAAAACAGAGTAAAATCCAGTCCAATCACCCAGGTTTGACGATCGATTCTGATCGATCTAGTATCATGTTAGAAAAACTATTTGAAGGCGTTTATTGACAACATGTAGGGCTTCGAATCCCTTTTTACGGAATTTGATTTCATCGTCTACGTGCCGAGAAATCGGATTTCGAAGTTTTCCAAAAACCTGTTTTAAAAACTAGAAAATCGCTCCACACGACGTGCGTCACGCCAATCCGGATGACGTGGCCACGAACCGAAGGCATCGAAAGCTGCATAACGGCTTTGTGGTCGTGTGGGCTTTGGCGGAATTCAAATTGGTCGCGTGTGCGCGACGAATTTGATGCGTATCCGTCGAAATTAACCGTATCGTGTACTTTGCAAATTCTCCAATTACTTCGTGCACGCTCGTCAGATCGAGACGAAACTTACGCCATCAGGACCCTATCGTTTTTCTAGTCCTGTATGCCAAGTTTGGTCCAATTCTGAGACAGTTGGATCCGACGTCGTTTTGCGGGCCCCACGGTCCCACTCAACGGGCGATTTTGTGCACGGCCCGCCGAAATCCAACTTTGGACATACGGTTGGGTTCGTATCGAAAAACTGGATCCGTAGACATATAGTATGATGACTTTAGAGACCGTTGACTCTGGCACACTTTTCAGTGCAAAGCGGGTCCAACGGCGGACACCGTTTTTGCCCAAAATTACCGTTTTGCCTCTGTATCCAGAATTGGACTTAAGGACAGGCAATCCTAGCTAATTTGACTATTCTAAGAACATTGGTACTATTTATTTCAGCATCCGGAGACTTCTACATGTGTTGACTGATTGTGGCTCATTGAGTGGTATGGTATTTTGGTTTCTCCAGCTAAGGACCTCATGCAAGTGCACTTTCTGATTGCTTTCGATTCATAGTAGTCTTCTCATTTCATGTTTATACATATATCTTGCTGCTTGTTGACACGCTCGTCACACGGAGTAGTCGGGAGGAGAAATATCTTAGTAGACATGTGGACTACCCAGAACTATCCCCATGATGTCTATTCGTGAACAATAGCACCTGTACACGACACGTACAGGTACCGAATTTACCCCCTTGCCGTTCACATGTCGAAACAGATATTTCACACCACCTAGATAGATGTCTTTTATTAGTTTTTTCTTGTTTATTTTTCTATTGTGCTATGTCATCAGTTTTCTTACTAGCTTTCATATTCCATATGCTATTTTCATGTCTTGTTAATTCTATTGTGTTTTCGCATTGTCGTCGGTTTGTGTACTTGTTCCAATCTTGACTGGATAACCAACATTTTTCAGATTTAGCCGCGATCACTGTTAGCCTTGGGAAGACTTGGATATGCTGAGGACAACCTAGAATAGAAAGCAATTGTATCAATTTCTTTAATTGTAAAACTTTGTTTTTCCTTTAAATATAAATGTTGTAAATGTTGTAATAAATTAGAAATGTGAATGAGCAGCAAATGTTTATTTTTGAGCATTTATTTTCTTGCGGGCTTGACAGCGTTCTACCGCCGACTCTGCGGCGTAGGCTGGCTTGGACACGTCTCATATCCGAAAAGCGGGTGCGGGTCGTGACAAGTTTTTGTGGTGGCCCATGCAGGTCTGTCTTCGCAAATTATGCGAACTCGCGGTAGTACCATATTAGTCGTACTGCTGCGAGCCTGCGACCAGAAAATGCTCATTCACAATTAGGATTAAAATAATTTAGAAGAATGACTAGGACTAGGAGTCCCTTGTTCAAATTGACCGTTGGATAGTTAAGGTTATTAGATAGGCCATGCAATTTAGATATAGAATTGTTAAATTTAGATAGCTTGCTAGATCCCTATGGGTACACTATTACTTTTTGATATGACAAGGTGATTCAATGTAGATATACTATTCGCTTGCTATGTTAGGCTTACCTAGAATTAAGGCTTTGACCTTGATGAACTGTTTAATTTTTGCTTTATTAGATATATATCTTATATCATAAGTTAGAATTGTCTATTTCAAATTCTTTTTGCTGTAAGGAGTTAGTTTATAATTTCTGATTCTGTTATTTGCGTATAAATCTCGAGTTAGATTTTGATTCTTTCAAAACTCGAACTACTTATTTCCTCCTTCTAAAAATCTTGCAAACTTATATTTTGACTATCTTGACCAACGCTGCTATTACAGCCTAGTATTTTTTGCAAGCTTACTCTTTTATCGAGCTTGATTCAAGACATATGTTTATTGGGGACGCCCGCTAACATATTGTCTAATCAAAATTATTGTATTACGGTCTGATCAACCATGATGCAATTGGTTCGCTCTTCATCTATTTACCCTACATGGATTGAGATGTAGATGTCTCTAGGATTTCATCCACGACTGCTTTGACAATTCTGTTTGAATTATACATTCGCCTTTGAATCACGTAATTGTATTCAGTGACATCTCTCTTGAGCTCTTTATTGTTTTTGCCTTTCACTAATTGGAAAGACGAAAACTCGTAATTGATAGATAGGAGAGGATCCTAGATGCCATATGCCTAGATATCTGTTGGTAGAATTATTGGTCACTAGTAGAAGATTATATGATTTTGGTGACCTGTGTTTCAAGGGAGTAGTGTGACCTAAGGTGGGTAGAAGTCCTCGAGATTTCGTAGTTACAAAAATTGCTAGGGGAAGGTTGTAAACTACTTTGAGGAATTAAATTTAAAGAGATTTAGATAATAGTAGACTTCCTTTTGAATTTTTAGGAATAATTAGAAATTAGAATTTCGAGGACGAAATTATTTTAAGGTGGGTAGATTTGTAGCTCCCCTTCCCGGGAAATCTTGAATTATTTTTTTTATTATTATTGTTCAATTAATTTAAATTATGATTTTTAGAATTTTAGAATTAATTATTTAGTTATTATTACGGTGGATGACTTTAACCATGGTTGAGTTTTGAAGTACTAGACGACTAGGATTTGTGGCACGGGAGATGTAGCAGTGTGCCTTGACTAGTGTACTAGCCATGTCCGGGGAAACCTAGCCATAGGGATGTTCTAACTAGGAAAACCAGGCCAAGTTATGACATGACCATTATAAATAATTAATTATTCATTATTAATATTATTTGACGTCTAGGTGACCCGGTCGCACCAAACTAGTCAAACTGGACCCGAACCGAACCTCAACCCATATAGACATACGGCACGTCCAAGGACAGTCGTGTTGATGGAATTTGGTATGAGGGTGTTGTATTTTCGTTTTAATGGTTTAATGAATATTCCTAAGTAACTCTAATTTAAATATTATAAATAATATTTTAGTTGGCATTAAATGATATTGTATACAAATAGGTCCTTGTACGTTTTGGAATATTTAGACTGTGCATGATGGTATCCATTATTAGTTTATTAAATTTTGTTATTATTATTCTTATTATTATGTTTATAGTGGTTATTAAATATAAATTATTTATTATTAGTTATTATCATCAAGATATATGGGTATATATAAATATATGATAAATATATATATATGTATATGGGTGCAAGCATATATATAGATAAAATATATACGTATATGTGTATAAGTATATGAATATCTTAATATGTATTTGTGTGGATATATGTACATATGGTATTATGTGTACGTATACGTGTGTATATTTATATATATATATATATATATATATATATATATATATATATATATATATATGTATATATATATATATATATATATATATATATATATATATATATATAAAATATATATATATATATATATATATATATATATATATATATATATATATATATATATATATATATATGGGGCTATTAATAAAAAGAAAACCATTTAAATCAAGCCATGGCCCTTAATTCAACTGATAGAAAAAAGGGGATTCAAATTTGGTGATCCTAAAAGTTTGGAATAAAGGTACTATTGTTGTATTTCCAGTTTTGTAGTAATTTCCTACATAAACTAATTTCTTATTCATAAGTCACAAACTATAACTTAAGTATCGAGCCATCCCAACCCGGGCCCAACACCCCCAGGCCAGGCCCGATCTTCCCACAACCAACAGGAACTCGCGCCCAACTCCCCTGAACCCGAGCGGAACACAAACCCCCCGCGAGTACTTATACATGTGAGAGCGGCGGAGAAGGAATACTCATAAACCCTAACCCTCGACACAAACCTGCGCCCCATCCCTCGTCACCCTGGGCGTGCCCCGTGCGCGTGCGCCGCCGTAGGCACCGCCGGACGGCCGGAGCAGGCCGGAACCGCGCGCACAGCAGGGTGATGGAACAGAGAAGTAGCAGCGCCGAGCCAACTTCGCGACGCTCCCACTTCCATCTCGTTCGATCTTTCGTCGAACCAGTGGTTCAGGTACGACTACAACCTATACAGCTTCGTTTCGATTCATTTACCCTGATTCGATTTGCACTGCACGCTTCGTAGGATAGACCCAAAGTCGGACAAAAATCAGTCCAAAACAGAGTAAAATCCAGTCCAATCACCCAGGTTTGACGATCGATTCTGATCGATCTAGTATCATGTTAGAAAAACTATTTGAAGGCGTTTATTGACAACATGTAGGGCTTCGAATCCTTTTTTTCAGAATTTGATTTCATCGACTACGTGCCGAGAAATCGGATTCCGAAGTTTCCCAAAAACCTGTTTTAAAAACTAGAAAATTGCTCCACACGACGTGCGTCACGCCAATCCGGACGACGTGGTCGCGAACCAAAGGCATCGAAAGCTGCGTAACGGCTTTGTGGTCGTGTGGGCTTTGGCGGAATTCAAATTGGTCGCGTGTGCGCGACGAATTTGATGCGTATCCGTCGAAATTCACCGTATCGTGCACTTTGCAAATTCTCTAATTACTTCGTGCACGCTCGTCAGATCGAGACGAAACTTGTGCCATCAGGACCGTATCGTTTTTCTGGTCCTGTATGCCAAGTTTGGTCCAATTCTGAGACAGTTGGATCCGACGTCGTTTTACAGGCCCCACGGTCCCACTCAACGGGCGATTTTATGCATGGCCCGCCGGAATCCAACTTTGGACATACGGTTGGGTTCGTATCGAAAAATTGGATCCGTAAACATGTAGTTTGATGACTTTAGAGACCGTTGACTCTGGCACGCTTTTCGGTGCAAAGCGGGTCCAACGGCGGATACCGTTTTTGCCCGAAATTACCGTTTTGCCTCTGTATCCAGAATTGGACTTAAGGACAAGCAATTCTAGCTAATTTGACTATTCTAAGAACATTGGTACTATTTATTTCAGCATACGGAGACTTCTACATGTGTTGACTGATTGTGGCTCATTGAGTGGTATGGTATTTTGGTTTCTCCAGCTAAGGACCTCAGGCAAGTGCACTTTCTGATTGCTTTCGATTCATAGTAGTCTTCTCATTTCATGTTTATACATATATCTTGCTGCTTGTTGACACGCTCGTCACACGGAGTAGTCGGGAGGGGAAATATCTTAGTAGACATGTGGACTACCCAGAACTATCCCCATGATGTCTATTCGTGAACAATAGCACCTGTACACGACACGTACAGGTGCCGGATTTACCCCTAGCCGTTCACATATCGAAACAGATATTTTACACCACCTAGATAGATGTCTTTTATTAGTTTTTCCTTGTTTATTTCTCTATCGTGCTATGTCATCAGTTTTCTTACTAGCTTTCATATTCCATATGCTATTTTCATGTCTTGTTAATTCTATTGTATTTTTGCATTATCGTCGTTTTGTGTACTTGTTCCAATCCTGACTGGATAACCAACATTTTTCAGGTTTAGCCGCGATCACTGTTAGCATTAGGAAGACTTGGGTATGCTGAGGACAACCTAGAATAGAAAGCAATTGTATCAA
Source organism: Iris pallida (assembly GCA_029216955.1). NCBI lineage: Eukaryota > Viridiplantae > Streptophyta > Magnoliopsida > Asparagales > Iridaceae > Iris > Iris pallida. The sequence goes on from JANAVB010038218.1 coordinate 2,478,010, forward strand.
TTTCTTTAATTGTAAAACTTTGTTTTTCCTTTAAATGTAAATGTTATAAATGTTGTAATAAATTAGAAATGTGAATGAGCAGCAAATGTTTATTTTTGAGCATTTATTTTCTTGCGGGCTTGACAGCGTTCTACCGCCGACTTTGCGGCGTAGGCTGGCTTGGACACGTCTCGTATCCGAAAAGCGGGTGCGGGTCGTGACAGTATGCGCAAGCCCGAAGACAGCTTTTAGATCGGAGAGCAGGACATCCCGAAGACAGCTTTTAGATCGAGATATGGGCATTAGGAATTTCTTGTTATGCCTTTTGGAGCAACCAATGCGCCGGCAGTATTCATGGACCTCATGAATCGCATCTTCATGCCTTACTTGGATCAGTTTGTGATTGTGTTCTTGGATGACATTCTGGTCTACAGCAAGAGTGAGGCGGAGCATGAGCAGTAGACAAATACTGTCCTACTCACTTGGCCTACTGCACACTGCAAGTTAACCCTACATACCTTCTTAGCCCTACAATTGATATCCTGCATTTAGCCACTACAATCACTACATACATACAAATTGTTCTGCTATACATTCTTTCACTAAACCCTGCTCTAGAAGTTTGAGTTCAGACCTTTTAACTTGGAATGCCCTGCCCTACCTTGAGTCTTGTTGATACCTGGCAAGATAGGTTCAGTTGTTCACATCTAGTTCTGCGTATGCATATACATGATTTGGTTCAGTCCTTGGTTACATGTTAGTCTTGGACTTGTATCAGTACCTAGATGATTTTTCTATTTTGTTGCTACTTCTCCTCACTCACTGTCCTGTATTTTATGACACCATTAGACCCCTACAGGTTCTGTCATGTCCTTATTCAAATTTATGTTGTGTTATGAGTAAACATATGTTAGGATAAGGATACTTGGTAATGTTGGTTCTTGATTTGGGGCGACGAGTTTACATATGGAGGATTCTCATATGATACCTTGTATGTGACACATTGCACATGGGGTGTATTTTGGATCTGTTAACAATAGGTATGTCCTATATGTACATGATACAGTTAATGGCTACGATATATGATATATTTGGATATAGGGTTGAAGGTAAGGTTAGTTAGTTGAGGATGTACATATGTATATGGTTATAAGGTTGATTAGTATTTATATATATGTGATATAGAGAGTTGACCAATAGCCTAGTTGACCTAACCCTAGAAGGTTGACTTATTTTGACTTAGAGTTGACCAAGAGTTGACTTTGATCTAGAATGACCTAGAAACATGTATATTGTATTGTACACTTAAATTAATATATATTGAATACTGTGTAACCTGTATTGCTCTAAATAAGACCTTGTGACTCCAGTTCGGACATCTGTACACATCTGTTGCTTAGGATATCAGGCGAGTACATTTTCTAATAGTTCTTCCATTTACTTGTTGGATCCATTTCATGCGACACTCATTTATTCATGTCTGGCCTCGATTTCTGGAACCACTACTGGAATCACCTACTGGAATCACCCTGGAATCACTTACTGGTATCATTCATGTTCTGGTTGGACTTGTACTTATTCTCGTATCGGGTTATGGATTCACTTGTACTTGTTGGGTGGGGAAATATTGTAGTAGACATGTGAATATTCTCAAATACTAGAACCACTCCCTTGGAATTATACTGGAATGATAGCCATCCCATACTTGGCCGAGTGTGCGATGTGCCGTATTACCTACAACCGTTTACATGTCGATCTCGATATTTTAAAACACATTGTTAGAGTATAGTCTGGACTCACCCTAGAAATCTTTGATCACTGACTGGACTCAACTTATACTGGATTCATCTTGTTTTGGAATCATCTGGTATTAGATTTACATTATCTGGACACACACTGGGATTACACTTGACTCATATTATATTGTCTGGACTTATGTCATGTTACTCTAGTTCAGCTAGATTATATTTTACAGTCTTTATTGCCATGCTTCTCTTCTTGTTTAGTTACCTTACTTTCCTTGTACTTTAACTGTTCTCTACATCATTACTCATATAAACTGCCATGTTCATCAATACAACTGTCTATAACTGTTTATAGTTCTCTGTCATTTACTTGGGATTTCTTGATGAGTTGTACTCGTTCCTGTCCTGACTGGATCTGTTGAAAATATTACAGATGCTTGCCCCGAGGACACTTGCCCTGCTTACTATAGACCAGGAGATGGCTTAGCTACCTTTGGCCCCGACACTCAGGAGTGATCGGAAGACTAGCTAGTTGACTTTGTTTAGTTTTCTTGTTTTAGAACTTGAATTGTAATAAGTTGAGATATTATTTGTTTTGAGATTATTATTATTTAGTAGTTGGTTGTTGTTGTTATTTAGTCTTAGTTATAAACTTCTGTGTTATCATATCGGGCTTAGACTGTGATTGAGATTTCATTATATCTATACTTGTCCTCCGTTCGGAGTAGAGATTGGCAAGTACATTATATAATTGCATGAGTTGTTGATTAGATATAACCTAGGACAGCGTTCTACCGTCGACACTGCGACATAGGCTGGACGTACCCACTTCTCGTGCCCCTACACTGGGTATGGGCCGTGACAACTAGGGCACGAGAGCCTGTAAGAACTATATAGAACGACAATGATAAGATGACTTGGAAACTATTCCAGAAGCCAAGTTATAATCCGTAAACCAAACAAGGCCCGGGGTTGTAACCCTTCTCCAGAACAGAACTTAATCTCTAATCAATGTTTAGCATAAGATCATGTAGAACATGTGTGTACGGAATAGGATGACAAATGATAAGATAACTTGGGAGCTATTCCGAAAGCCAAGTTACAACCCGTAAACCAAACAAGGACCGGGGTTGTAACCCTTCTCCTGAACAGAACTTAGCCGCTGATCATTCATCGACAAAAGTAAAGCATAACAATAATGTACTGAAATAAACATATGGACACTACCTTGACAAAACTAAACTGTACTGGACTACATCCATCAATCACGGCCAAGCAATGAGTACGGCTTGATACTTTAACTAACTAGGGTTATCACAATCCTAATAACTGACTAGGGTTATCACAATCCAGCAGTCACAAGCCCTGCAGACTGTCACGCCCCGCTCCCGTAGGAGCGATCGTCCTCGCTAAGGCGTGATGCCGTACGGGCCTAGGTTGCGTTCGTGCAAGGCTATATCCAGAAACGGCCGATCTGAGCTAGGCCACAGAGTCACACAGAGTGTCCCCATTTGCAGCGAAAAGTAAATGAACACAAGGTGAAGCGAATTCAAACTCTTTATTAATTTTCAAAAAGTTTACAAGGGGCGCTAGGCCGAGTTTACAAGTCTCTCAAGCTCTCTCTCTCTAAAACATAAAAGGCGTGCCAAGTGGCTTACAATATGGAATGATTCAAGGCGATATTCCGATACATTATGTCCTGTATATGATGCTTCAGCTCTTTGCAACGCTCCAAGGCTCCAGAGTTAGCTCCGCGCCTTAGCACGTTCGAGGGAAGCTCCGCACCCGACGACATCTCCTGCACCCTGCAAGCAAACTGTGGGGTTATCAGTACATTGTTATGCACTGGTGGGGAGGTTAGCTCGCCCACAATGCTATCATTACCAAACATGTTCTATTTACTTTTATGCACCGTCTATCATTCATTGTCTTTCTAATCTTGCCTTGGGATCAGTTTCAGGGTATATTTTATAACCTATCTCGTGTTACCGATTTCAAGTGTTTGCATGGAAATACATGCACGACTTACCCATACTTACCGTCCAGCCTTCCCTGTCCAAAGTAAACCAAGTTAGTCAACAATTCATATATATCAACTTAGCGTAATTCACGTAAACATTCAGTGTCAAGGGCGTGTTCCCGCTTGTGAAGATACGTTATGACCACGCCTCGTTCCAATGATCATTCCCACTCGGATATTCCTACCTACTCAACCGATCAGTTGTGTTACGCTCGAAAGGTTTTATTCCAACGTCCATGTTCACTCAACTATTCAATTGTTTAGTTAACTTAGACTACTTTGTTTCAATGCAAAGACTTGCACGTGGATTGCCACCAGCAAGCCCACTTAATCTATATGCACCGGTCGCTGGCATAACAACCCATTTTGGACATGTTTCTCTTAGTATTCTCACCTATCACAGCGTGCTGGCTGGTACACCTTGATAGTCTTTTGAAATGCCCGGCTTACGTCTAACTTGGAATGTCCGAGCCCCCACCCAAGCAGCCGTAAGCCATGATTTCGCCTAGGCCGACCACGATATCGTCGATCGTTGCCCTTGGAATCCCGTATCACTCCTCCCCCCCCCCCGTATACGAGTGGGTTGTCCACGACCATTTCGTATTGTCTTATCATTTTAACTTAACGGCTGTCTCTGAGCCATAGGCTGTCTCTGAGCCATAATGCGTTATCGTCCAGGTTGGCGGCGGCGTCCGTACAGCACGGGTAGCAAGCCCCGATGCACGTCCCCGTCATACCTGTCGCTAACTATTCCTTTCTTTATTATTTTTTATTCATTCTTTCTTCTCTTCCTTTCATTCGTTCGTTTGTTCATTGATTCATTCACGTATTCATTCATTCACTTATTCGTTCATTCACACATTATGTAACTCCCTGTGCGGGAATCGCCTTGGCATCCCATCGGTCCCAAAGTCTTCCAATGTTGCTATACTCTACTCGGAACGACTATGTCGATAGTCTTCCCGTTTCATTGTTGTAAACCATTCATTGTTGAACGCATAAGGAATTTGAAATGTAAGCCTATGCCTTGGTACGAGCATAGAGTGCGGTACGAGATTTCTTACATTTTCTAAGTTCTTTTCTATATTCTATACAAGCATACAAGATGGGATTATACCCTTAGCTAGGTGCGTTGAGTCATTTATTAGCATGCATGGTATTATCGCCTAGCGATTCTAGCAATAGTGTCCATATTGTTATGTGTCTAGGCTAAGCAAAGACGGGTTCATCGGAGCCACCCACCTTAGCGATGTACTCATCGGCCGAGCGATACTCCGAGCGCGCCTTTGAAATTCTAATCTGGATTCATCTTTGATGGGCCAATGTAAGTCTTGGATCGATTCTTCATCGGGTCGATGCCAACTCTTCGAGTCGACGGCTCGTTTGAGTCGTTGCACTTGCCGTTTGAATCGGCGTTCCGTTAGGGCAAAGAGGGTCATTACATAATACACCACTCAAAACAAGTCTCGTCCTCGAGACTTCCTGAGTCTAAGTCGTCCTATCGTTCCTTAACTCATATCGTGTGCATACCTTAGATAATTTCTATCGAATGGCTTTACCGTTCGATGGCATGGAACTATACTCGGTTAATCCTTCCAAGTTTTATGTTGCATGCATTTGAAAAATTTTATCGAATGACTTTATTACTTATTCAATAGTTAATGGTACTCACTCAGTCGTCATGTTTCTATGACTTTGTCACTATTGCGCCCTGTCACGGGACTGTAATGGTCACACGAGGTGCATTGTAATTCATCAAACACGAGAGTCGTAGGCTGAGGCAATGTAATGCTCCAGAACCAGAATACTGGAGAGCGGGGGCGTACATAGCCAGCTACGTATATTGAAGTGCAACCCACCTCGCTATACGGTCACGGCTGTCTAGATACATGAAGGTTTAACTACAAGCCAACAGTCTCCTATGGTCATGAACAAGCCTATTGTCTCAATCTCAAGCAAGCAATAATAGTTACAAGATGTCAGAGCACCAAATATATAATAGCAAGGCGTCCCATATATTACATATTGGATGATCATGAAGCTAGTCGTTATAAAATGTCAGGACTAACAAGAGTTTAGTCATACATGATCAACCTTAGGATCTGTCAATCATATTACAGCCCGTAGGCAGACAGTAAATAAAGGTGCAATACGAGCTAACACGTGCTCGCCGGCTAGACGCCTCAAAAGAATAATTTTACAATAAAGTGGGAGGACAAAAAGAAACCCACTCATTGTCAGGGTTACGCCTGGTGGTCACCATCTGGCTGTAAGATAGGTAGATCCTCTGGTGCTACTCCGATATCTGGCCCCACAAAACCAGCTAGGTCAGACCCCAGAAAGAGCAAGTGCCACAAAGGAGGCTTCACTTAGGAACTAAAACCAGCATATCACAATAGAATATTAAGGATAAATAATAAATAAAGAACTGATAATAATAGAGATAACAACAGTAAACTGAGTACGAAAAAACCATTCAGGTAGCCAGGTCACAACCCTTAAACCAAACAAGGACCGGGGTTGTAGCCCTTCACCTGAATAGAAACCCGTCTCAATTATTATTGGTACAGTGAAGACAATATATGAAGAGAGGACACAGAACTGCTCCGGGAGCCAGGTTACAACCCTTAAACCAAATAAGGACCGGGGTTGTAACCCTTCGCTTGAACAGAACTGGACCCCTGATCTTTATTGCTAAGGCTAGCATAAATAATCATGGTATTAAGGTAAGATAAAATATGACAAACATGGCTTGGGGTTGAAATAAGACAATAAACGAAGAGAGGACACAGAACTGCTCCGGGAGCCAGGTTACAACCCTTAAACCAAACAAGGACCGGGGTTGTAACCCTTCGCCTGAGCAGAACTGGACCTCCGATCGTTATTGTTAAGGCAAGCATCAATAATCATGCCATGTCACAATCTTGTACAGGATCAGGATAAGACTAAGCTGGAATAAACTCCATCCAATCAATCACGGCCAATCAAGAGTACGACTTGATACTTTTAACTAACTAGGGTTATCACAGGCCTAGTTACTAGCAAGATGCAATAGATTATCCCAACAGCCACAAGCCCTGCTGACCATCCGGTTATCCAGGTCGAATGTCCGTTTATGAAGAATGCAACACGTGACTGTCTGCTGGAAATGTGCCCTACTCGTCGGTAGGCTACAAGTCCATTTGAGCGCCCAGATAACGGGATTGCATATAGCTGGGGAATCTCTTCATGACTACTGGATTATTCTAGTTATTAGCCTTAGTTGAATTCAGTAGGTACCCCTGACCGTGGTACTCAGGGATCCCCGTCCTAGACATGATGCAAGACAGTACCAGTTTATTTGTACAAACACAATCGCCAACGGTATCCAGATCTTTCATACTTGTCATGTCAGGCTAGCTGTCGTAACAGCATGTCGAGATATATCATGTTATTTTACTTGTCAAGAGTGCGCCACAGCGGGCCACTATCGTGCTCTATTCTTACATTATCATGAATGAGAAAAACTTGCATAAAATGACTAGTGATATATTCTTGATGCCAAGGAAAAGATCTACAACTTTCACGTTGGGAGTTGGGAGAAATTCGAGCCACAATTCGGTCAATTAGGACATATAACAGTTAGAAATAGCCAAAATAGGCATTATGCGGCCTATTCTGCGACACCATATGCGACCAACTGCGACATGCGGCCTATGCGGCCCAACTGCGACACCATATGCGGCTCAACTGCGACATGCGACTTATGCGGCCCAACTGCGACACCATATACGGCTAACTGTGACATATTCCTTATGCGGCCAACTTCGACATGTGCCTTATGCGGCTCATTCGCGACATCATATGCGGCCACTGCGACATGCAGCTTATACGACCCAACTGTGACACCATATGCGGCCAACTGCGACATGTGCCTTATGCGGCTCATTTGCGACATCATATGCGGCCAACTGCGACATGCAGCTTATGCGGTCCAACTGCGACACCATATGCGGCCAACTGCGACATGTGCCTTGTGCGGCTCATTCGCGACATCATATGCGGCTAACTGCGACATACAGCTTATGCGGTCCAACTGCGACACCATATGCTGCCAACTGCGACATGTGCCTTATGCGGCTCATTCGCGACATCATATGCGGCTAACTGCGACATGCAGCTTATGCGGCCCAACTGTGACACCATATGCGGCCAACTGCGACATGTGCCTTATACGGCTCATTCACGAGATTATATGCGGCTAACTGCGACATGCAGCTTATACGGCCCAACTGCGATACCATATGCGGCCAACTGCGACATGTGCCTTATGCAGCTCATTCGCGACATCATATGCGACCGACTGCGACATGCAGCTTATGCGGCCCAACTGCGACACCATATGCGGCCAACTGCGACATATGCCTTATACGGCTCATTCGCGACATCATATGCGGCCAACTGCGACATGCAGCTTATGTGGCCCAACTGCGACACCATATGCGGCCAACTGCGACATGTTGACAGATGAACATAGAAATGATCGAAAATACTTTTGGCCATAACTTCCTCAAAACAAGTCAAAATCCAACTTTTCAAAGGTCTATTTTGGGTAAAATCGAATTCTCTACAATATAGAATAATCAAAACATGAAAATAATAAAGTTTAATAGATCAAAACCCAATAAAATCGAAAATAATATAAACTTAGATCTACAAGAAAATATCCATCCAAATGAAAAAGGCCAAGTTCTAAAGTATCTTAGAATCTCGCGAGAAAGAAAATAGAACAACAAAAAAGGAGTTTCTCCATGAAGCAAGTTGCACTTGCCTAAGCTTCTCTTGGTAGGTGGAGAAGTTAAGAGAAAGAAGATGAAAAAATAAATAAAGGGTAAAGATGAGAGAGAACGGGAGTTGGATTTTAAATGATGATTGTGGTAGTACGTAGGTGTTTTCTTTTGGTTCATGATGAACCCAAAAGCAAACCAAACCAAGCTAAACCGAACCAAGCTAAGCCATGACATGCCAAAATGACCATGCCAATGCAACATGCTAAAAATAAAATCATGGCTAGCTAACCATGACTAACAAAATACGGACCCGAAATATGTACACGTATACAAAAATACGTAACACGGATTTTGAGGGTGACAACTCTACCCACCTTAAAAGAATTCCGTCCTTGGAATTTAATTAAAGAGGCTAGAGGTGTCGGGACAAGTTACACTATCAGATGCAATCTACAACTAAGCAATCAAATATGCAAGCAAGGATTCGAAGTGTAAGGCATAAGAAAGATATTATACCTCACGAGTCAAACAGGTCGGAATATCGCGATCGGATATCATCCTCACGCTCCCACGTTGACTCACCCAAAGAGTGATGACCCCAAGCAACTCGGACTAACTTGATAGTCTTGTTCTTGAGTGTCTTCTCTCTTCGGTCTAATATAGACACGGGCCTCTCCTCATACGAAAGGTTGGTACCAACAACCAATTCCGAATGATCCAGGATGTGGCTTGGGTCCAGAATATACCGTCGCAGTTGGGATACATGGAATACGTCATGCATCTCACGTAGCGATGGTGGAAGAACGAGACGATAGGATACATCTCCTACTCGCTCCAGAATGTTAAATGGCCCTATGTACCTAGGACTAAGCTTTCCCCATACGCCGAAACGAATAATGCCACGATTAGGCGAAATCCTCAGGAATACATGGTCGCCGATAGAAAACTCAAGAGGGCGCCGATAAGAATCGGCCCAATAACGCTGGCGATCTTGGGCAACTCGAAGATGATCTCTGACTCTCCTGACCACCTCAACGGTCTGAGAAATCATTTCTGGACCGAGCATCTGTCTCTCTCCGACATCGTCCCATGCTAGCGGAGATCGGCACTTCCTACCATACAGTGCCTCGAACGGTGCCATCTGGATACTAGCTTGGAAACTGTTGTTGTACGAGAACTCTACCAGGTGCAGGTGATCTTCCCATGAACCACCGAAGTCGAGTGTGCAAGATCTCAACATATCTTCCAAGGTTTGTATAGTACGCTCTGACTGACCATCTGTCTGTAGGTGATACGCTGAGTTGAACTGGAGGCGAGTCCCCAAACTCTCTTGCTGGCTACGCCAAAAGTGTGACGTAAATCTGGAATCTCTATCTGAGGTGATACTGACTGGTACACCGTACAATCTGACAACCTGCTGGAGATACATCTCCGCTAGCAGAGCCGTCAACTGACCAACTCTGAACGGAAGAAAGTGAGCCACCTTCATGAGCCTGTCTATGACAACCCAAATAGCGTCTCTGCCAGCCGGGGATCTAGGCAATCCAGTCATAAAATCCATGGTTGTATGCTCCTATTTCCACTCTAGAATTGACAATGGTTGAAGTAGTCCAGCTGGTCTCTGATGTTCAGCCTTAACTTGTTGGCAGACTAAACAACGAGAGACAAACCGGGCTATCTCCCTGTTCATTCTATTCCACCAAAAGTGCTGGCGGATATCACGGTACATCTTCGTGCCACCGGGATGAATGGAATACTGTGAACTGTGGGCCTCTGCCATGATCTCCTGTCTGATATCTCCACTGGGTACACAAAGACGCCTCCCATACCTAAGTGTACCGTCTTCATCGATACATAACTCTGGTCTTCGTCCTGTCTCACACTCTGCTCTGAGTCGCTGAAGCTTGGAATCTGTTGACTGCGCCATCCGGATCCTCTCGACTATAGTGGACTGAACTTCCATGCTGGCCATCAATGCCACACTGGAAGGGAGAACAACTTCTATACCCATCTTCTGAAGATCAGCTAACAGCTCTGGTTGTGCTGTTAGGAAATAAACTCTGGCTCTCCTGCTCAATGCATCTGCAACAATGTTGGCCTTCCCAGGATGATACTATAAGTTGATGTCATAATCCACAAGCAGCTCTAGCCATCTCCTCTGACGCATGTTAAGATCCTTCTGGGTGAACACATACTTCAGACTTTTGTAGTCGATGAAAATCTCTACCCTATCTCCATACAAGTAGTGCCTCCAAAGCTTAAGTGCAAACACTACTGCTGCCAACTCCAAGTCATGGGTTGGGTAATTTCTCTCATGATCACGAAGTTGTCATAACGCACAAGCTATTACCTTCCCATGCTGCATCAGAACACATCCTAAACCTCTGCCCGAAGCATCACAATACGCTGAGAATCCTCCGGTTCCATCTGGAAGCGTGAGAATAGGAGCCGTCATCAAGCCTCGCTTCAACTTCTCAAAAGAATCCTGGCACTCTGCTGTCCAAGCAAACTGCACATCCTTGCGGGTCAGCTAGGTCAATGGCACTAAAATTCGAGCAAAGTCTGAAACAAATCGTCGGTAGTAGCCGACCAAGCCAAGAAAACTGCAAATTTCTGCCACTGTGCTAGATACCGGCCACATTTCAATGGCCACGATCTTCTGGGGATCTACCTCCACTCCTCCTCTGGTGATGATATGACCCAAGTACGAAATGCGATCGAGCCAGAACTCGCATTTACTGAACTTGGCATACAACTGGTGCTCCCTGAGAATCTGGAGGACGATTCTGAGATGCTGCTCATGCTCCGCCTCACTCTTGATGTAGACCAGGATGTCGTCTAGGAACACAATCACGAACTGATCCAAATAAGACATAAAGATACAATTCATGAGGTCCATGAATACTGCTGGCGCATTGGTTGCTCCAAATGGCATCACAAGGAACTCCCAATGCCCATATCTTGATCTAAAAGCTGTCTTCGGGATGTCCTACTCTCTGACTCTGATCTGATAGTATCCTGACCGCAAGTCGATCTTTGAGAATACTGCTTCCCCCTTGAGTTGATCAAACAAGTCATCTATCCTCGGGAGAGGGTATCTGTTCTTGATTGTTACTGAGTTCAAGGTACGATAATCAACACATAATCTGGACGTACCATCCTTCTTTTTCACAAGAAGCATCGGGGCTCCCCAAGGCGATCCACTAGCACGAATGAATTCCTTGGTTCTGAGTTCTTCAATCATCTTGTACAATATCTCTAGCTCTGACGGCGCCACCCTGTAGACTCTCTCTGACACTGGGGCTGTCCCGGGAATCAAGTCGATGGTAAACTCGATCTCTCGCTCTGGCGGCATCCCTGGAAGCTCTTCTGGAAAAATATCTGGAAACTCTTCGACTATCCGAGGTAACTGTACTACTGCTACTACCATCCGCAATACTGGAGGAGAAGGTTCAACTTCGCCTCGGGAGAAGAAAAACTCCGGCTCGCCTGGAATGCTAAAAATAACCCTGCCAATGTGGCAGTCTATCCTAGAATATTGGTCCCTCAACCAATCCATCCCTAAGACCACATTATAATAGGCCATCGGGAACTCTATCAATCTAGCGAGGAATTCTCCACCGCTAACTACGATCCGACACGAGAAAAATACTCTATCTACTCCCACAAGTCCGTTACCAGTAAGTATATTGAGCCTTACTGATAATGAATCGGGCTCCAGTCCTACCCGTGTCGCGAATCGTACAGAAATAAATGAATGCGAGGCACCAGAATCAAATAATCTGAAGCTGGAAAGGTGTTGACGAGAATAGTACCTGCCACTACCTCTTCTGGTGCTAATCCTTTCTCTTCCATGGTCAAAGCCAGCACTTGACATTGCCCTCTGGGTGTGGGTCCCCTCTGCTGAAAATTCCTCTGTCTGTACTGGATCAGGGCTTGGGCTTGGGCATACTGCTGCGGTCTCTGCTGCTGGAATGCTGGGGCCTGCGTCGGCAATAGCCTCGGGAACGGGTACTGTAGCTGCTGCTGCTGCTGGACTGGTGCTGGTCCTCTAACTGAAGGACTAGAGAAGGCCGATGAACTCCTCCTGTTCGGGCAGTTCCCAATCCTGTGGTCCGGGGCACCACAAACCAAGCACAAACCCTATGCTCTGCGACACTCTGATACTACATGCCCTGGCTTCCCGCAGTGTGAACATCCCACTGCGGAAGACTACTTCTGCTTCAACTGCTGAGGGTACGTCGGGGTGGAATGCTGAACCGACGTCACTGAGGTCGCCCGTCTTGGAGCTCCAATGGTCAAAGCCCTGGCTGCCAGGGCTTGTGCTGATGACTGATTCATCTGGCCGTGAGATCGCTTCCGACCTCCGGTCCTATCCACGATCCTCTGGGAGGTATACTCATGCCTCCGGGCTGCTCTCAATACTACATCAAAAGTCTGATGCTCAAACTGCTCCACCGCCAATAAAATCTCTAGGTGGAGCCCCTGCTGGAACCGCTGGGCTCTATCGAACTTGGTCGCCACCAAGGTGGGAGCAAACCGACTAAGCCTAGAGAACTCGGCCGCATATCCATCGACCGTCCTGTCCATATGCTTCAGATTGGTGAACCTCGTCTGTAGATCATATCGTCTGTAGATCATACCGAGCTACAGCATCGAAGTACTTGGTCTAGAATCTCTTCCTGAATACTGTCCATGAAATAGGGGCCACTAATCCATCGGCCTGCGCTGCCCACCAGCTGCGGGCAAGATCTAGTAACTGCAGGCGCACTACGGCCACCTTCTCGTTCTTTGGAGTCCTGGCTGCTTCTAGAATCACCTCTGTGTCCTGAAGCCATGCATCTGTAGCGATCGCATCTTCACTGCCGTCGAAGAAGGGAGGGTTCAAGCGCTTGAAGCTGTTGGCCACGCTATTATCCTGATGACCTCCTCTGGTCAAAGCATCTGCCACCGCCTGGTACAAGGCATCTCCGCGATGATCCTGGGAAGCTAATAGGGACCTGATGAAACCCACAAAAGTGCCATCATCAGGCTTTGCAGGCTGGACGGGCTGAATTAGTGGTTCTCCTTTGGTAGGCACGACTCTGGAGGCTACTCCTAAATGCTGGGCTTGATCTCCAGGTTACGGCTGGTCCACGGGAGGTGCTCCGCGTTGCTCTTCGACAGGTCCAGGAACAATGTCGCTAAAGAAGACGACATAGGGAACAATAAGGAAGGACCAGGACAGATCAACGATACAAGCATGTGATCAGGTCAAGATTCTCAGGGATTTGAAGATACGAGCAGAGATCAAGGGCAAATACTGATTGAAACATCTATTCGGTAAACCCTCACATATCTTGATTTACAAGACCTGCATGGGCCACCACTAAAACCATGTAACACCCCAGAACCAGAATACTGGAGAGCGGGGGCGTACATAGCCAGCTACGTATATTGAAGTGCAACCCACCTCGCTATACGGTCACGGCTGTCTAGATACATGAGGGTTTAACTACAAGCCAACAGTCTTCTATGGTCATGAACAAGCCTATTCTCTCAATCTCAAGCAAGCAATAATAGTTACAAGATGTCAGAGCACCAAATATATAATAGCAAGACGTCCCATACATTACATATTGGATGATCATGAAGCTAGTCGTTACAAAATGTCAGGACTAGCAAGAGTTTAGCCATGCATGATCAACCCTAGGATCTATCAATCATGTTACAGCCCGTAGGCAGACAGTAAATAAAGGTGCAATACGAGCTAACACGTGCTCGCCGGCTAAACGCCTCAAAAGAATAATTTCACAATAAAGTTGGAGGACAAAAAGAAACCCACTCATTGCCAGGGTTACGCCTGGTGGTCACCATCTGGCTGGAAGACAGGTGGATCCTCTGGTGCTACTCTGATATCTGGCCACACAAAACCAGCTGGGTCAGACCCCAGAAAGAGCAAGTGCCACAAAGGAGGCTTCACATAGGAACTAAAACCAGCATATCATAATAGAATATTAAGGATAAATAATAAATAAAGAACTGATAATAATAGAGATAACAACAGTAAACTGAGTACGAAAAAACCATTCAGGTAGCCAGGTCACAACCCTTAAACCAAACAAGGATCGGAGTTGCAGCCCTTCACCTGAATAGAAACCCGTCTCAAATATTATTGGTACAGTGAAGACAATAAACGAAGAGAGGACACATAACTGCTCCAGGAGCCAGGTTACAACCCTTAAACCAAACAATGACCGGGGTTGTAACCCTTCGCCTGAACAGAACTGGACCCCTGATCTTTATTGCTAAGGCCAGCATAAATAATCATGGTATTAAGGTAAGATAAAACATGACGAACATGGCATGGGGTTGAAATAAGACAATAAACGAAGAGAGGACACAGAACTGCTCCGGGAGCCAGTTACAACCCTTAAACCAAACAAAGACCGGGGTTGTAACCCTTCGCCTAAACAAAATTGGACCCCCGATCGTTATTGTTAAGGCAAACATCAATAATCATGCCATGTCATAATCTTGCACAGGATTAGGATAAGACTAAGCTGGAATAAACTCTATCCAATCAATCACGGCCAATCAAGAGTACGGCTTTATACTTTTAACTAACTAGGGTTATCACAGGCCTAGTTACTAGTAAGATGCAATAAGATTATCCTAACAGCCACAAGCCCTACAGACCATCCGGTTATCCAGGTCGAATGTCCGTTTATGAAGAATGCAATACGTGACTGTGTGTTGGAAATGTGCCCTACTCGTCGGTAGGCTACAAGTCCATTTGAGCGCCCAGATAATAGGATAGCCTGTAGCTGGGGAATCTCTTCATGACTACTGGATTATTCTAGTTATTAGCCTTAGTTGAATTCAGTAGGAACCATTGACCGTGGTACTCAGGGATCCCTGTCCTAGACATGATGCAAGACAGTACCAGTTTATTTGTACAAACACAATCGCCCACGGTGTCCAGATCTTTCATACTTGTCATGTCAGGCTAGCTGTCGTAACAGCATTTGAGATATATCATATCATTTTACTTGTCAAGAGTGCGCCACAGCGGGCCACTATCGTGTTCTATTCTTACATTATCATGAATGAGAGAAACTTGCATAAAATAATTAGTGACATATTCTTGATGCCAAGGAAAAGATCTACAACTTTCACGTTGGGAGTTGGGAGAAATTCGAGCCACAATTCGGTCAATTAGGACATATAACAGTTAGAAATAGCCAAAATAGGCATTATGCGGCCTATTCTGCGACACCATATGCGGCCAACTGCGACATGCGGCCTATGCGGCCCAACTGCGACACCATATGTGGCTCAACTGCGACATACGGCTTATGCGGCCCAACTGCGACACCATATGCGACCAACTGCGACATGTACCTTATGCGGCCAACTGCGACATGTGTCTTATGCGGCTCATTCACGACATCATATGCGGCCACTGCGACATGCAGCTTATGCGGCCCAACTGCGACACCATATGCGGCCAACTGCAATATGTGCCTTATGCAGCTCATTCGCGACATCATATGCGGCCAACTGCGACATGCAGCTTATGCGGCCCAACTGCGACACCATATACGGCCAACTGCGACATGTGCCTTATGCGGCTCATTCGCGACATTATATGTGGCTAACTGCGACATGCAGCTTATGCGGCCCAACTGCGACACCATATGCGGCCAACTGCGATATGTGCCTTATGCGGCTCATTCGCGACATCATATGCGGCTAACTGCGACATGCAGCTTATGCGGCCCAACAGCGACACCATATGCGGCCAACTGCGACATGTGCCTTATGCGGCTCATTCGCGACATCATATGCGGCTAACTGCGATATGCAGCTTATACGGCCCAACTGCGACACCATATGCGGCCAACTGTGACATGTGCCTTATGCGGCTCATTCGCGACGTCATATGCGGCTAACTGCGCCATGCAGCTTATGCGGCCCAACTGCGACACCATATGCGGCCAACTGCGACATGTGCCTTATGCGGCTCATTCGCGATATCATATATGGCCAACTGCGACATGCAGCTTATACGGCCCAACTGCGACACCATATGCGGCCAACTGCGACATGTTGACAGATGAACATAAAAATGACCGAAAATGCTTTTGGCCATAACTTCCTCAAAACAAGTCGAAATCCAACTTTTCAAAGGTCTATTTTGGTTAAAATCAAATTTTCTACAACATGGAACAATCAAAACATGAAAATAATAAAGTTTAATAGATCAAAACCCAAGAAAACCGAAAATAATATAAACTTAGATCTACAAGAAAATATCCATCCAAATGAAAAAGGCCAAGTTCTAAAGTATCTTAGAATCTCGCGAGGAAGACAATAGAACAAAAAAAATGGAGTTTCTCCATGAAGCAAGTTGCACTTGCCTAAGCTTCTCTTGGTAGGTGGAGAAGTTAAGAGAAAGATGCTAAAGAAATAAATGAAGAGTAAAGATGAGAGAGAAAGGGGGTTGGGTTTTAAATGATGATGGTGGTAGTAGGTAGGGATTTTCTTTTGGTTCATGATGAACCCAAAAGCAAACCAAACCAAGCTAAACCGAACCAAGCTAAGCCATGACATGCCAAAATAACCATGCCAATGCAACATGCTAAAAATAAAATCATGGCTAGCTAACCATGACTAATAAAATACGGACCCAAAATATGTACACGTATACGAAAATACGTAACACAGATTTCGAGGGTGACAGGCAAACTCACTCATTCATTCATGCGCATCTCAACACCCACTTGCAGTTGTATTCGAATTCGTCATATCGTTGAGTTTGGATTGTGCACATATTCAAGGCGTCCCCCGAATACGTACATTTCAACAAAGCTTAGTGATTAGCGAAGTCGGACAAGCTACTCATGATAGTTTCGAATTGCCGATCGTTTTGCTAACTTCAATTAAAATTGAACTCATGTGCGTCTCATTATCGTTTATCTCGGTCCTCAAAATGATCCGATTCATTTCTCAAGCGTTCTTGTCTATGAAATCAATACGATTTCTTCTTAGCGGAGTCTACCAGTCTAAGTAATTTCCGTCCGATTCAAGACCAAGCATTGCACTATCATCGAGTCTACCCGTCAACCATTCAATTCATTATCCCATATCATCTATTCCTTTTATTCATTTTGCTTGAGGCTAATCTCGTTGTCGATCACGCACACTCCCAGTTCCCCATCCTACTCTAAGTCTTGTTGTCCCAAGTCTATCGTCCATCCAGACGATACTGTAAATGTCAGTCACACAGGTTCAAGCACTCGGCATAGGGTCGTCCGCCTATCTGCTAGGTCAGTTCATAAGGTCATAGGTATAAGTCAAGTTCATGGTTCATCGTGCAAAGTCATTGTACGACGCTCGCCCCAATCCTATGGTCAAACCATTTTGTTCGTACGTATGGGGATTTCTACCCAAGCTCGTTTCACTCAAATTTCTAAACATCAAGCAGCGTTCACCCTATTCGCATCAATACATTCTCCGCTCCAAGTTCGAGCTCGTTTAGGAAAGTCATCCTACGTTAGGTTGTCCTCAACCAAATCTTCGACATGTCAATATCGTGCATCCGCACTAGCAATTATCGTAGTCTATCTCTTCAAGTATATTTTGATACAATTCATCTATCCATCCTATCTAATCCACGTAGTCGATCACAAGGTCGTCTAGCCTTACAATATGTCGCGTTCCGATCTCATATAAGTCTGATTATCCACGACAGACATGAATCACCATGTCAATATTCTCGTAGAATAATCATCCTCATCCGGTCGTAACTCTTGCGTTGTGTCTAGACTTACTCATTTTCGATACGCGGATTGGGTCTACTCAATCCTTAACTTTACTTAGCCGTCAATCACACGTCCGATCAATCCTCAAATTTGCCTTCGCTTCAAACCACAAGTCAAAGCAATCAAAATTGCCATGTCAAGGTATTTCAAGTTTGATCATTCCTGCTGGACATGAATCACCATGCCAATGCTCACGCGAAATGATCATCCCAAATCCGACATGACGTATGTACGAGGCCGGAATTGCGCTCGTGCAAGACAAGATCGTTGTCGTTGTGGTTATCACCGAACAATCAAGTCACTCTCCCTCTTCATCCAAACATTCATTTCTATCAAAATCTCCAATATAGCATCCTTTGAAATAATAACTTCTAACACGATCATCATTCATCGAATTAGAGTACCCCTGAGTTATCGTACATCGATCTTTGATACGCCTCAATACCATCGATGATGTACATAACCTGACGATCTTCTTTTTGCAACGAATTCTGAATCGTGCAACTTAAATCCTCAATTCACATTGTCTCTTGCTAACTCGTCATTGAGCAACATCTATTCCAAATCCTTAGTCATTCTTGTATCTTTAATCCAACATTTTTCATGCACGCTATCTTCTGATCGTGCTATCTTTGATCTCGTCTATGAGTATTTTACCTTAATTCAAGTTTCAATCCAGTCGACTATTTGAAATCGCACGTACGATCTTCTACGTTTCCTCGACCAAAACATCCATTTATTTTATCGTTTCGAATCTCCATTCAATCGTTTCGTAATTCGCACTACGTATTCTTGATTCGTCCGAACGATATCTCGTTTGAGACTCTAGAATCATGACCAACTAAGCGTTACTCGTTTTAAGACTTTGTGCGATACCATCGCTTGCCAACATACTCGTTCTATCCGTAAATCTTTTAGTTTCGTTCGAACAATTTCTATAACGTCTATACACCACTCAGGGTTCGAGCCACTCAACTAGTCATCGACACTCACTCTTATTCTTCTTCGAAGCTATCACATATACCATTCAGGGTCAAGTCATTCTACAAATCCTCAAAAGGTTATTCGACTCACAATCGACATGTTCAATTGTGCGTTCGCTCGTTCCTCAAATTCTAAGAACCATTTCTCGTGTTCGTTTTAGCGTTGGTCAAGTAGCGTCTCTATCAACATACGTTCTAAGTCTCACTTATTCTCGTCCGAGCGATAGTCAATCTCGCTCGCAAACTCGTTCGCACCAGAAGGTCTAGGTGCGCGATACTCAACACATCTTAACCAAAAGGCTACGTGCATAACCATCCCGTTCGAACTATACTTCGGTCTCGTGTACTCGTTCGCTATTGTCAGCGTAAGGTTATTCAAGCACGCACTACGTTTGTTAACTTTTAGCATTAGTTTTCGACTCAAGTCCGTCATAGTTTGGCACAAAGGCCTTTGCCTAGCGATCCCGTTCAACCGAGTACTCGTACGAGCTCTTGACTAAATTAGACTTATTGTATGGAACATCCAAAGTACAACGAGAGAGAGTGTATAGTTTTTTTGTTTCCAAATGAGCTTTCAAAACTGAGAGAATCGAAATGAAGTCCAAGGACGTAAAGCCATGCTCTGATACCAATCTGTCACGTCCCGCTCCCGTAGGAGCGATCGTCCTCGCTAAGGCGTGATGCCGCACAGGCCTAGGTTGCGCCCGGGCAAGGCTAAGTCCAGAAACGGCCGATCTGAGCTAGGCCACAGAGTCGTACAGAGTGTCCTCATTTGCAACGAAAAGTAAATGAACACAAGGTTAAGCGAATTCAAACTCTTTATTGATTTTCAATAAGTTTACAAGCGGCGCTAGGCCAAGTTTACAAGTCTCTCAAGCTCTCTCTCTCTCTCTCTGAAACATAAAAGGCATGCCAAGTGGCTTACAATATGGAATGATTCATGGCGATGTTCCGATACATTATGTCCTGTATATGGTGCTTCAGCTCCTTGTAACGCTCCAAGGCTCCAGAGTTAGCTCCGTGCCTTAGCACGTTTGAGGGAAGCTCCGTACCCGACGATATATCCTGTACCCTGCAAGCAAACTGTGGGGTTATCAGTACATTGTTATGCACTGGTGGGGAGGCTAGCTCGCCCACAATGCTATCATTACCAAACATGTTCTATTTACTTTTGTGCACCGTCTATCATTCATTATCTTTCTAATCTTGCCTTAGGATCAGTTTCATGGCATATTTCATAACCTATCTCGTGTTACCGATTTCAAGTGTTTGCGTGGACATACATGTATGACTTACCCATACTTACCGTCCATCTTTTTCTGTCCAATGTAAACCAAGTTAGTCAACAATTCATATATATATCAACTTAACGTAATTTACGTAAACATTCAGTGTCAAGGGCGTGTTCCTGCTTGTGAAGATACGTTATGACCACGCCACGTTCCGATGATCATTCCCACTCGGATATTCCTACCTACTCAACCAATCAGTTGTGTTACGCTCGAAAGTTTTTATTCCAACGTCCATGTTCACTCAACTATTTAATTGTTTAGTTAACTTAGACTACTTTGTTTCAATATAAGGACTTGCACGTGGATTGCCACCAGCAAGCCCACTGAATCTATATGCACCGGTCGCTGACATAACAAGCTATTTTGGACATGTTTCTCTTGGTATTCTCACCTATCATAGCGTGCTGGCTGGTACACCTTGATAGTCTTTTGAAATACCCGGCCTTACGTCTAACTTAGAATGTCCGAGCCCCCACCCAAGCAGCCCGTAAGCCATGATTCCGCCTAGGTCGGCCACGATATCGTCAATCGTTGCCCTTGGAATCCCTTATTACTCCTCTTCCCCCCGTATACGAGTGGGTTTTCCGCGACCATTTCGTATTGTCTTATCATTTTAACTTAACGGCTGTCTCTGAGCCATAGGCTGTCTCTGAGCCATAATGCGTTATCGACCAGGTTGGCGGCGGCGTCCGTGCAGCGCGGGTAGCGAGCCCCGATGCACGTCCCCGTCATACCTGTCGCTAACCATTTCTTTCTTTCTTATCTTTTATTCATTCTGTCTTTTCTTTCTTTCACTCGTTCGTTCGTTCATTGATTCATTCACTTATTCATTCATTCACTTATTTGTTCATTCGTTCATTTATATATT
Source organism: Iris pallida (assembly GCA_029216955.1). Lineage (NCBI taxonomy): Eukaryota > Viridiplantae > Streptophyta > Magnoliopsida > Asparagales > Iridaceae > Iris > Iris pallida. The sequence continues at coordinate 2,499,472 of JANAVB010038218.1, forward strand.
TTGCAACTCCCTATGTGGGAGTCGCCTTGGCGACCCATCGGTCTCAAAGTCTTTCAACGTTGCTATACTCTACTCGGAATGACTATGTCGATAGTCTTTCCGTTTCATTGTTGTAAACCATTCATTGTTGAACGCATAAGGAATTTGAAATGTAAGCATGTGCCTTGGCACGAGCGTGGAGTGCGGTGCGAGAGTTCTCACATTTTCCAAGTTCTTTTTCATATTCTATACAAGCATACAAGATGGCATTATTCCCTTAGCTAGGTACGTTGAGTCATTTATTAGCATGCGCGGTGTTATCGCCTAGCGATTCTAGCAATAGTGTCCGTTTTGTTATGTGTCTAGGCCAAGCAAAGACGGGATCATCGGAGCCACCCACCTTAGCGATGTTCGCATCGGCCGAGCGATACTCCGAGCGCGCCTTTGAGAGTCTAAGTCTGGATTCATCTTCGATGGGCCAATGTAAGTCTTGTATCGATTCTTCATCGGGTCGATGCTAACTCTTCGAGTCGACAGCTCGTTTGAGTCGTTGCACTTGCCGTTTGAATCGGCGTTCCGCTAGGGCGGAGCGGGTCATTACACAGACTATCCGAGTTATCCTTCCGCGGGTTGAGAGAGTTGTATTAGGTGACTTGGGGGTGCAACACATGACAGCGTGCTGGAAATATGCCCTACTCGTCGGCAGGCTACAAGTCCAATTAAAGCGCCCAGATAACGAGATTGCATGTGACTGGAAAATTTCTTTATGAGCTAATTGATCAATCTAGTCGTTATCCTAGTCAGATTCAATATGAATCTCTGACCGTGGTAATCAAGAATCCATATCATAGACATGATGCAAGACGAGACATATAGCTTGTGCACGCATACACAAAGAATTTAACCATGGTGTCTAAAAAAGTTACATTAGCAAGGGAAAATAGCCGTCACAACAGCATCTTGATTAAGCATGTCATGTTTAGGTTTACTTGTCATATAAAGAGTACTTATCAAGAGTGCGCCTATACGGGCCACTATCATGTAAGCAAGGAAAGACATGTTCAAGAGTGCACCACGACGGGTCGCTATCTAGTATAAGCAGAGAAGTAACGTGTAACATAAGTGCACCACAATGGGTCACTATTATGTAAAGCAAAAAAAAGACATAAATTATTAGTGCACCCCGACGGGCCATAATCATGCTAAACAAGGAAGAGATGGCAACAAATATAGCATGTAAGTAAGAACTTGTCCAAAAGGGGTATCATGGCATGAAAGAGGGAATAAATAAAAGTAACTACTTGGCATAGATCATATTAAATATGTGCTAGTATCAAGTGTAACAAGGGTGTACAATCATTCTCTAATAGTATAAAATCATCTAATCATGATAAGGAAATTCATTTTCGTTAAAGGAAATATCATATTCAGCCAAGTACAGAAAACATGCTAGAAGATCAAAACTAAGATTTAAATTAACAGCCGCATACGAACTCCAATAAGGTGAACTGAGAAAATTCTGAAGCCAAGACAAATGTCTACAAGCTTCGTGTCCGAGTGTTTTTCAAGACTAACAGCTGAATAGCACAAATGGACAAAACAGTCAAAACAGTCATTCGTGCTAGGGCCAGCCAGCACGGGCCAAGGTGGCACCACGTCCAAGAAGGCGCCTAGGCCAGGAAGGGTGCCAAGGTCAGAATGGCGCCTAGGCGCACAAGGGCACCCAGGGCCAGAAGGGGTCAGGGTCAGGATGGCGACAGCTGGCATGGGCCAGGGTGGCGTCAGCCAGCATGCGCCAGCATGTGCCAGCATGGAAGGGCGCTGGGGCCAAGAGGCGTCAGGGCCAGGATGTGCCGGGATGTGCGCAACCTAGGTGGTGTAGAAGCATAGAAATATCCATACTACGCGCCTGAAGCCATGCGCCCACATAAAGGAGTGGCTATGCGCCCACAGGGATACTATGCGTCCAAAGGGACATTATGTGCCCAAAGGAAACACTATGCGCCCAAAGAAGCACTATGCACCCAAAGGAGCACTATGCGCCCAAGGGCGCACTATACGCCCAAAGGAGCACTATACGCCCAAAGAAAAAAACTATGCCTCCAAAGAGAAATACTATGCGCCCAAAGGGAAGCACTATACGTCCAAAGGAAAACACTATGTGCCCACAGTGGCACAGTGCTAAGGCGCGCGCACACACTGTTCATCTTCTCCAACCAGCGTGAAATCGCTTAGTTGAACCCATGAACTTCAAAAGTCCATATCTTCCTCAAAATAATTCAAAATCTAACTTTTTAAAGGTCAAAATTGGGAAGAACGAAATTTCCTACAACATAGGACAATTAGTTTTCAAAAATATCAAGGTTTAATAGATTAAAACAAGAAAAATCAAAAATATTACAAACTTAGATCAACAAGAATCCACCCATAAAAATTAAAAACTTAAGTTCTAAAGAGGCTTATAATTATGTAAGGAAGAGTTTAGAACAAACAAAATAACATTTGTCCAATATTTGGCAATATGTACTTGCCTTAGGTTGGAGGAGAAAATGAAAAGAAAGAAGATGAAGAGAAATGAAATAATGGAGGAGAGAGAGAGAGAAGTTTGGGTTTTATACAAAATCATCTCATCTCAAACCAACTAAATCAAACCAAGCCAAAGCAAGTTGAACCAAACCAAATTAAACCAAGTCAAAATTAAACCAAAGCAAGGCTAAGAATAACAAGTCAAAACACGAGTCATGTCACGACCCGCTACCCAAAGAGTTGGGCCGGGCCGGGCCGGGCAGAGCCATGTCCAGCCTACGCTTGGTTAAAGCGTAGTAAGCTGTTCTAAGAATAGACAATAAAGGATCTAAGCTGCTAACAGTTCTAATATCACATTTAAAAGGTTCATCACAACACAGCATCTATAAGCGAATGTAAAATAAGTACACACTTAATAGTACTCTTCCAAAGTATTAAACTGGAGACAAAGTCCAGTGACTACAAGATATAGTCTAAACAGTTCAATAAATAAGCCAAAAATAATCTAAGCGAGACTACCAAGCGAGGTTCCCTGCGGGGACTTCCTCGGGAGCAATGGACTGGTCCTCTGCAGTGGGTCCACAGAAAAGATCACAGAGCAAATCTTCCTCTGAAAGTATGCCTACAACGTTATTCTGTCAGGACGGAAGCAAGTACTGGTTCTACAAACTAAACATACTGAGCATGGAATAAAAAAAGATGTAATAAATAAGAATCATGTCATATCACAGTCTATCATGTAGAAGATACATTTGTCATGGCGACAGATGTATATGTAATATTTAAAACTGGAGTAGGCACGTGATCGTCAATAGGTGTACAATGTACTGTGGTACATGTAAATAAAATATACTTACGTACAAGTGAAAAGGAGATAGATGTACATACGCACAAATACAGCTGGATAAGTGCCTACGGCAAGGTTTGCATATAGAATGTGACCTTGTTCGAATTCAGTAGAAGGGGACATGATCACGTACTCAACTATTAGTTTTCCCATAATCCAAGCTATAACATGTGAGAGATACGAAAGCAGTTTAAAATATATGAAAGATACTGGGAGCAGTATAAAGCATGGTAGGTACTGAGAGCAGTATAAAACATGGTAGGTACTTAGAGCAGTATAAAGCATGTGAAGATATGACTTGTAGTTCAAGAAATGGTATTTTAACATGGTTCATACGCAATTCATTATCATATGCAGTAAAATAGAGTTTGTAGGGGTACTTGCCTCGAGCAAGACAATAAAATAAAAATGTAGAAGAAGAAGCATGGTCTCCTGTCACTGTAAAAAAGGATATAACAATCTCAGTTCTTATTCTATGTTCAAGACTCTAGACTGCTAACTCTAAAACTAGTGGTGTGCCATGACTTCTAATTGGGACACTTAGCTAAGTGATGCCCTAGCATATTAGACCAATTTGGGGTGACACTAAGCCTATAACCAAAACTTAAAGTCCTTAGAAACTCAAACATCATTCTAGAGTTTTACAAAAACCAAGCATATAAATATATATACTAATAATAATAATTAATTATAAATTAAGGATGATACATAAGAAAAAATCTACAGATGTTATCGGATAATAAAATAAATATCACCAACGTGTCCAGAATGGTCAAATTAGCTATGATAGCCTACCCATAAGTCCAATTTGGACAGAGGGGCAAAAAGGTAATTTCGGGTCCAAAAGATGTCCGTCGTTGGACCCACTTTGTACCGAAAAAATTGCTAGGATAAAATGCACTAAACCTAACAAATTATATGTCCACAAATCCAAAATAACGATACGAACCCAAAGATATGTCCGAAATTGGATTCCGATGATCTGATCACAAAATGGTCCGTTGACATGGATATTGGTATCCAATTTGCACGGAAATACGTGTCGAAGCCAAAGTCTACTAAATCTAACAAAGCATATGTCAACGAGTCCAGAATGACGACACGAACTCAACGGTATATCCGGAATTGGATTCCGATGAGCCGATCTCAAATTGACCCGTTGACCCGGATATTTGGAATCCGGTCCGCACGAAAATACGTGTCGATGCCAAAGTCCACAAAACTTGGCAAATTAACTCGTGAATCAATCTCGCTTCCCTTCCGCTCTGAGCTGCGAGAACCGGACTGGTTCGATTGACATGCCTTATCTTATATGGCTTGCGCCTTCCCTTGCTTTAGCCGCCTTAGCCCAACGCTACTGGCGCTTCCAAAGGCGAAGCTCTTGTCTTTGGTGACCAGCAAAGGGCTTCAAGACCTTTTATTTTGAAGCAGGGGTGGACACTTTTTTTCTCTAAAGGCGAGCGTTAGTGAGGCGACCGTTTAGGGAGCTAATAGAAGGAAGTAGGGAGGCCCAGCGGGCGAACATGCCGGGCTCCGGCTCCGCACACCTGCGGACACCCTTCGAAGCACTTTCACGTGAGAATTCAAAAGTGTCCTGGGACTCCCCCATCTCACCCTATAACGCTTAGCGAATTCTAAAGTGCCCTGGGACTCCAGGGACTTCTGGCTAGAAATAGTCACCTGAACGTCCTCTAATAAGGACTTCTAACAACCCGCAACTTTTGAGGGTCATCCATTACAAAAAGACTTTCCTCTGAGTAGATATGTGGAAGTATGCTATGATGATCCAGAGAAACGTGTGGTTTCTTTCGCGGTGTATCGACATTGTGAATACCCTCTAGGTGTCAGCCCGTCTGATGTTAGGCTCATGGAACCTAAAACCATGGTTGTCCCGTTGAGACTTGGCTTCCGCTGGAAACCGACTTGGTCTTCTGGTCCTAACACCTAGTTGCGCCTGATAAGGAGGCTTTTGGTGTGGGCCGGCTTATTTTGCTCCTAAATCCATTTAGCCTTTCTCCGGAACTACTTTGACTTTTAATACCGATATAGGACCACCTTTCCAAATCAAATACAACTGATTCAAGAACAGTACCTCCCTCACGGTCACCTCCCGGCACGGTCGCCTCACTAACGCTCGCCTTTTTGTTCATCAATCTAAGATCAATACAAATCGGGCACCCCAAACAAAAAGCCGTAGCGCGCCATAGCATACCTATAAGAAGTACGCTATGCTCATCACTTTTGTTCTCCGGTCGCCTCACTCTGCTCGCCTTCTTTTGGCATCATAGTTAAGGCAAAGCGCTTTCTTTTAAAAAAGCATCTAGTTCCATCTTTCTTTCGTTAGTGAAGCCACCTTATGTCAACGAGTCCAGAACGACGATACGAACTCAACGGTATATCCGAAATTGGATTCCGATGAGCCGATCTCAAAGTGACACGTTGACCCGGACTGTGGGGCCCACTTTGTACCGAAATGCGTGCCAGGACCCACGTCCTCCAAATCTAACAAAATATGAAATCATGCCAGAACGACGCCATGAGTATACTGGTGGTGTCAGAATTGAAATTCGGAGTCCCGGGTTCAAAAATAGAATTTTACAAGTTGGAAATTATGAATTTGGACGGCCAACTTTGGCGTCAAATTCAACCAATCAAACAAGATCACAACGAAATAATACTTAATAGACAGGAAGAGGGTTATACCAGATGTGCATAGGAACTGACGGTGCATCAAACAGAGGCGCGATGGCGGAGTTACGAGCCGACGAAGTTGGCTCCACAAAATTGTCCAAAAATTATACAATTAAAACGGTCAAATTGGCGGCCGATTTTGATATATCAAACGAAAAAATTAAAGGATGAAACTTGAGGGAAGTGAAGAGGAATATACCGAGATTGTGATGGAGCAAAGAGTTCGTCGATCCAACGGTCAGATTGTCCGAAAAATGTGTGCGAAGTCACTGTCCCGAAACGTAACTCTGGATTCCAAATCGAGCGCGTCATGATGGGAACCCGTGCCAAACGCACGATTTGACTACATGGCTCGTCGGGGAGGAAGACGAGCACCTCAGGGAGGTCGCCCAGGGTTCTTCGGACATGGGAGGTCGTCTTGGTAGCGGTAGTTGGCCGTGCGATGGTGGTCACCGGTGGTGGTGTGCGGCCGTCGTCGTGTTGTCCTTGCGCGTTGCTGTGCGCGTCAGGCTGCTAGCCACGCCCGATACTGTGGTCGACGGGGAGGCTGGTCGTGTCATCTGCGAGGGTGCACATGATGGTGGCGCCCAGGTGGGCGAGGTGGCAGCACTGCCATCTGTTGCAGCCGACGCTGCTGCTGCTTGGTCGCGCACATGGCACGCGCGTGCTATGGTCGCGCCGACGATGGCCAGGCGGCCTGGAGACGAGGAGGCCTCCCTGGGTCACCGCAGGTAGGGACGGCGGCTGGCCTAGACAGGGCACAGGGTGTTGTCTAAAGAGGAGGAGAAGAAGAAGAGATGGTGATGGTGATAGAGAAAATGGGATGGAGAAGATGATGGTGAAGGTGAAATGATGGGATTAAGGGTGCTGTCGGTTGAGATAGGAGGTGGAGTTAGTGAAGATGATGGCTATGAAGGTGAGGATGATGGAGAGGGTGCTGAAGAGATGGGTGTCGGCTAAGGCATGAGGAGAGGGATGTGGCTTTGTGTGTGTGCTGGTGAGAGAGAGAGAGAGAGAGTTGTATATATTAAAGAGAAAGAGAGAGAAAGAGATATTTGTTAAAGAGAAAGAAATATTTTATAAAGTGGAGAGAGAAAATGAAATATCTACAAAGTATAGAGAGAGATATTTGTATGGGGTGTTTGGGTAGTCATGAAAGAGGCCTACATAAAATTTTGATTGGGTGTTGGGTCAAGTTTGATTGAGTTTGGGCTAAGGTTTGATCATGATTACAAATTTAAATTATTTATAATCATTGATCAAATAGGAGCGTACGGGAGCTAAATTGAATGGGACACAAGTGTCATGTAGGTAGTAGACTTAATGTGGGCTATGTCCGTATTTTGGGTTGGCATGTTTGGGCCGAAAGGGTGTCCCCAATTCAAGTCAGAAATAAATGTGACTCCGTGAGATAAATTAAAATTGGGTCTCGCGTCAGAAAAGTTGTGCGAAGCAAATGAAGCACAAGATGGTGTGTCTGAGTGGGACACGACGGTCATGAGTGTAGGGTGTCTCGAGTAGATCATGTATGAGAAGTTGGTTTCGAAAAAATGACTAGTCTTGTGCTCCTAAATTAAAAGTCACGGTAACGTGCATACGATGATCAAAGATAAAAGTAGGAAATTAATTAATAATTATTTAACGATCAAATGGTCTAAATTGATCCGAAGTTGTGTGATACAAAAAGATTATAAGGAAACAAGTTTGAGTGGGACATAATATATCAACGTGAAGATAATCTTGTCGACTACAAACTCATGAAGAGAGTTTCCAGAGATTGGCATCCCTGACGCTACAGAAATCAAAGTCACAGAAAATTACATTTAATGATCAAAAATAATTATAATAAAATATTTATTGAAAATAATTCAATTAGAAAAATTAAAATAAATCCTAAAATTCAGGGGGCTTACATCCTATCCACCTTACAAGAATTTCGTCCTCGAAATTTAAAATCATCCAATAGGTCAAACTATAATATGTAGCTGCTCTGGCTACAATACTCAATCTGCTATCCTTGTGATCATCTCTTCTGTTTCTCTTTACAATCTTTTTGGTTCAGGTTCAACAAAGGTCCTTCTATCATAAACTACGTCATATATCCTTTAGAATCTTCCATACTAATATGGAACCTTTATGTATACCCTAAACTATAGGTCATTCTCTGGGTATGTTTATAAGCCAATAATGCTTTATCATCAACCATATTTCCAACCTCAATTGTAAATACTTGATTTCCTTATCGTATCCTAAATATCCTTATTCTATGAATCCACAAGCTCTTTGTATTATTTGACTTCAATCCTTTTCTACAGCTTCTTCTTGAAATTATACGTTCAATACTTATCCTTAGCGTAGAGCCTTCTTCTTTTTACTCAACAACTCCTCCAAATATAAATCCTCAATTTCAAACTCTCGATTTATTAATTACCAATGTACATATGTCTTTGCCTTGTTCTTTGTCGTTTTAACTGGTATCTTTTCGATCTCGTACGCAATATTATATCTCATTCTAACTTATTCTATATCATTCCACATATCGATCTACCCTCTAATCACATGTAATTAGCTTGTAGATAACCAATAATCACTTGGTCATCAAAGTCCTACAATGCTCAACACTCAAATCCTAAGCACAAGATTCTAATCCTTAATCCGTAGTCACAACAATATAATATTTCATTATTCCATCTTAGATACCCTATCATTAAGTTATACTATCAATACAATCGTTCTTAATGATTTCCAAGTCTACTATAGTCAGTCACTCATACTTGTCCTCTAAGCTTAATCTAACCAATCCCTAGGAAAAGTAATTATCACAATCACACAATACATTTATAGTTATACTATGGAATCAATTAACGAGGTTTGGCTATTTCGGTCGTCTATCAAATAGAAGGTAACAAGGCTTAAGACAGGGTCGAGCAATCCATAACAATATCCAAACAAGTTAAAGGGTTAAGCAAGACAGGAAAGTTTGTCGGAATATCTCCAAGAATGGTGCGAAGACAACGAGATGCATAGGACGTAGTCGAGGAAAAACTCGAGAACCACATACCTTCGCGATTAGGTCACGTGAAGTTATTGCCAAGTCAGTATGCATCTGGCTGAAATAACTTTTTTATTCCGTAATACGACGGATGGCTGCAGTGCACAGCTGCCATGCCAGATAATACAGGTTCTTGAACTTATCTTGGCTAAATCCATAAAATATTAATCAAATACATAGGGTATGGTTCAAGTAAGATCCGTGAAACATATGTAACCATGATGTCATCATCTGAAGTCCTGCCTCGCCAATATTTCTCTGGCTGCAAAACTCTCGATTCCGTAATACAAGGTAAAAATCTACTTTCTCGAACCTTTCTTGGATCAATCTATAAGGCATTTCTAACAATTACCAAGAAAGATGAGAAGAATTATCCAAGAGGTTAACGAAGAAGAGTTTAGTCAAGTCATAGGAAAGATGGAACACAAAAACAATTATGTCCAAAAAGATAACATGAAAGCAATCTTGTTAGAGAGTTCTAGAGAACCTATAATCCTAGTTGTGGATGTAGATATGACAGAGTTAATCAAGACGGAAAAGAATGATGATAAGAATTTATTCTTGCTCATCCGGTCATAACGAAGTGAACCAAGTTGAGATATGATCTGATAACCTTACACGTCTTCTTGAAATCATATTGCCAAAAATTTTGCCACGCCAGTAAGCATAGCTACAATAAATGATTGAGTCCATAATTAAGGTATACACCCTAAAATTATGTCATCTAGAATTCTTACCACGCCAACCGGTATGGCTGCAAGAAATTCTAAATTCGATAACTAGGATAAGCATATCCAAAATTAGGCTCTATGTCCTTGTCATGCTAGCTAGTATGACGGCGATAAATTCTAACTCCATAAATAAAGTAGATATTTACCTTATCAGGATATAACTTAATTCAATCCACAAAATTTATCTCGATGCAAGATCAATGTCAACAACGAATATCAGAAATCAAATTCAACAACGAATTAAGGAAGATCAAATAGAAACAAGCGGAAATAGATTTCTAGGTATGATTAGAGTGAGATCCTCAGGGGTCATCCCAAGGGTACTACCTTGGTCAAAATTATAATCTACTAAATTTTAAGCAAAAGACTAAATATAGTTAATGGTCCTATGCTGTGATGAGTTTTCCTATATTGCAATCCTAGAAATCCTCTAGGTGTTCTAATTGTTGTCCCTAGTGTTAACAAGCTGTCCTAAGATCCTAATTGCAGGCATACTTGGTACAATAACGTAACCAAACAACTTAAGTCTCGACCTGCATGGGCTACCACTAAAAATATGTCACGGCCCGCTACCCAAATGGTTGGGCCGGGCCGAGCCATGTCCAGCCTACGCTTGGTTAAATCGTAGTAAGCTGTTCTAAGAATAGACAATAAAGGATCTAAGCTGCTAACAGTTCTAATATCACATTTAAAAGGTTCATCACAACACAACATCTATAAGCGAAAGTAAAATAAGCACACACTTAATAATATACTTCCAAAGTATTAAACTGGCGACAAAGTCTAGTGACTACAAGATATAGTCTAAACAGTTCAATAACTAAGCCAAAAATAATCTAAGCGAGACTACCAAGCGAGGTTCCCTGCGGGGACTTCCTCGGGAGCAATGGACCGGTCCTCTGCAGTGGGTCCATAGAAAAGATCACAGAGCAAATCTTCCTCCGAAAGTATGCCTACAACGTTATCCTGTCAGGACGGGAGCAAGTACTGGTTCTACAAATAAACATACTGAGCATGGAATAAAAAAAGATGTAATAAATAAAAATCATGTCATATCACAGTCTATCATGCAGAAGATACATTTGTCATGGCGACAGATGTATATATAATATTTAAAACTGGAGCAGGCACATGATCGTCAATAGGTGTACAATGTACTGTGGCACATGTAAATAAAATATACTTTCGTACAAGTGAAAAGGCAATAGATGTACATACGCACAAATACAGCTGGATAAGTGCCTATAGTAAGGTTTGCATATAGAATACGACCTTGCTCGAATTCGGTAGAAGGGGGCATGATCACGTACTCAACTATCAGTTTTCCCATAACCCAAGCTATAACATGTGAGAGATACGAGAGCAGTTTAAAACATGTGAAAGATACTGGGAGCAGTATAAAGCATAGTAGGTACTGAGAGCAGTATTGTAGCTCCCCTTCCCGGAAAAGTTTTTAAAATATTTTTTTTATTATTATTTATTTGATTTAAATGGTAGTTTTTAGATTTTTATAAATGATTATTTGGTTAATTATTACGGTGGATGACTTTAGCCATGATAGAGTTTTGAAGTATAAGACGGCTAGGAATTATGGCACGGATAGTGCAGTAGCGTGCTTTGACTAGTGTTTAGCCATGGTAGGAGAATACAAAGCCATAGGAGTGTCCTAACTAGGAAAGCCAGGCCAAGTTGCGACTTAACCCGTACCAAAGATTTTATTTATTATTTAATTATATTATTGAGTTTTCGGGAACCCGGTTGTACCGAACCTGTCCAAATTGGACCCAAGTCAAATCCAAGCCCATGTAGGCATGTAGTGGGACCAAATACGGCCTTGTAGACATGTTTGGTAAATGCAAATATTTCGTATATATTTTTAGGAATTGGCAATTAATTTCTAAATATTTGTTATGGGTAGAATATAGGTATTATTAATATTAAATAGTGTTTAGAATATTATCCAAATAAATGGGGTGGTTGATGAGTTCACCGCGATATATTATTGGTTTAATTTCAGTGTTATTAGGATTATTATTATTATTATTATTTTTGATGTTATTATTAAACAATATTACTTTACTATTATTGGCTATGTTTATTTTATTGCCAAATAAATACTATTGTATATGTGTTCATATCTATGTAGGTAGGCCCTACACTAGGAAATAAATAGTATTGAGGTTATTTGGATTTTAGGAGGTTTGCCACATAAATATATATTATATATGCAAAAATGTGTATGTATATATATATATATTATATATATGTGTTTATGTGTATATATATATATATATATATATATATATATATATATATATATATATATATATATATATATATATATATATATATATATATATGTATATGTGTGTAGGTATATAAATATACATATGTATTTGTGTGTATATATAAATATATATGGTAATATGTGCATATGTATATAAACGTATAAAGTAGTATGTATACATATATGTGTATATAGATATGCACTGGCGGAGGGAGAAGAGGGCGAGGGGGGTCACATGACCCCCCTCAAAAAAAAAATTTGATAGAATTTTTTTTAGAAACAAAAGCAGCAGCAAACTGAGCACACAAAGTGGATTTGCCTTCAAATTTTAACAAAGTGACTTGTAAGAAGGGTCATGTGAGCAAACAAAATGTGTTGGCTCACTCATCGCTGCTATGTTTCGGTGAGTGGGTTCATATGAGCAAACAAAGTGAGCAAATAAAGTGGTGAGCCAGTGAGCAAACAAACAAAAGCACAATACCTCTCCCTCTTCCCTCCTTTTGCTCTCTTCCGTAGGTGGCTTAAAAATAGTTGGCTCTTTCCATTGCATTTGCAACTGTTAAATATTATTTTCGATGATGAAAGTTATCAAGAATATACTTCGTAACCGAATGTGAGATAAATTTATGAATAATTTTTTTGTGACATACATTAAGCAAGACAATTTCGTAAGTTAAAAAGGATGACATCGATCTTACATAAATTTCAAAATATGAAGCTCCGTAGGAGATTATTGTAAACAATTATTGTTGGTTATGATGTAATATAATTTAATATATCTTTGTAATCAAAATTTTTTGCGACTACTTTATGTTACTTTTTTGTATTTTTATATTTTTTTTGGATAATAAATTTATTAGTCGATTTTGACCCTGCTCTATCTAAATCCTAGCTACGCCACTGTATATATGAATATATATATATATACATGTATTAATGGCTAATAGAAAAAGAAGTAGAAAAAGAAAAAGGAAAAGAATAGCAGCTAGCAAGCCCACCCGAGTAACCCCAAGCCAGGCCCAGGCCCAACCACCGAAGCCCAGGCCCAGCCTGGCTTGGCCTAAACCCCAGGCCGAGCCTCTTTTCCCAAGTTGCAGCCCCGAATCTGTCATATAACAGAGCGTACAAATACGCTCGACAGAAGGAGGAAAACCCTAACTCTATCCAACCTACTCGCTGCCACGCCGACCCCCTATACTGGGTGACCACTCCGGCACCTGTACGCCGGAGAACGACGACGACGTTCGCCGGAAACTGTCGGCCGAAACCAGATCGCGCGCACGCGCGCGAACAGTAAGCACAGCAGCAATAGCAGCCGACAGTTCGACTTCGTGGCGTGCTCTCCGCTTCCTTCCTCGACCTTTTTCGAACCGTCGCCTCTGGTATGTAGTCAACCTATACGAGTCTATATCCCTTCAATTAGTTTTTATTTAAAAGTCCTAGGTTGTTCGATAATCCGACCCGAAGTTGTCGAAAAACCTGTCCAAAATAGGACAGGAACCCGTCCCAAAGACACAACTTGGAAGCCGGTTTTCGACCTATGCTTTAATAGTTTTCCGAAACTAACTAAACACAATTAAAGTTAACATAACCAAGATCAAAATGCAACTTTCAGTTCTATTTTTCGATGTATGTGCATGAATTAAATCGTTGATGAAGTTCAACAAAAATCTGTTTTCAAAAATATAAAAAATAGGAAAAATCTTCCGATACGACGTGCGTTCCACCAATCCGGGCGACGTGGTCGCGCACCATAAGCATTGAAAGGCGCATACGAATATTGCGGACGTGTGGGCTTTGACAAAATTCAAATTGGTCGCGTGTGCGCGACGAATTTGATGCGTATCCGTCGAAATTTACCGTATCGACCACTTTGCACAAACTCCAATTACTTTGTGCTCGCTCGTCATATCGAGACGAAACTTGTGCCAACAGGACCGTATCATTATTATGGTCATGTATGCCAAGTTTGGGCCGATTCTGAGACAGTTGATCGGATCGCCGTTTTGTGGGCCCTACGGTCCGATTCAACAGGCAATTTTGTGCACGGCCCACCGAAATCCAAAACTGGTCATACCGTTGGGTTCATATCATCAAAACGAATTCATAGACATGTAGTTTGATGACTTTAGAGACCATTGACCCTGGCACATTTTTCGGTGCAAAACGGGCCCAACGGCGGATACCTTTTTGCCCAAAATTATCGTTTTGCCCCTGTGTCCAAAATTGGACTTAAGTACAGGAAATTCTAGCTAGTTTGACTATTCTGAGAATGTTGATAATGTCTGTTTCATTTTTCGGAGACAGTTGTGAGACTTGGACCTTCTGACTTGTGGATTGGCGATATATTGTTGGTTCTCCGTGCAACCACCAGGCAAGTATACCTTGCCTTCCTCTACAGTTTATTTATATGTATATTATTATTATCTAGTTTTACTAGTTGATTATTCATATGTGATTTGTACATCGTGCATGCTAGTATGTACATATAGTCCTTGTTTATAGTTAGCTTGTAGTTCATATTGGATATACATATATAACTCTTATTCATAGTTAATTTTGTATTTCATATTGGATTGGTTCTCTCGTGTATCTTGATTGGGTCGTGTCGTGTCATCACTGTACTTGGACTGAGTCGCATCGTGTCATAGGATGAATAAGTCATAACGGGACTGTTGTACCTTAAATTCCTGAAGCTAACCTGCGAGTCCACACTAGGGGCGAGGGTTAGTAGTTATCTGTGTCTTAAGCTAACCTGCGAGTCCACACTAGGGATGAGGGTTAGTAGTATATGGTTCACACCTGCGAGTCCACACTAGGGGTGAGGGTGATGCTAGCCTGCGAGTCCACACTAGGGACGAGGGTTAGTAGTATATGGTTCACACCTGCGAGTCCACACTAGGGGCGAGGGTGATGCTAGCCTGCGAGTCCACACTAGGGACGAGGGTTAGTAGTATATGGTTCACACCTGCGAGTCCATACTAGGGGCGAGGGTGATGCTAGCCTGCGAGTCCACACTAGGGACGAGGGTTAGTAGTTGTTGAAACCTGCGAGTCCACACTAGAGACGAGGGTTTGAGTATTCGATTGGTTATCCGTTGACATCGTGATATCGTGTTCTCTTGTTCTCCTCCAGCAGTTCGTTTATGCGTAGTGGTTCTTCCAGTCGTGTATAGTCGTGTTTTCGTGTTGATTGGTCCTTTCCTATTTATTTTCCTATATTTTCTTTATTGCATGATAAACTGCTAGATAGACATGTTTTTATGTATCTTGCTATGTCCCCTGAGGACCTGATGATCTCTTCAGGTTAGTTATTGCGTGGAGTTAGTTAGCAGCTCTAGATTGTGGATGATTATGACACTTGTGGGGTCCAGATGTTTACAATATTGCTTGCGGGATTCAGGTATTGATACCATGTTTATTATCCAGTTCATCCAGCTCGTATTTTTCTTTCATTATCATGATATATCCTATTTATTGATTCAGTTTATAGACTCATGTTAATTCTTGGAGTCTAATCGGACATGTATGCTAGTGGGCTGCAGACCATGACCTATAGTGTTCATTCATATTCATTATTCTTATTGTGGATTGAGATATAGATTTGTTTGCCATGATTTGGCAGCTTACCCTAGCCATGACAGCGTTTACGTATTCGAGTCGGGCTGGAGTCCGCTTGATGCGTAGCTGGCTTGCTCACGAGCTCACGTCCGAAAAGTGGGTACGGGTCGTGACAAGTATAAAACATAGTAGGTACTTAGAGCAGTATAAAACATGTGAAGATATGACTTGCAGTTCAAGAAATGGTATTTTAACATGGTTCATACGCAATTCATTATCATATGCAGTAAAATAGAGTTTGTAGGGGTACTTGCCTCGAGCAAGACAACAAAATGAAAATGTAGAGGAAGAAGCCTGGTGTCTTGTCATTGTAAAAAGGGATATAACAATCTCAGTTCCTATTCTATGTTCAAGACTCTAAACTGCTAACTCTAACACTAGTAGTGTGCCATGACTTCTAACTGGGACACTTTGCTAAGTGATGCCCTAGCATAGTAGACCAATTTGGGGTGACACTAAGCCTATAGCCAACACTTAGAGTCCTTAGAAACTCAAAGATCATTCTAGAGTTTTACAAAAACCAAGCATATAAATATATATATACTAATAATAATAATTAATTATAAATTAAGGATGAAACATAAGAAAAAAATCTACAGATGTTGTTGGATGATAAAATAAATATCACCAACGTATCCAGAATGGTCAAATTAGCTAGGATAGCCTACCCATAAGTCCAATTTGGACAGAGGGGCAAAAAGATAATTTTAGGTCAAAATAATATCCGTCGTTGGACCCACTTTGTACCAAAAAATATGCTAGGATAAAAGTGCACTAAACCTAACAAATTATATGTCCACGAATCCAGAATGACGATACGAACCCAACGGTATGTCCGAAATGGGATTCCGATGACCCGATCACAAAATGGTCCGTTAATCTGGATATTGATATCCGATTTGCCCGAAAATGCGTGTCGAAGCTAAAGTTCACTAAATCTAACAGAGTATATGTCAATGAGTCCATAATGATGACGCGAACTCAACAGTATATCCGAAATTGGATTTCGATGAGCCGATCTCAAATTGATCCGTTGACCCGGATATTTAGAATTTGGTCCGCACGGAAATACGTGCCGATGCCAAAGTCCACAAAACTCAACAAAATATATGTCAACGAGTCCAGAATGACGATACGAACTCAACGGTATATCCGGAATTGGATTTCGATGAGCCGATCTCAAAGTGACACGTCGACCCGGACTGTGGGGCCCGCTTTGTATTAAAATACGTGCCAGGGCCCACGTCCTCCAAATCTAACAAACATTATATGAAATCGTGTCATAACGACGCCACGAGTCTATTGGTGGTGTCAGAATTGAAATTCGGAGTCCCGGGTTCAAAAATAAAATTTTATAAGTTAAAAATTACGAATTCGGACGGCCAACTTTGGCGTCAAATTCAACCAATCAAACGAGCTCACAACGAAATGAAACTTAATGGGTAGGAAGAGGGTTATACCAGCTGTGCATAGAAATGATGGTGCATCAAACGGAGGTGCGACGGCGGAGTTACGAGCCAACGAAGTTGGCTTCACAAAACTGTTTAAAAATTATACAATTTAAACGGTCAACTTGGCGGCCGGTTTTGATGTATCAAACGACAAAATTAACGGATGAAACTTGAGGGGAGTGAAGAGGGATATACCGAGATTGTGACAGAGCAAAGAGTTCATCGATCCAATTGTCGGATTATCCGAAAAACGTGCACGAAGTTGCTGTCCCAAAATGCAACTCTGGATTCGAAATCGAGTGCGTCACGACGGGAACCCGTGCCAAACGCACAATTTGACTACGTGGCTCGTCGGGGAGGACGACGAGCACCTCAGGGAGGTCGCCCAGGGTTCGCTGGATAGGGGAGGTCGTCATGGTGGCGGTGGTTGGCCGCGAGACGATGGTCGCCGGGGGTGGTGTACGGCTGTCGTCGTGCTGTCCTTACTCGTTGCTGTACACGTCAGGTTGCTGGCCGCACCCGATACTGTGGTCGACGGGGATGCGGGTCGTGTCGTCTACGGGGGTGCCCATGGTGGTGGCGCCCAGGTGGGCGAGGTGGCAGTACTGCCATCTGTTACAGTCGATGCTGCTGCTGCTGCTGCTTAGTCGCGCGTATGGCGCGCGCGTGCTGCAGTCGCGCCGGCGATGGCCAGGTGGCCTGGAGGCGAGGGGGGCCTCCCTGGGTCACCACAGGTGGGGACAGCGGCTGGCCTAGGCGGGGTGTGGGGTGTTGTCTAAAGAGGAGGAGAAGAAGAATAGATGGTGATGGTGATGGTGATGGTGATAGAGAAAATTGTGATGGAGAAGATGATGATGAAGGTGAAATGATGGGGTTAAGGGTGCTGTCGTTTGAGAGAGGAAATGGAGTTGGTGAAGGTGATGGCTATGAAGGTGAGGATGATGGAGAGGGTGCTGAAGAGATGGGTGTCGGCTAAGGCATGAGGAGAGGGATGTGGCTTTGTGTGTGTGCTGATGAGAGAGAGAGAGAGAGAGAGAGAGAGAGAGTTGTATATATTAAAGAGAGAGAGAGAGAAAGAGATATTTGTTAAAGAGAAGGAAATATTTTATAAAGTGGAGAGAGAAAATGAAATATCTACAAAGTGTAGAGAGAGATATTTGTATGGGGTGTTTGGGTAGTCATGAAAGAGGCCTACATAAAATTCTGATTGGGTGTTGGGTCAAGTTTGATTGAGTTTGGGCTAAGGTTTGATCATGATTACAAATTTAAATTATTTATAATCATTGATCAAATAGGAGCATACGGGGGCTAAATTGAATGGGACACAAGTGTCATGTAGGTAGTAGACTTAATGTGGGCCATGTCCGTATTTTGGATTAGCAGGTTTGGGCTGAAAGTGTGTCTCCAATTCAAGTCAGAAATAAATGTGACTCCGTGGGATAAATTAAAATTGGGTCTCGCATCATAAAAGTTGTGCGAAGCAAATGAAGCACAAGATGGTGTGCCTGAGTGGGACACGAAGGTCATGAGTATAGGGTGTATCGAGTAGATCATGCATGAAAAGTTGGTTTCAAGAAAATGACTAGTTTTATACTCCTAAATTAAAAGTCACGGTAACATGCATACGATGATCAAGGATAAAAGTGGGAAATTAATTAGTAATTATTTAACGATCAAATGATCTAAATTGATCCGAAGTTGTGTGATACAAAAAGAGTACAAGGGAACAAGTTTGAGTGGGACATGATATATCAACGTGAAGATAATCTTGTCTACTACAAACTCATGAAGAGAGTTTTCAGAGATTGACATTCATGACGCTCCAGAAATCAAAGTCACGAAAAAGTACATTTAATGATCACAAATAATTATAATAAAATATTTATTAAAAATAATTCATTTAGAAAAATAAAAATAAATCCTAAAATTCAGGGGGCTTACAGGTCACCTAACATATGCCAGAATTCCGTATACGTACACTGAAAATACGTATAACAGAAAACGAGAGTGACAGGCATGTCGTCGGCTTACAATTGTACACTGGCGACATGTCGGTCAAGGAGAAAATCTATAAGTTGAAAAAAAATTAAAATGTTTCGAAAACCAATAAAATATGAAATACAGTACAGAAGTACGTATCAGTACATAAATACCGATACTGTGAGACGAGTCTCACAGAGGGTTATCCCGTAGTAGAAAATGGGTTGTCATGGGTAAAAGTTCATCAAAATTGGGCTAACACAAATCCTGGGTTAGTCCTGAGTAAAGAATGAAGTGCCCTTATAATTTGTCAATTAAAAGGTAGTGTTCGGTTCAACACTTAAGACTTGGAAATGAGTTTTGGATTCCTTACACATATTTGTCTCTATCAACTGATATCACCAC
The DNA here is from genome assembly GCA_029216955.1 of Iris pallida. NCBI lineage: Eukaryota > Viridiplantae > Streptophyta > Magnoliopsida > Asparagales > Iridaceae > Iris > Iris pallida. The sequence continues at coordinate 2,519,041 of JANAVB010038218.1, forward strand.
AAAACTAACTACCAAGCAAAAAGTTATAGTATGTTAGGGTTATATACTAAAAGCATCACTTTTGTAGTAAGCTTATTTCCTTAAATTTTGAATAAGAATCATATGGGCAAATGTTTGCATATTGTATTTATTGCAAGTGTTAATGCAAATGTCTGATATCATATATTGTAGATAATATGGTGTGTGGTGTCACACAGAAGATCATATTATCAGTTTTCTATGGAGTATATAAATAGTTCACAACCTAGATGGACTTGGACAATCTATTGGAAAGGTTGTAGTATAATCTGGTATTAGTCTATCTTGACTATAGGTTTATACTAGTACACTTTGTGTGTATTGAACATGACCACTTGAGGTTGTTCTCTTTATACTGACTACATAAGAGAACAAACACCTCTGTTATTATGGATGCTTGTGCTCTTAATCTGGATATAATAACGGACATGTATATGCAGTGTGCATTACTTTGACTCATAAAAGAGTGAGATTCATTATGGATCAACAACCTCTATGAATTGGGTAATAATATTGTATGTATGATGGGCTGTTGATTATAAATGGAATCCATGTCCCGATACATCGAGTTAATGATGTCCCCTTAATGAGCTCATAAGGATTGTCATGTAAACCCTGCAGGTGGATTATATCCGACATGACAAATAAATTTGAGCGGTAATACTTAAGGATAAAAGATGTCGAATCAATATAGTTGTCAGTAACTTAATTTGATCGACGAACATACGATATCTTAACATGGGGAGCCAAACGATCATATAATAAAAGGAGACCACAAACATAATTTAGGATTAGGGAGGTAGTGCAACAATAGCTCATTAGTGGACCGAGCTATTGTTAATGGGCCTGGATTGTGTGTTCGGGCTGAACACGGGATATCCAGATCCGTTAGGAGGCCTAATCCTAATTTCTCCTCATGGTCCCTGCCGTAGCCTATATATATCCTCTATTCTCTGGCCGCCAGATTACGGATCAGAAATCTGAAACTTTTTCTAAATTCGTGATTCGCGTAAGGAGAGAAAGAGAGGGCTGCCAAGGAGAAGAAAAGGTTGGGAGATCGTCGTCCACACAACGTCCAACTCGAGGAAGGAATACGTGCAGAAGATCTTGGGATCGTCCGCTCGAGATTGCCAGGAATTACTTATCTCCTTTCTGCCGCAGGTATAATTCGTGAACCCTAGTTTCCGCCTATGAAGGGTTAGAACACGTATTAGATCTGTTTAACTTTATATCAATCAATATGCACACCAAAGGAAGGGTCCTGGGAATCTCCAGTTCCATCAATTGGTATCAGAGCCACTTTGGATCTACGTATTGATTGATACGTCCATGTTGTCCAATAAAACCTGCGCTGTGTAATAGTCGGTAGATGTATATCTGTTCTAACTCAGTTTTGCAGGCATCTTAGATCCAACTATTATGTTCCAATGCATGTTTTTGATGTGTTGTTTTAAACCACGGACATGTCATGGATGTTGTTGTTGCTGTGGATGTAATTAAAATTATGAGGGTTGATCGTGCTTATTATTTTAATTTTTCAATCTAGATTATGTGTGAACTCCTTCGGGAGGCATAGGATTGATGTAATTTTAATTATTTTTGATCAATCGTGACGGCGGTGGTGGCTGTTTCTGACACCGGACGAGATGCTAGTTTTAAGCAGTTCAGAGGCAGACGGATGATTTTCGATGAAGGAATCGACAGCCAAAACCTTTAAAAAAAGGGGCACTGCCCTGAACCCCGCGACCTGACCGGGCAGGTCGAACCCCGAATAGATCTGCGCAGCGGCAGATTTTGGATTCGGATAGTTGAGGACGGAGCAGCAAAGATGACCATAATAGTTGGATATTTTTTCTTATTTTTGTCATTTTGTTTTTTTCTGATTATGCATGTTTATTATTGTATGGTTGTTTTTTTTGAAAAACCAAGCCTACATTAATAATGGACAACATGGACATAATATCAACTAGTACAAAAACCTTCATTGTTAAATAACTCAGAAAGAGAGGATATTTATTTAGTATAAATCCTATGGTCTCCATTACTGGTTTGTAGGTGATGTAATTATACTTGCGTGTTGGCTTTAGTGCTTTCCTCCATATCGGATGAGTATAATTATGGATCACCAGTACAAACTTCCTTAGGGATAATTGTAGAAAGTTACCTAGTATGTGTTCACTTCTCCATCTGAAGGAACTCATTACAAGGTAATGGACTTAGTATTAAGTAATGGTATACACTTAGATACAAATAATGGTATCCTTCCCATCGGAGTCACTGCTATTATTTGTATGACCAGAGCAAGACCAACATATTAATTTTATTTGTCATAAAGTTATGTTGACATGATAGTAAAATTAATAAGAAAAACATACTTGAACAAAGTTGAATTTGTATACGTCCACACTATCGTGGCATGCTAAATTCATGGTGTTCAAGGTGTTGGTGAATTTCTTATTATTGTTTTGAGGGAATCAATATTTAGTTAATTCAAAAAGTTTTTTTGCCCTACATAATTTTATTTATGTGATTCTCAGGATTTCAAAAAAATGGGTTCTTTCAGTCCACTTATGGTGATTCTTAAAGAAAACAAACTTACTGGACCTAATTATATTGACTGGAAACGTAATTTGGACATTGTTCTCACTGCTGTGGAGTACAAATATGTATTTGTTGAGGAATGCCCACCTAAGCCTGATGCTAACTCTGATGAAGAGGTCAAAAAGGCTTATAAGAAGTGGAAAAAGGCAGATGAGATGGCACGGTGTTACATTCTGGCATCTATGTCAAATGTACTGCAACATCAGCATCAAGCCATGGCCACTGCTTATGACATGATGTATAACCTCAAGGAACTCTTCGAACATCAAAGTAGAGCAGCTAGGCAGTTTGCTATAAAATGTTTGATGAATACAAAAATGGCTGAGGGTACGACAGTAAGGGATCATGTTCTCAAGATGATGGGTCATCTGAATGAGATAGAGATCCTTGGAGCTGAAATCGATGGGGAATCCCAGGTCGATATCATTCTCGGGACTCTGCCTAAAAGTTTTGACAATTTCTGCCTTAATTACAACATGAACAAAAGGTTATTTAGTTTGGCAGAACTTGTAAAAGAGCTACAGGATGTTGAATCTCTATTTAGGCAGAGTGGTCATGTTTTTGTTTTTGAAAAGGCTTCTACTTCTAAGCCAAAAGCCGGTAAGAAGAAGAATAACATTTAGAAACAGGCAAACTCAGCAAAGAAGGGCATGGGACCTCAAGGCGCGGTGAAAAAGTTGAAAGGCAAATGTTTCAAGTACAACGGGTCAGGACATTGGAAGACTGATTGTCCACTTCTCAAACAAGGGAACAAAGAAGGTATATCTCATTTACTAGTAGTTGAAACATGTTTAGCGGTGTTATCTACCAGCACCTAGTGTGTAGATACAGGAGCCACTAATCATGTCTGCAATACATTGCAGGGGTTCCAGGAAACCAGACGGCTCAGTGATGGAGAGATATGCTTGTTCATGGGTGATGCTACAAAAGTATCGGTCGTTGCATTAGGAGATGTTACTTTATCTTTTGGTAGAAATAAGTTTTTGACATTGAGAGATTGTCTTTATGCACCTTCACTTAGAAGGAATTTAGTTTCTGTTTCTATGTTAGTTAATGATGGATATTCAGTTTATTTTAATGACAATATTGTTATTAGAAAGAATAAACATTTTATCTGTTCTAGTGCATTGGTTGATAATTTGTATGTCATTAATCCTATTTCGCCCATAATGCAACTTATGGAAATGAATAATATGTCATCTAACTTAAATAAGAGAAAAGAACCTTCTTGTATGAACCAAACATATCTTTGGCACTTGCGATTGGGGCATATTAACCTAAGAAGGATTCAAAGACTGGTTGAAGATGGACATTTGAGTTCATTGGAAGTGGAGGCACTACCAGTCTGTGAATCCTGCTTGGAAGGTAAAATGACCAAAAGGCCTTTTACGACAAAGGGGTATAGGGCCAAAGATGTGTTGGCATTGGTTCATTCTGATTTGTGTGGACCCATGACTATCCAAGCTAGAGGTGGCTTTGAATATTTTGTCACATTTATTGACGATTATTCAAGGTATGGATACATTTATTTGATGCGCCGTAAGTCTGAGTGCTTTGAAAAATTCAAAGAGTACAAGGCTGAAACGGAGAAACGTCATGGAAAATGTATCAAGTTATTACATCAGATCGTGGTGGCGAGCACCTCTTTGGAGAGTTTAGGGATTATTTATCAGAGGCTGGAATTGCATCCCAATTGACTGGACCTGGAACGCCCCAGCAGAATGGTGTAGCCGAAAGAAGGAATAGAACTCTTATGGAGATGGTTAGATCAATGATGAGTTATTTGGATTTGCCAAATTCATTTTGGGGGTATGCCTTAGAGACTGCAGCTTATATTTTGAACTTGGTTCATTCTAAGTCAGTACCTCTTACTCTCACAGAGCTGTGGATTGGGCGTAAGCCTAGTCTGAAACATGTTCGTATTTGGGGTAGTCCAACACATGTGCTGAATGGGAAAGTAGATAAGTTGGAATCTCGTACAGAAGTACGCTTGTTTGTAGGCTATCCAAGAGGAACGAAAGGAGGTTTATTTTATAGTCCTAAAGATCAGAAGGTCATTGTTAGCACCAATGCCCGATTCTTAGAGGAAGACAATGTGATGAACCATAAACCCACAAGTAGAGTTGTTCTAGAAGAAATAAGACGTGAGACACCAAGTACTTCAGTACCAATAGTACAAGAGGATGAACCATAAAAAAACTGTACAACGTGTCACAAATGTTACACCACAACCGATAGTGCCTCGTCGTAGTGGGAGGGTTGTGATACAACCTGATAGATATATGTTCTTGGGAGAGTCGTCAGACTTCGTCCCTGAGGAATAAGATTATGATCCCTGTACCTACAATGAAGCACTCCAAGATAAAGATGCAGAGTCTTGGCAAAAAGTAATGATATATGAAATAGAATCTATGAATTCTAATCAGGTCTGGGAGCTTGTAGAACCACCCGTTGGCGTAAAAGTCATTGGATGCAAGTGGGTCTATAGGAGAAAAAGAGGATCAGACGGTAAGGTTGAAACCTTTAAAGCTCGGCTTGTAGCAAAAGATTTTACTCAAAGAGAGGGTATCGATTATAAGGAAACCTTTTCTCCTGTAGACATGCTTAAGTTTATCCGAATTCTTTTATCTATTGCATCTCATCTCGATTATGAGATTTGGCAAGTGGATGTCAAGACAGCTTTCCTTAATGGAAGTCTTGAGGAAGACATCCATATGAAGCAACCAGATGGGTTCATTGAAAAGGGCCAGGAGCATCTTGTTTGTAAGCTCAAGAAGTCCATTTATGGACTTAAGCAAGCTTCCAGATCTTGGAACATATGTTTTGATCAGGTGATAAAATCCTATGGATTTGATCCATGTCAGGATGAATCATGTGTATACAGAAAGTGTGACGAAAACGTGGTTGTGTTCCTAGTACTTTATGTGGATGACATCTTGCTCATTGGAAACAATGTGAAGGTGTTATCTGATGTAAGGGTATGCATGGTTATCCAAACAATTTGATATGAAGGACTTGGGAGAAGTATGTCACATCCTTGGGATCAAAGTTCTACGAGATCGCAAGAAAAGGATGTTGGGCTTATCCCAAGCTTCCTATATAGATACTGTACTAACTCGTTTTAGTATGCAAAATTCTAAGAAAGGTTTCTTACCTTTTAGACATGGAATTGCTCTATCAAAGGAGCAGTATCCGAGGACACCTAAAGAGATAGAGAACATGAAGGCAGTTTCTTATGCTTCAGCAGTAGAAAGCTTAATGTATGCAATGCTATGTACGAGACCAGACATCTGCTTTGCTGTAGGCATGGTCAGCATATATCAGTCTAACCCAGGACAAGAGCACTGGACTGCCGTAAAGCATATTTTGAAGTACCTGAAAAGGACTAAAGAGTATATACTAGTTTACCAGGCAGATAGTTTAGTTCCCTTGGGGTATACAGATCACTCAGATTTTCAGTCAGATAGGGATTCCAGAAAATCTACCTCAGGTTATGTGTTTACTTTGGAAGGTGGAGCCATTGTGTGGAGGAGTATCAAGCAAAAATGTATTGGTGATTCCACCATGGAAGCCGAGTATGTGGCAGCCTCTGAGGCTGCCAAAGAAGCGGTTTGGCTCAGAAACTTTCTGTTGGACTTGGATGTGGTACCTAGTTTGCCTAAGTCTATTACACTTTATTGTGATAATAGTGGTGCAGTTGTAAACTCGAAGGAACCACGAGCCCATAAGACAGGCAAACACATTGAGCGCAAGTACCACCTGCTACGAGATTTCGTAAAGAAAAGAAAAGTTGTTGTGATCAAGATAGCATCAGCCGACAACCTAGCTGATCCCTTTACAAAGAGCTTACCAGCTAAGGCTTTTGATAGTCATATTGAGGGAATGGGAGTCAGATGTGTAGCAGCATGGCTTTAAGTATAAGTGGGAGATTTGTAACAGTATACTAAAAAGAATGCTTTGAGTATAAGTGGGAGATTGTTAGGGTTATATACTAAAAGTATCACTTTTGTAGTAACCTTATTTCCTTAAATTTTGAATGAGAATCATATGGACAAATGTTTGCATATTGTATTTGTTACAAGTGTTAATACAAATGTCTGATATTTTATATTATACATAATATGGTGTATGGTGTCACACAGAAGATCATATTATCAGTTCCCTATGGAGTATATAAATAGTTCACAACCTAGATGGACTTGGACAATCTATTGGAAAGGTTGTAGTGTAATCTGGTATTAGTCTATCTTGACTATAGGTTTACCCTAGTACACTTTGTGTGTATTGAACAGGACCACTTGAGGTTGTTCTCTTTGTACTTACTACATAAGAGAACAAACACATCTGTTATTATGGATGCTTGTGCTCTTAATCTGGATATAATAACGGACATGTATATGCAGTGTGCATTACTTTGACTCATAAAAGAGTGAGATTCATTATGGATCAACAACCTCTATGAATTGGGTAATAATATTGTATGTATGATGGGCTGTTGATTATAAATGGAATCCATGTCCCGATACATCGGGTTTATGATGTCCCCTTAAGGAGCTCATAAGGATTGTCATGTAAACCCTGTAGGTAGATTATATCCGACATGACAAATAAAGTTGAGCGGTACTACTTAAGGATAAAAGATGTCGAATCAATATAGTTGTCAGTAACTTAATTTGATCGACGGACATACGATATCTTAACATGGGGAGCCAAACGAGCATATAATAAAAGGAGCCCATAAACATAATTTGGGATTAGGGAGGTAGTGCAACAATAGCTCATTAGTGGACCGAGCTATTGTTAATGGGCCTGGATTGTGTGTTCGGGCTGAACACGGGATATCCAGATCCGTTAGGAGGCCTAAGCCTAATTTCTCCTCACACTACAACAAATATGGCCTACAATAGCATGCGCAGAACGTTATAAAAAGCCTTCTATAGCATATTTCATCCGCTATAATTGCCCCCGCTATAGTATGTGAACGCTTGTGAACGCTATAACATTATAGCGTTCTTGAATGCTGTAGATGGATTATAGCGTTCGTGAATGCTGTGCATGGTTTATAGCGTTTGTGAATGCTGTGAATGCTTTATAGCATTCTTGAATGCTGTAGATGGATTATAGCGTCCGTGAATGTTGTGGATTGTTTATAGCGTTTGTGAATGCTGTGGATCCTTTATAGCGTTCGTCAATGATGTAGATGGATTATAGCATTCATGAATGCTATTGATGGTTTATAACATTCAAGAATTGTTGATGAATGATAGCATATTATGAATGCTGTAAATCTGCTACATAATTTAATATCTGAATAACCTGCTGTAAATCTGCTACATAATATCTGAATAACCTATTTTGTATCACATACAATTAACCTGTGCATCACATAAAATTAACCATATAAAAATTTATATTGAATCACAATTTTGATTTCAACAATTTCAATCGCAACTTTCATTTTGATCAATCAAGATATATATAAAAGGTTTGCCAAAATAAATAATTTCATACATTTTTTATTAAAACATTCAAGATGTACAAAAAGTTGTTGTATGCCTAAAGTGATCGAAATAGTAGTCCAAAATAAATTTTCATGTAAAAAAAATCCAAGTACAAAATGTTTGTAACCTAACTCTAGTCCAAAATTCAACTAAACCATTATATTTCCATACAAAATGCCTTTAGGCCAAAATGCAGCTCGATCGACTCTTTCCAAACCATTACATTTCCATTTCAGCCCTCCTCATTCGGTGTCCTTCTGCAAGATGAAAGCAAAAGTGTTTAAATAACTTACAGACCCATCATTGGTAAGCATAACTAGTTGTAAAAATTTATACATTCACAAAACAGAGGACAATAGCCATTGGTTTTGCTATAAGAACCATAGGTCATAATCTTTGAAAACCTATTTGTTTTCTTTAGTTTTCCCAATAAATCTACTACTCATAAGAAAAGAAGAGAAAAAGAAGATACAACATGCAAGAAAATAGTTTTAAAAAATGAGGAACATAATTATGAATTGAGAAATTAAAGAATCAACCAAAATTCAATTATCTCAAAGTAATCCCAAAAGCATCCCAAAAGATTAACGGGCTCTCGAAGTAAGAAAGCAGCAGTTACCTGAAAGAAAGAATAAGCGGTCACTTCGCAAAGAAATAAGCAGCAGCAACTATGATAGGTTGTATGAAATGCACATGTTCGCTTGGTTTTGAAGCCCAGAAAATTGTGCGAAATAGCCTTCTAAAGATGGACAAGAAAAACTACAGTCTTAAAAACACACGAATTAAAAACTGCACATACGCTAAAAAGATGAATTGAACATCAAACAGTCCTCATGGTGTCATATAGAAGAAAATAATCAAGAGGAAGAAGTTGGTCTACCAGTCAAAATGTACATATAGACAAAAAAGATCATGCATCTAACAGAAACGGTATATCATTAAGACACATTGTTTCAGACTTTCTGGTGTCCACTTTTCTTTTCAAGTTATCTCATGGTGTCAAGATCTAAGTATATCTTTAACTATCTAGGTAGATATACTTTCTAGGTGATATACCTGACAGTTGTGTTTTCATTGTGAGAAAAGTTTGTGTTGATTAATATGCACAAAGGAACAATCTTCCTAAAAGTTATATTTTGAATTTATTTATTTGTTGTATATTCATACAATCTAGGTGATATGTGAAAGAGGTATCTTCCAAAACATTTTTTAAACATCTTATAATACCTTTTGGAAGTAGACTCCATTTAAAATAGCTAGTTGCTACGACAAATCAGTGGATGCAAGAACATTTTGTTTTATAATGCTATATATGTATCTCTTTTTTGGAGTTTGTCAAGTTTATATATATATATATATATATATATATATATATATATATATATATATATATATATATATATATATATATATATATATATGAGGAAGGATAGGCATTCCCGCACTTTTTGCATCCCCATGCATCCCCATGTTCACATCCGTTAGATGTGCTTTAAGTCATCTAATCTTAACCATTGGTAAATCAACGGTTAACATTAGATGACTTAAAGCACCATCCAACGGTGTAAATAGGGGAGATGCTTGGGAATGCAAAAAGTGCGGGGATGCCTATCCTTCCTCTCTCTCTCTCTCTCTCTCTCTCTCTCTCTCTCTCTCTCTCTATATATATATATATATATATATATATATATATATATATATATATATATATATATATATATGAAGGATCTGCATCCCCAAGCATCCTCATGTTAACAACAGTTGGATTTTGTTTAAGTCATTTAATTTTAACTGCTCATTTGAAACATTCAAATCAATGGTTAAGATCATTTGTTATTCCATGTTTGGTTCGCGCAATCAGAATAATGGAAAGGAAAGTCATTTGTTCGGATGTTGTCTGCTGAAAAAGAACAGAAAAAAAGTTTAGAAAAGAAAAAAAGTAAAATAGGAGAAAAATGGTCCTCCACTCGTCTATGGATTCACTTTTCCACCTCCAATTATTCACTTTTTCTCCCAATTTTTCTAGTTATTTGCACACCAAAAAGAAAAATTAATGAGAATTGTAATTTTCAAAAGAAAGAACAATTTTTTTTTGCTTTCCGCGAAACATGGAATTTGTTTGGAGTAATGCAATCGTAAGCAATGTTTTAAAAACCAGATCGAAGATCGATCCGGGTGCATCAATGCATAGTTAAACTGAGTATCAATCTCGGATCCGAGTATTAGCATCGATACTCAATCAATGCATACTCGAACTTAGTATTAGTATCGGCATTGAGATGCATCAATGCATAGTTAAATCGAGTATCAAACACTGAGTACCACTATTGATATTCATCACTGAATACAAAAGCATTAACAAATCAGCATATATACATCTCTAAACTGTCTAAAACAAGTTTATAATGTAAGCAAGTCATTTAAAAAAAATCATCTACAAAATTAAACTAAGAATTGTATAGTTTGGCAAAGCTTGTAGAAAATCCACATACAAAGTGAAATTTTGTGTCACGGAGACCATAACCAACTTCAATCATCTCTAAACTACATCCAATGACCTGACGAGTCGATCCCGGTCCAGTTTTTAAAACATTGGTCAAAGTCAGAGCCTTTCCAATGTTCTGATTCCGCGAACCAAACATGGATCCTTCTTTATATATATATATATATATATATATATATATATATATATATATATATATATATATATATATATATATATATATATATATAATTTTTTGATTCCAAGTTGTAAAAAGTTGTTTCAAAAAGCAAGTTCACCCTTGTAAATATCATAAACAACTTCATATTTGGACAAAGATTTAAGTGGTTCATGTACTAACCCAGGATCAAACTAAATAGATGTATGCCCATTACCAATATTTTAATTTCCTAAGATTCGATCATGAAGAAACATATATAATTTAAATTCACCATATTTCAAAAAAATTGCTCACCATCGGAGGCATTGCTCAGTTCCTTTATTTTTTCTAGAGGTAGTGCTAACTGCAGTTTCCCATGTGCAACATAAACCTGTTATTGAAATACTGGTATAAGTTATTGCAAAATAATTCATGTGAACTTCATGAAATAGAAAAAATATATAGGAATAAAAATTACTATAAGTGATGGCCAAGGAAGGATGTAAGAGCTGTTTCTTGCATGCAATTGTTGTAGACACTAGAAAGAAACACGGACACGTTTGATAGATAGTGACCTATGAACCATCCGAGCACATTTACTTTATTGTTTTGTTCAAGACATTGCAAATTAGCAATATACAATTATGTTTGATTTCTTTTAAGAGGAAAGCTCGAGGCAAGCACTAAAGAAGTGATGGAATTGATAAGGGAAGAAGTACCTGAAAGAACATCAGAGCTTGCTGATATTGAAGGACCCTTGTGGAAAGTGGCTTCCTCAACTTAATCTCCAGCAAATATGTAAAATATGCATGTGGGAATCCCTTAATTTTCTTACTTCCTTCATAACCAAACACAACCAAAATTGATAGGAAAGAATAAAATAAGAAACTTCATTGCTTCTGTTAGTCCCGGGGCTTGATCAAAGATGGTAAAACAGATGCAACAAAGATCTACGATGACACAAATACCAAATAACCCGATTACAATATGGAGGAGGAAAATAAAGAAGAGAAGATCTCTCGTTCTTCCTTGCAAACGTGTTGCAATTGGGACAGAACGAGTTACAATAATCTAGAGAGAGATGAGAAGAAGAACAATGCTGGGGTGTCAAAACACCGTTGCTCAAAGCAAGATTCGCCCCACACGATCTGCTTCCAGGAACCAGCAAGTTTGAAGAACTTGTGGAACGCTCGAAGTCACCTCTGTTCTGACTCCTCAGATGGACTTGCAATGGCGGCAGCAGCTCTCTCTCTCTCTCTTTCTTCTTTTCTGACTTATATTTTCGTAGTAACCACAAAGGAGGCCAAAAGAGAGTATTTATAGAGAGAGGGTGGAAATCCTAGCCGCCTCTTCAGTTATGGAAAGATTAAATCAAATCCCAAAAAGATAACAACGAGATTAATTTAAATCCCACAAAGATAGGAACGAAATTAATTCAAATCCCACAAAGATAGGATCTGAATTAATCGCATTGATTCAGCCTTATCATAACTGACTCGTAATCTGCACAGTCAGCAGAGCCCTCCATGCGGCAGCAGCAGTAGCCTGGCCGTATGGGCCGTATGGACCACATGAGCCACATGAGCCACATGGACCGTATGAGCCGCATGGACCGCATGAGCCGCTTGTGCCGCATGGACCGCATGAGCCGTATGTGCCGCATGGACCGCAAGGACCGCATGGACCGCATGAGCCGCATAGACCGCATGAGCCGTATGAGCCGCATGGCCGCATGGCCGCATGGCTGCATATGAGCCGCATGCCGCATAAGACCGCATGGCCGTATATGAGCCACATAAAGACCGCATGACTGCTGGCGTGCTAAGTGCAAAGTACGCCAACAAAATGCCACATTACGCCTCATGAGCCCATGAGCCCGAGTCCGAGTCCGAGTCGGAGTCCGAGTCGCTAAGCCCCTTTGGGGCTTAGCTCCAAATGGAATTAATCCAAGAGAATGACAAAAGCATTAATGCTTAACCCTTGGAGCCTTATTCTTACCTCCTAGTAAAATCACCCACATGGTTCCCTCCTTAGGGTCACCACCCCATGTGCATCTCTCAACAATACACCCAAGTATATATGTTGAGATAATTCATGGTGCATTTCCGATGTGGGACTAAAATTTACAAGGCATGTTGAGAGCAAGCTCTCTCCATGTAAAGAAAGCACCAACAATCCCCCACATATCACAACATATATATGTGTCCAGGGTTGAGCGTTCCACACAGTAACTGTCCATTTTGCATTAGGATAGATGTCGCTGATGACTTGAATCTTCCCGCATGGGTTAAATAACAATGTGATACAAGAATGGACTACGCCTTGAATTCTGTACCACAATTGTAATTCTTCTCACTCACAAAGTGTAGTTACGTGTGCTTCTGGCTGCACATTAAAGGCCCTGTGCCAGCCTGGTTTCAGTGTATAATTTTGGGCGTCTACAAGTTTACCCTCAAGAGACGGCCTGATATCTCTTTTCATACACTATAGGTGAGTTCTTTATTAAAGAGATATGGCATGAAGCCTTGCGCTTCCTTACGGTGCTACGCCGCTATGACATGGCCTGAAGCCGAGGCATTACCCCTACCTGGGAACCTCATCGTAGTGTCATACTACTGTAGCATGAGGTTTCAGCCTCTTTGTAGTGCCAATCTACTCAGCATGAAGCCTAAGGCTTCCTTGCGGTGTTACACCGCAACGACATGGCTTGCAATGCCGAGGCTTTACCTCTACCTGGATACCTCAATGTGGTGTCATGCCACTGTAACATGGGGCCATTCTTCCCTTTGTAGTGCTGTCTACAACTCTTTAATTACGTCATACAGTATTAGGCTACCTGCCTATTTGCGGTACTATGCCGCTATGACTTGGCTTGCAAGGCCGAGGCATTACCCCTACCTGGGAACCTCATGGTGGAGTCACCCCACTGTAGCATGGAGTTTCACTCCTTGTAGTGCTGCTCTACCGTGCTTCCTGTAAAGCACACCAGGCATTCACTCTGCCTGAGAACTCATTAAGGCGTTTAGGCCACCCTTCCACAGGATCTATTTTTTCTACAGAAAATACATAGTAGACAACAGTGGTTATGGGTCCGTATCCCTTCCATGTTCTAGAGAACAAGTACCCACTGTTACCTGATAGTTTCCCAGTCAGTGATCCTCCTTTGAACCAAAAGTTAGATGCCTAGTAGATTTCTCTTTGAACTAATAGCATAAAACTTTATGGTAGGATTACAAAGATACACTATCAGAATGCCTTCAAGCCCATTTTACAAGCTATGTCATCGACCAACTGTGCTTGAGGCCCTTTGTGAATGGATCTGCCAGGTTCTCCTGACTCCGAACATCAACCACCGCAATTACACCTCTTTTGATAAGATTGTGTACTGCCATGTGCTTCAACCGCATAGTCCTCTTCTTCCCGTTGAAGAGGTCATTTGATGCTACCGCCGCAGTCGCCTGGTTGTCATAGTATATCGGTATCGTCGGTATCTGAGCTCCAACCACTGGAAGATCATACATGAGCTCCCGAAGCCATTCTGTTTCATCTGCTGTAGTTTCAAGAGCATAGAATTCAGATTCCATGGAGGAACGAGAGAGTATAGTATGCTTCTTCGACTTCCACGATATAGCAGCTCCATTCAAGGAAAAGACATATCCACCTGTGGATCTCTCACTTTCCACCTCTGAATACCAGCTAGCATCACTGAAGCCTTCCACTCTGTCGGATACCCGTTGTAGTGCAGTGCATATGTCTGAGTCTTCTTGAGATATCTTATCACCCGCTTCACAGCTTTCCAGTGCTCAACCCCTGGGTTGATTGTGAACCGACTCAGCATTCCCACGGCAAAAGCTATGTCAGGCCTTGTGGCAGTGGTTGCGTACATCAAACTTTCGATAACGCTAGAATACTCCAGTTGTCTGACGCTTTCCCTTGAATTTGGCTTCAGCTTCTGATCACACCTGTATGGCGTATCGATCCCTGGAAGATCCTTATACCCATAGCATGTGAGCATCTTCTCAATGTAGTGAGATTGTGACAGCGCTACTCCAGTGTCTGTCCGGATGATCTTTTTGCCCAAGATGACATCTGCATCCCCCAAGTCCTTCATACTGAACTTGGTTGAGAGGAACTTCTTTGTCTCTGTGACACAGCCTATATCCGTACCTAGGATTAGCATGTCGTCCACGTACAGACAAACGATGACTCCTCTTCCATCAGCGAACTTTGTGTAAACACGTTTGTCCGTTTCGCTAACTCGGTAGCCGTTTGACCTAATAACTTTATCAAACTTCTCATGCCACATCTTGGGAGCTTGCTTCAAACCATACAATGATTTCACCAACTTGCAGACTTTGTCTTCAAGACCTTTGACGATAAATCCATCTGGCTGTTGCATGTAAATCTTTTCGATCAGCTCTCCATTCAGGAATGCTGTCTTTACATCCATCTGATGTATCACCAACTTATGTAAGCTGTTAGAGCGATTAACATCCTAATGGTGGTCATCCGAGCTACTGGAGCGTACGTGTCAAAGTAGTCTATCCCCTGTTTCTGAGAAAATCCTTTGGCTACCAGCCTGGCCTTGAACTTGTCAATAGTTCCATCTGCTTTCATCTTCTTCTTGAAGATCCATTTACATCCGATGGGCTTTTCTCCTTCAGGTAGATCTACCAACACCCATGTGTTATTGGAGGTGATAGAGTCAAACTCGTCATTCACTGCCTCCTTCCAGAAGATAGCATCTCTGGTCTTCATCGCCTCATCATAGGTAAGCGGATCTGCTTCCACATGATAAGTGACAAAGTCATCTCCGAAATCTTTCGGTCTCCTCGCTCGCTTAGCTGATGGCTCTGCAAGTTCTGGTACAAGAGTTGTTTCATCAACGAAAGCTTCTTCTTGGACTACTGGCTCATATGAGATTTCAGTCTCATTTGCACCTACATTATTTTTCGAAATGTCCGAAAGAACAATGTTTTTGTCTTTTACAAACTTGTCTTCAAAGTATTCAGCATCGCGAGATTCGATGATATGATTTGACTCAATATCAAGAAATCTCCGAGCATCACTCTTCTCGGCATACCCCAAGAAGATCGTCTTCGTAGTCCTTGTCCCTAGCTTCTGAATCTTCAGATCTGGGAGCTTCACATACGCCAGACACCTCCACACTCGAATGACATTCAAGTTTGGTCTGACTTTGAACCAGAGTTCATGAGGAGTTAAGTCTGAAGTTGCATACGGCACTCTATTTAGAATAAAAGTGGTCGTCAATGCAGCTTCTCTCCAGTAGCATTTAGGAAGACCCGCGGTTAGCAGCATTGAGTTCATCATTTTTGTTAATGTTCGGTTCTTCCTCTCTGCTACTCCGTTGGATTGAGGAGAATATGGAGCAGTAGTCTCGCATATGATTCCATGTTCTTTGCAGAATGATGCGAATTCATGAGACCTGTACTCCCCACCTCGATCACTTCTCAACCTCTTGAGTTGTTGTTCAGTCTGCCGTTCAGCTTCGGCCCTGAACTCTCTGAACTTCTCGAAAGCTTCATCTTTAGACTTGAGCAAGTAGACGAACGCGTATTTTGAGAAGTCGTCGATGAAGGTTATGAAATACTTCATCCCGGCCTTCATGGAGAAATGTTTGAAGTCACAGATATCGGAGTGCACCAACTCCAGAAGATCTGTGCTTCGATTGACCCGATGAAAGGGTTTTCTTGTGATCTTCGTCTGAGCACACACTTCACACTTCTCCACCTTACCCCTATATTTAGAGATAAGTCCTAGACTAGATATTTTGTTAATTCTTTTACAATGAACATGTCCTAGTCTATTATGCCACAACTCAAAAGAATAATCAGAAAATGCAACTGCATTAATGTCTTCAAACTGGTTGACAAGCTGAATTTTAAACATTCCTTCGGTTTGATAAGCCTTCCCGAAGTATGTTCCTTTCTTGGACATCACCATCTGACCAGCATTGATGTCCATCCTCAAGCTTGCGTTGCAGAGCAGGCTCCCAGAGATCAGGTTCTTGGCAATCGTCGGAACATGCTTCACACCTTGAAGCGTCAGAGTGTTCCCAGAAGTGAGTTTCAGTTCCACGGTCCCGATCCCCAGAACTTCAGCTTGGGCCTGGTTCGCCATGACAACCTTCTCAGATATCGGCTGGTACGTGACGAACCATTCCTTGCCAAAACAGACATGGCAAGTCGCTCCAGTGTCTATCCACCAGTCAGAGTCAACCCCCACAGTTGTGACCTGTCCGATCATAGCAACAATGTTAGAAACCAATGAAACCTTATTAGGCTCACCTTTCTCTGATTGTTTAGGCTTAGATCTGCATTCACTCTTGTAGTGGCCTTTCTTGCCACAATTGTAACAAGTCACGTGGGACTTAGTCTTCTGTTGCTTAAAAGAAGGACCCTTCACTTTTAGATTAGTGAAGTCCTTCTTCTTGGGATGAGAAGCCGCCTGCTTCCTCTTGGGATCTCTCGTCTGCACAAGATTGGCTTTAGCCAACTGTTTTGACAGAGTGTCCACCTTCTGTTGGGAACGCATCTCGTCCTCAACATGGATCTCTTGAAGTAGATCTCCCAAGCTAATGTCTAGCTTCTTTCTGTGCATCCTTGCATAGAAGGTACTCCATCCAGCAGGAAGTTTTGAGACGATCCCTCCGACGACAAACTTGTCGGGAAGGAGCATCTCTTCGTCTTCCAGTTTCTGACGCAGCTTCAGAAATTCCTTTACCTGTGGCAGCATGGACTTTTCGTCCTCAAAGAGCAATTTGTGATATTTTTCAACCACAAACATTTTGCTCATGTTCTTGTCTTCTTCATACAGTATTTCCACAGACTCCCATATGTCTCTGACAAGTTCCTTCTTCGAGTAGGATTCTGCCAGGGAGTCCTCCATAGCATTCAGGATGAGAAGCCTGCAGATGCTATTTTCCCTTCTCCACTTGGCCTGGAGTTTGGTAGCCGCATTGATAGCGGCAGTAGATCCAGTGTCTGGAACAGGGGGTTCTTCCTCCAACAGAACATGATCAACGTCTTTTAGTTGAAGAGTTAGGTAAACCTTTCTCTTCCAGACTTGATAGTGCTCTCCATCGAATTTTTCCAACTTGCAGAAGTCCGATTGGAGGAGCGAAGCATTAATGTTTTCCATCTACACGGATCTTGCTTTGAGATTGTTAGTCCCGGGGCTTGATCAAAGATGGTAAAACAGATGCAACAAAGATCTACGATGATACAAATACCAAATAACCCGATTACAATATGGAGGAGGAAAATAAAGAAGAGAAGATCTCTCGTTCTTCCTTGCAAACGTGTTACAATTGGGACAGAACGAGTTACAATAATCTAGAGAGAGATGAGAAGAAGAACAATGCTGGGATGTCAAAACACCGTTGCTCAAAGCAAGATTCGCCCCACACGATCTGCTTCCAGGAACCAGCAAGTTTGAAGAACTTGTGGAACGCTCGAAGTCACCTCTGTTCTGACTCCTCGGATGGACTTGCAATGGCGGCAGCAGCTCTCTCTCTCTCTTTCTCCTTTTCTGACTTATATTTTCGTAGTAACCACAAAGGAGGCCAGAAGAGAGTATTTATAGAGAGAGGGTGGAAACCCTAGCCGCATCTTCAGTTATGGAAAGATTGAATCAAATCCCAAAAAGATAGCAACGAGATTAATTCAAATCCTACAAAGATAGGAACGAAATTAATTCAAATCCCACAAAGATAGGATCTGAATTAATCGCATTGATTCAGCCTTATCATAACTGACTCGTAATCTGCACAGTCAGCAGAGCCCTCCATGCGGCAGCAGCAGCAGCCTAGCCGCATGGGCCACATGAGCCGCATGGACCGCATGGACCGTATGAGCCGCTTGTGCCGCATGGACCGCATGAGCCGCATGTGCCGCATGGACCGCATGGACCGCATGAGTCGCATGGACCGCATGAGCCGCATGGCCGCATGGCCGTATGAGGCCGTATATGAGCCGCATATGAGCCGCATAAGACCGCATGGCCGCATAAAGACGGCATGAATGCTGGCGTACTAAGTGCAAAGTGCGCCAACAAAATGCCACATTACGCCTCATGAGCCCATGAGCCCGAGTCCGAGTCCGAGTCCGAGTCGCTTAGCCCCTTTGGGGCTTAGCTCCAAATGGAATTGATCCAAGAGAATGACAAAAGCATTAATGCTTAACCCTTGGAGCCTTATTCTTACCTTCTAGTAAAATCACCCACATGGTTCCCTCCTTAGGGTCACCACCCCATGTGCATATCTCAACAACACACCCAAGTATATATGTTGAGATAACTCATGGTGCATTTCCGATGTGGAACTAAAATTTACAAGGCATGTTGAGAGCAAGCTCTCTCCATGTAAAGAAAGCACCAACAGCTTCTTCTCCTCTCCCTTCATGAAAATTAAATTCACTTTTTTCCTAGACAATTTGTTACAAATTGCTTCCAAAAAGAGAAGCCCTAGATGTTGATTTCTTCCTCTAAATCCTATTTAAGAAAGAAAAACCCAAGATAATGATCGATTCTATTTTGATGCTTATAAAATTCCCAATTATTAACCCTAGATAATAAATCACTAAAGAAAAACTCAAAAAAATGAGGGAGGAAGATGAAGGATTGAGAGCTGACCTAGACAACGACGGTCTCGGTAGTGACTGCGACGGTGTCAGCTGCGATTGTGGCGGTGAATCGGCTTCGACGGTCGAAAATGGAAAAAGGGAGAGAGAGCAACATAAAAAGAGAAAGGAAGGAGAGAGAGAGAGAGAGAGAGAGAGAGCACTTAAAAGTATTGTATTTTAGACCTTAAGAGCCTTTTGAAGTTCAAAATTTTCAAACCTCTCATGAAAATTTTAGAAGCGGGCCACTGACGCCAATTTTTGGGCAAAGCCTTTTGTAGTTCAAAATGTTTATCTACAGCATTCAGGAAACGCTATAGATAGATATTTTTATAGTACTGTAGAAAGAACGCTATTATTGATAACATTCTATAGCGGGAACACTTGAGCGCTATAGAAAAACTGCTATTGTAGGTCATATTTGTTGTAGTCATGGTCCCTGCCGTAGCCTATATATATCCTCTATTCTCTGGCCGCCAGATTACGGATCAGAAATCTGAAACTTTCTCTAAATTCGTGATTCACGTAAGGAGAGAAAGAGAGGGCTGCCAAGGAGAAGAAAAGGTTGGGAGATCGTCGCCCACACGACGTCCAACTCGATGAAGGAATACGTGCAGAAGATCTTGGGGTCGTCCGCTCGAGATTGCCAGGAATTACTTGTCTTCTTTCCGCCGCAGGTATAATTCGTGAACCCTAGTTTCCGCCTATGAAGGGTTAGAACACGTATTAGATCTGTTTAACTTTCTATCGATCAGTACGCACACCAAAGGAAGGGTCCTGGGAATCCCCAGTTCCATCATAGTAGTCATCTATATTACTAGTTTCCATTTGTCTTGTTCCCATCATGTCATTTTTGGTCGAGGATATGTATTGAGACAAAGCATTCTATGATATTAGTCTAGATGGCGAGACTAGTTGGCCACTGACTAGTACCACTTATGTGCAGTGCTTCCAAATTTAGGTAGATTCAGCCTATGTCACGAAGTAAGTTTTCGTCGCCACTTTGACAAATCGAGATGTTCTTTTTTTTTCCTAAGTGAAAATCCAACCGGTGGGAGCAAATATTTTTTAAAAAAAAAATTGAATGTGACTTCTTGCAGGAAATGTTCAAGTGGGGCTAACAATTAAGCCGTTGATTTCGCCAATCTGATCGGAGAACTCAGAAGGTTGTTTCGTAAGCCTTTTAGCTTGTATCCTTTATTATTCTGTTTTGTTCGAGATTTTTTTTTCACATTGGTTTGACAGTCAAGTGGGCAACCTAACGGCCATATCACCTCTTTCTTTGTTTGACTGGACCCTTATTAGCAATTCGGCAAACGGAAAAAATTCGAGACGGCAAAAGTACGAATATAAATCGGCTCAGTGCTAATAAAGTACGTTCAAAAATTCGGTCAAATATTTAAAAAACGAAAATATTGAGGCTAGAAACTTCACATTCTTAAATATGTTGTCAAATTTGGTAAATTAAGCAGAATCTCAACACGTTTTTTGTGCCAAATATTTCAATAATTTAAACATAACACGTTTAAAAATTCGCTTGCTTAAAATTTACGTACTGATTTGGATATGTCAAAAGTACGCAAGTATTATACGTTTATGAAAGATACGAAAAAATTCGTGTATAATACGAGTTTTATTCGGGTGATTGCTAACAAGGGACTGGACCACACCAATCTCATCTCCCTCCGGTCGCCTCACTTAACAATCTATAGTTATTTATCTTTACACCAGTCCATCGCTTACTAAACTCACAGTCCTACGTCCTTGAAATAAATCTTATGCTTAATAAATCCACCGATCTAGCTGCTCCTTATAACTGCACAATGTAATCCTTACCTCACATGGCTATCGTATGCGGGCATCATTTTTAAGTTGAATTTTTCTTGGTATCAAATGGAAAAATAATTTTATAACAAATTTCAAAAATGTGCACAGAAAATCATTAGTGTAAGACGTAATTTGGGAGCAAAATTTGCCAAAACAAAAACTCAGATACGGATTTGGAATGACACAACTCCATTAACAAATTATAGTTATATTTAAGTTAACGAGACATGAATTGGAGTCGATATTTGAGACTTTAAAAGCAGAAGAAAGATATAGTGTAGAGCCAAAATTTCAAAATAAAAAAACACTCGAGATTGATGTTTGTTTTACTAACGCAGCACAACTTGGTAATTGTGCAACTCCGCCCAAAAAATATGCCCATCAGTTACCCAAAAAAGAAAATAGGATGACATATTCAGCTCAGATAGATGGTGATGGCAAGAGTTGAGGAATGATTAGGCATGGGGCGCTGATCTGCTAATTGCTGTTTTAAAGGATAAGACCAGATTTTGGGAGAGACCGTCTTAGGAACTGCACTTTCCGCACTTTCGCCTAAAAGTGAGTTGCAGGAACTCAGAAGGTCGTTTTGCAGGTTCAAAAGATGCTGATCCCTACTCAAAGGACGCATGTCGCGGACAAATGATCCAAAAATCAAATCAAGTAGTCTTATATCTTTTTTCGATCAATTTCATGTGTCAACATCCTGCAGAAGAGACGTATTCATCATCAATTACTTTCAACCTCAAGCAGATGAATAAGTACAATTCAGAAAATGAAATGTTTCTTCTTGGCTGGACATAATCACAAAGACGATATTGTTCACAAATTCCACGTAGAATAAGAGAGCTCTCAGTCTACAAGCTTGGCCGGAAACATATCACCAGATTATTGTTATAGACATTTAGCTAACAAACATCAGTAAACCATTTTACAGGTCACAATATTGTCCTCACTTACAGATTATAACATAAAAGTTCACAGTGAAATATACGAGCAGGCTGACGAAACTTCAGTGTGGCTAATCTCTTACTAGCTTCTCCTCCCTTGGCTATCCACTGGCAAGTAAATATATTTGGTCCTGCTGCCAATTCTTAGGGCCATTGCAACAAAAAGGCAAGCGGTTAATACTTTAAATTTATATTAGTACAAGAACTAAAAATTCATTCTATGTACAATGATCAATAGACAATAAAAAAAATAAATCTGAGTAAGGATTTTGTTTTTGGAACTACGACCAAATAATGGAACAGTCAAAGAAGAGCAATATCAGTACATGTTATAACACATGCCTCTAGTCTCTTAGGCCATCTCCAATGGGGGTTTCTTATCTCCCCTACTTCTATTCAAATATTGGTGGCAACAATTTTTTTGTTATATTTAGTTTTATTTTAATTAGTTAATTTTTTGTCACATCATGTATGGGGGCCTATTTCGGGAATTCGCCTCAAGCCCACATGAGCTTAGGGTCGGCCCTGCCCTCCACACCCCATCAACTATAGTAAACCCCTTCCGGTATTGTCGTCACCCCAGACCCTGCTCTAGTGCAGGCCAGGTGGCATAAAGGGGAATTTTCAAAATGTTTCTTTTACTTTGGGTCATTTCAATAGTTTTTAAACAATTTTAATGTTAGAAAAAGTATTAAATTAAGATAAGCTATAGTAGTCTTTCTTCACCATGAACTAACGGCTTTTTGAAGAATTTCGACGGCATAGACTCTCTATGTGAAGAAACCGACATCAGGAGGTAAACCTTTAAATATGGCCTACATTAGGGGGTTTTTCCTGTAGTTTACCCTATTTAATACTCATCATCAAGGTCCTGGTAACAAAAACCATACAAGAATATTCATATATTGTGCCACTAAGCATTTTACCAATAGATGCATTAGTCAAAACCAGCATAGGCCAAGACCTGAATTAATGCCAAGAAAAGGGATACAGTATTTGCTAATTTAGCCAACACCAAAATTATATATATATATATATATATATATATATATATATATAGTTCCAAGAAAGGGAACCCAGGACCATATTCTTCTCCAATCTGAGTTTGCTCAAGTATCGAATAAATTCAAGAACATATTCGAAGAAATTTTGACCATCAGTCGGAATGGTTTGTGGATTTCGAACGGCTATGATGACTGAACCTAATAAGATAGCAATTACAACCCAAGAAGTGACAATATATATATATATATATATATATATATATATATATATATATATATATATAGTGTGTGTGTGTGTGTAACTTTTGTTTTGATGACAATTTATTGGAACAAAGATGAAAATGTAATCATGAAACTAACTTGGTATAAAACATGAATACATCATAAGGTAATCATATTCACAAGAATTGCACTAAGCACATGAAATAAATATATGGCTACCTTTTATTTTGAACATCCTAGTATTCCTCTCAGCAAGGATCCTTCTAATATAGCAGGAAGTTGCAGTCACCATTGATCTAGACACAAGTTGCCAATAAGAAGACAAAAGATAACAAAATAACTCAGCACGACCGCATAAGCAAGTTGCCACTAATAACATGTGACTATTCAAATTGATTTTCAAATCTCTTAATAAGATTAAAACACTACTGCACGTAGCATCATCTTACCATTTCAAATAGTCCAGCAATGTGCTTCCCAAACTAGATTCTATACAGCTTACAGGAGATAAGTACATAATAAGAAACGCAAGGAATAAAGAATGAATGCAACAACAAAAATGATGTGAAGAGAAAGAACAAGAAACAAAAAAAGAAACGAAAAAGGGAAAGAGGAAGAAGCTGCGATTCACCTTTCATCCATCGTGAGATGATCTCATGAAAACCTCTTCTCCGGCCCTCTCTTTCCCCCACTAACAAATGACCGCATTGGTTGCGTCGCTATCGTCTCAGAGGTAGGTAAGGTGGAGAAGAAATTAGGGCCAGTATCGAACAACACTGACTTCAGACAAAACAAAGAAGAGAGCTGCTACGTTGCCCACCCCAAGGGCATGAACGTGCTGGCCCGCGGCCACGTGGCGGCCAGCCATTGGCTCCCTGGCCTGAGGTGGGCCAAAGCAAGCAGGGGGAGCCAGTGGCTGGCTGCCACGTCGCTGCGGGCCAACGCGGTCACTCCCATGGGGCAGGTCAAATATGCTTTTCCAACAAAGAACTACGTAACTCCATTTTGAAACTGCCAAAACCAACACTCACAAGAAGGGCCGAAACCAACTTTGATATATATTCTATCTATGATATAATGCCAAAAGTTAGGCTTCGCCATAGAATTTTTCTTCCAAAAATATCCTTGCATATCTATACTAATTAAAATGGTTCATTAATTTTAATAAGGACAGCTTAGTAATTACGAAGACTGTCCTTTGGTCTTCCTAAGTTAATTAAAAGAAGGTTAAAATACGAGTGCATATATGCTAGTAATATATAACAACAATAGCAAAAGAAGAAAATTTGAAGAGGCTCATATTCACCTTTGATCCATCATATTTTCTGGAAATTCAATCTGTTTTCTCCTTCCTTCCACCGGAGGGCTGCAGTGGAACTGCCTCGCCATCAGAAGAGGGAAGAAGTCAAGGGCATGGTTTATGGTTAATCTATCTTTGATATGCCCTTTATCATAATTGCCTCTTCACCAAATTTGGCTCACTCACACATACACATTGGGAAAATTATAGGTCACGGGGGATAGAATGAAATTGTCTCGACCTGAGCTCTTGGATGCCATTACAAGGCCCATAAAGAGCCGAAACCAACTTTGATACTGATATTGTGAACCTTGACACAAACTCAGAGAGGGATATATATATATATATATATATATATATATATATATATATATATATATATATATATTCAACAACAGAAGAAAAGAAGAGAAGTGGAAGAAGAGGCTCAGATTCGCCTTTGATCCATCATATTCTGGAAATTCAATCCGCTTTCTCCTTCCTTTCACTGAAGGGCTGCAGTGGAACTGCCTCGCCATTGGAAGAGGGAAGAAGTCGAGGGCATGGTTTATCCCTTATCTGAGATACGCCTCTTTATCATCATCGCCTCTTCACCAAAGTTGGCTCACTCACACATACACACACACACATTGGGAAAATTATAGGCCACAGGGAATAGAATAAAATTGTCTCAACCTAAGCTCTTGGATGCCACTTCAAGGCCCATGTGAAGAGCCGAAACCAGCTTTGATACTGATATTGTGAACCTTGACACAAACTCAGAGAGGAGAGCAATATATATATATATATATATATATATGCCGTAGCCCGTTGGGAACAGCAAGGCACCCGGCACGGAAGGTGCGAGTTGGAGCCTCCTTGGAGGCATGCCTCCAAGCACCATTAAGAAGCGGTCACCAATATATATATATATATATATATATATATATATATATATATATATATATATTGCAAATGACCTCTAGCCTAGTAGTTAAGAGAGATGCATGCGGCCCAAGTGGTCGGAGTTCGAGCCCCCAGTGGAGGCGAGTTCGCCACAATTATCCATTGCTTCAAGAAATATATATATATATATATATATATATATATATATATATATATATATATATATATATATTCAACAACAAAAACAAAAGAAGAAAAGTGGAAGAAGTGGCCCAGATTCGCCTTTGATCCATCATATTCTGAAAATTCAATCAATTTTCTCCTTCCTTCCACCGAAGGCTGCAGTGGAACTGCCGCGCCAACGGAAGAGATCAAGGGCATGGATGGTTTATCCCTTATCTGAGATACGCCTCTTTCTCATCATCGCCTCTTGACCAATGTTGGCTCACACACACACACATAGGGATATGATCCCCAATCTATTCATCTTCCCCTCTAACGAACGGCTACAAGAAAAATAAAAATATGCCTCCCCATCCATGGTTTGAAGTGTTACAGCACAAGGATCTTATTAGTATTACATAGGACATGGCCCTTAACAGAGCCGAATGGAAGAAGAGGATTCAACAGCCGACCCCAGAAATATGGGATAAAGGCTTTGTTGTTGTTGTTGTTGTTGTTGTTGTTATTGTTGTCATCGGAAGAGGAAGTTTGGGGGGCTCAAATTTAACCACCACAGCCACTATCGTCATCATAATAAGGAACAGTTCACGATATTTAGTTGCAAAATAAGCGAGAAGACACTCAGATTCGACTTTGATCCATCATCACCCACAATGGACATGGAAGCCCCCCACTCTTCATCCCTCTTCCTGACAAGTGGCTGCAACCAAGATGCCTTGCCATCAGGAGGAAGAAGTCCCAGCCAAATTAGAGCAAATTAGTGATTCAGCTCAAATTAGAGATAAAAACAAACACCCCCCCCCCCCCCCCCCCCCCCCCAAAATAAAAAAAAAAAGATTCAGATATAATTCGTCACCATACTACGATACCACCTATCTCCATCGGAGGAAGAAGAAGAAGAAGAAATAAACTCCGGTCTCTTCCCGCCTTGGTAAAAGAATGTCTGCAGTGGCTGCCCCGCCATTCGTGGAGAAAGAAATTAGGGTTAGGGTTAGGGTTTGGGACCACTCAGTCTGAACTAGCACGATGAGCTCAAATCATCATCATCATAACCACCACCACCATAGCCTAAAAGCAGCAGATGGAGATAGAGTGACATTGTGGAGACGACGACAATGGTGATGATCCCCATGCCCTCTATCTCCTTCCTCCCAAACGAATGGCTGCAACAGAGTTGCCTCGCCATTGGTGTAGATTGGGGGAAGAATAGACGGAGAATTAGAATCAATTCGACTACAAGAACTCAAAATAATAAGTCATGAGTTACTCTAGGATGGTATTATGTAATAATAAAGATTAGGGTATCAAGTTGAAAAATGTGAATAGTTGAGGGTATCAAGTCGAAATTAAGCCCTTTTTGAATTAAGAAATGGCTGCAACCGAGCTGCCTCGCCATCAGGAGGAAAACCTAGCCAAATCATCATCTTAATTCTTAATTTCCCCAAATTGCATTAGCAGTAACGCAATATTTGTACTCAGTAGTACCATTACCATCTTCATAGCCTCTGATGAAGAAGAATAAGAAACAGCAGCGGTAGCAGCAATATATACTGCTCTCTTCCCCATTGCTAAAAGAATGGTTGTAGTGGCTGCCTCACCATTCGCCGAGGAAGAATTATAAGGTTTGGGGCTACTCGGTTTAAAGTAGCAGAATATTGAGTTGAAATCATCATCGCCATCACCATAGCCTAAAAGTAGCACATGGGGAATTGGGGATCATGATCCCCGTGCTGTCTCTTTCCTCCTAATGAATGGCTGCATCGGAGCTGCCTCGCCGTTGGTAAAGAGAGAAAGAATAGACGAACAATTAGGATTTTCCGATCTTCATCGAGAGAGAAAGGAAGAGTAGAGCAACACCACCATCAACAACAAGCAGAAGCAGACATGATAACTGATAAGCAATCCCAAACCAATCCTAAGATCATCCTTGATCCGTCACATTATTTAATTACCACATCTCCTTTGCTCCGCTCCCCCTGCCCCCCTGCTACTTATGGCTGCAATGGAGCTGCCTCGCCATCAGTAGAGAGGATATACTAGACAAGCCAAACCATCATCACCATCTTATTCAGTAAACTACTCTCTTCCCACCACCCGGAGGAAGAAATTAGGGTTAGGGTTTAGGGCTACTCGGTCTGAACTAGCACAATGATGAGTTCAAACCATCATCATCTTCACCACCACCATAGTCTAAAAGCAGCAGATGGAGATCAAAAATTCATGATATTTGAGAGAGAATACACACACACACACACACAGAAGCAGTAGCAACCCCGAACCAGGCCTTAGCTACCAACACCACCACCATTGCCATATGGAGAAGTAACGATATTAAGTTTCATGAGGGCTCAGATTCAACTTGGATCCATCATTGTCACTAAAACTGTGGTTGATGGAACCCCCATTCTCTTCATCACTCCTGACAAATGGTTGCAACCGAGCTGCCTCGCCATCAGGAGGAAATCCCAGCCAAATCATCATTGCCATTAATTTCCCCACGTTGCATTAGCAGTAAAGCAATATGTTAAGGTCAATAGTACCATTACCATCTTCATAGCCTCAAAGTAGAGATGAAAAAGAATAAGACGCAGCAGCAGCAGCAACGGCAGCAATATATACTGCTTTCTTCCCATTGCTAAAAGAAAGGCTGCATTGGCTGCCTCGCCATTCGCGGAGGAAGAATTAGGCATCCTTTGGTTCGCAAAAAGGGTGGTATGGAGATGAGAAGTTCAGGGTCTTTAGTAGCAAATCATCGAAGAAAGGAAGACAGAAAGAAGAGGTTGAGATGAGGCTTCAATCCATCATCATTCACGATATGGAGATGTATGTAATCCTTTTCTCTTCATCCCCTTTCTCACAAATGGCTGCAATGGAACTGCCTCACCATAGGAAGGAGGAATAGGCGGAGAAGAAATTTGGGGGTTAGGGTTTACTTATCATCATCATCGCCTCTTCCTGTAATATATCCTCAATGTAATCCCATTCTCTTCATCCCTCCTCCCGACAAATGGCTGCAACGAAGCTGCCTCGCCGTCAGCAGCAGAAGGAGGAAATCCCAGCCCAGCCAAACCATCATCACCATCATTTTATTCAGTAAACTCTGCTCTCTTCCCACCACGCGGAGAAATAAATTAGGGTTAGGGTTTGGGGCTACTCGGTCTGAACTAGCACAATGACTCCCCCCTCCCTCCCTCACAACTTCGCTTCACTAAGAAGGTTGTAAGAATAAGGTTGTAGACTTAGCATTTTCCTCTTTTTTCCCCTCAATCCAAACACACTTTGGTTATGGTGGTGGAGACGACGATCCCCATGCCCTCTATCTCCTTCCTCCCAAACGAATGGCTGCAACGGAGCTGCCTCGCCATTGGTGTATATTTGGGGGAAGAAGAATAGACGGGGAATTAGAATCAGTTCGATTACAGAAACTCAAATGCATGCAAATCCAACGGTTTTTCATAGCCGACTTTAGAAAATTAAGAACTCATGAGTTCCTCTAGGATTTTTGAATCAGAAATTTTCATATAGAGTAAATCAGAAATTTTCATACAGAGAAGTTCGGAGAAATTGCAAAAAATGGGGGAAGACTCGCCGAGTGAAATGGCGAGTAAGTCTCAGCTCGCCAACTGAGTTGGCGGAGGGAGACAGCTCGTCAACTCAGTTGGCGGTGGTGGGCCAACTAATTTGGCGGTGGAAGGCAGAGAGCGCTTGCGCTTGGCGGGGCAGGGCGCACAGAACTGGCTGGTCCTGGCCAATACATAATGAGAAGAAGGAAAGTAGGTAGGAGCAGATGGGTCCAGAGCCATGGTGTGGAGAAAAAGCTTGATGAGAAAGGAGGAATGGATGGAAGAGAACTAGCTGATCCTTCTTGTTGTGTGAAGAGTGAGAAAGGAGAGGGGTCTTCTTTGATTTTTTGCATTCATCATCATTAGAGGAGAGCAGCACTGGAAAAGTTATTACGTTTGATAGCATGAGAAAAAGAGAGAGAGAGAATGGAGGGAGGGAAGTGGCTGCATGTCTTTGGCTCTCTGAAGCGGTATTTGCTGCTCCCTCCTCCGGTCCACTTCTTCTCTACTGTCAATTTGAGAAGCTCTCACCGCCAACTCATTTGGTCTGCCTCCCACCGCCACCACAGTTGGACTCGCCATTTCACTTGGCGAGTCGTCCCCTATTTTAAAATTCCTCCGAACTTCTCCCTCCACGTATAATTATTTCTGTTTTTGAATTGAGGATTGGGGAACATCAACACTCCAGAGAGGAAGAGCAACAGAAGCAGCGAGAAGAGCGCTCAGATTTAGTGAAGACGATGGAGAGAGAGAGCTGGATCTTCTTCTGATGAGTTGCTGCTAGGGTTAGGGTTTGGGGCACAAATTGTGGCAGACGATGGTGATCATCCCCATGCCCTCTATATCCTTCCTCCCAAACGAATGGCTGCAACGGACCTGCCTCGCCGCCATTGGTGTAGATTGGGGGAAGAAGAATAGACGGAGAATTAGAATTAGGGTTTACTCATCATCAACACTCCACTCCGAAGAAAGGACGAGCAACAGCAGCCGCTACAACACCGCCACCGCCACCGCCAAGGAGGAGGAGGAGAAATAAGCAGCAGTAGTCATGATAAGCAATCCCAAACCCAGCTGAAGCCAAAGAGAGAGCTAGCTGAAAGAAAAAAAAGACAAACAAAAACAAAAACAAAAACAAAAAAGGACCAAAACCCTTTCCCTATTTAGGAGAGAAACCGCTTACAGGAACGCCGCCTTAACGTTTTATCTGTGCGCACAAAGTGATTTTGGTTTTGGTTCGATGGTTTAGTGGTTTAGGTTTAGAAAACAATCTTTAGGAAGAGAAAATTTGGTACGGCTCCTTCCTCATGGCGTGAGATGGGCCGGGAGGCCGATTATCGGTCCGGGGCCGGCCCGATCAAATCCGGTCTAGACTGGTCTGAATCCGGTCAACGATCCAGACCGACTTGGTCCGAACACTCCGCGGGTCCGGACTGGGTTCGACTTTTCGACCCTGTAGACCGGTTCGACCCTGTTTGACCGCATGTCTGGGCCGATTAAACTCGGTCATGTCGGCACGGACCGGTCGGTCTAGACTGATTTTTTTATTTTTACTTTGTAACTGTTTGTACGCTAAAAGACCAAAGTGCCCTTATTTTGAGGGCTATTTTTTACCGTTTTAAGGACATTCTGGTTATTTTGCTGAAAATGACCAAAAATATCCTTATAACAACTATATTTTGAAGGTATTAGGGGTAATTTTGCACCCAACAAAATCCTATATATTTGCCATAAATCTTCAAAAGTAATCACACCCAAAAAAAATTTTCTCTTACAGTATTTACAAACAACCTAGTGTGAAGAGGCTATTTAATATAATGGATAATGATCAACAACCACAATCCACACCGCAACAAGAGTTGGAATTAAATTCGAATATTTGACATCATTTCAGTGGAGTTTACAAAGAAAGTGACGATATAGAAAGAAGATATTCACTAAAGTTCTTATTGAATGTTTGCATGGTAGGAAACAAACTAAATGGGACCATAGCTATGGTACAGGGAAGCTAATACATCTAAAAAAAATTGTATGAAAATTTAGTAATCCTGTATGAGTTATTAATTGCAATTTATGTACTAGTAATATTAGTACGAGTCATTAACAAAATCTTGTATGAGTCATTAATTGCGTTTTATTAACTTTCAAATTATGCAAATAAACTTGGACTTTAAATTTTGCGTGTTGAAATTTTACAATTTTTCAATTTTATAATATTTATTTATTTTTCTTTTTTCTGAATTTTTTTAAAAG
Source organism: Iris pallida (assembly GCA_029216955.1). Classification (NCBI taxonomy): domain Eukaryota; kingdom Viridiplantae; phylum Streptophyta; class Magnoliopsida; order Asparagales; family Iridaceae; genus Iris; species Iris pallida. The sequence continues at coordinate 2,550,623 of JANAVB010038218.1, forward strand.
TCGGGTTGGTCCGGCCAACCCTGAACCAGCCCGGCCCAGACCCAGTTCAGCCTGGCCCGCCCAAGACTAGGCCTTGGATCCAGGCTGGGCTCGAATTTTTAAACTTCGGGTCTGCCCAGCCCGGCCCACCTCATACCATGACTCCTTCCAGTTAAGTATGTATATTGCCAAACTTGAGTTACTTTTGTAGTTACGGGGGAAAGGCATAAGAGCCTTGGTTGGATGACGGAAGATCCATTGATCGAGCCACGAAGACGTATCATTTCTTTTGTTTATAAAAATGGTAGGAGTTTGAGACATTGGGTCCAAAAAATGCAACGCATCGTGCACAAAGTGTCACGCCCTAGAACCAGAATACTGGAGAGCGGGGGCAGACATAGCCAGCTACGTATATTGAAATGGATTCCATCTCGCTATACGGTCACGGCTGTCTAGGATACATGAGGGTTTATCTACAAGCCAGCAGTCTCTTAAGGTCATGAACAAGCCTATTGTCTCAATCACAAGCAAGTAAGTAAAAGTTACAAGATGTATGATCATTAAATATACAATAATAAGGCGTCCCAAATATTACATATTCAGCTGATCATGAAGCTAGTCGTTACAAAATGTCAGAACTAGCAAGAGTTTAGTCATACATGATCAACCCTAGGATCTGTTAATCATGTTACAGCCCGTAGGCAGACAGTAAGTAAAATGCAACCGAGCTAAACAGGTGCTCGTCGGCTAAACGCCTCAAAAGAATATTTTTACAATAAAGTGGGGGATCCAAAAATAAATCCACTCGTTGCCAGGGTTCCGTCTAGTGGCCACCATCTGGCTGGAAGGTCGGTAGATCCTCTGGAGCTGCTCCGAAATCTGGCCATACAAAACCAGCTGGGTTAGACCCCAGAAAGAGCAAGTGCCACAAAGGAGCTTCACTTAAGAACTAACACCAGCAATCAGCACAGGAATATAAATAATATAATAAAAGACAGGAAAATATAAATAAATGGTAAAAACTGGAAATAAGGAAAACATGCCAGGGCAATATACGACGAGATAACCATAGAACTATTCAGATAGCCAGGTTACAACCCGTAAACCAAACAAGGACCGGGGTTGTAACCTTTCGTCTGAATGGAGCTTGGTTTCTCACCATTTATCGAGAAAATAAATACAAGCATGCTGGTCATGTAACAGTCTAGAACAAGATCAGGGCAAGACTAGACTGGTTAGACTCCATCCAATCATTTCACGGCCAAGCAAGACCTACGGCTTGATACTTTAACTAACTAGGGTTATCACAGTCCTAGTTACTAACAAGATGCAGCGAGATTGTTCCACAGCCACAAGCCCTGCAGACCATCCAGGTTACCCAGGTCGAAAGATTAGGGTTGAATTCAGGTGGGTACATCGTCCAGGAAACGTATGTACCCTTAAGTAGCTTGAAGGGTGCAACACATGACAGTGTGCTGGAAATGTGCCCTACTCGACGGCAGGCTACAGATCCCAGGCGCGCCCAGGTAACGGGATTGCCTGTAGCTGGGAAATCTCTTCATGACTAATGCATTAATCTAGTTATTAGCCTTAGTCCATTTCAATAGGTGCTCCTGACCGTGGTACTCAGGAGCCCCCTCCTAGACATGATGCAAGACAGAACTGGATTATTTGTACAAGCACAATCACCCACGGTGTCCAGGTTAAGTTATACAGGTCATGTCATGTCAGGTAGCCGTCGCAACAGCTATTCAAGATATAATATGCCAGATTTATCATGTCAAGTGTACTTGTCAGGAGTGCGCCACGACGGGCCACTATCAGGTCATGTCAGGTCATTATGTCAGGAGTGCACCACTATGGGTCACTATCGTGTCAGGCTCAGGTATCATTTCTAAACATATCAAGTAATTTCAGGAATTATCAAGTTCAGGTCAAAAGGCGTAAGGATATAAAATGGACGTTAAATATCTAATAAAATATCAATATACAGGGCTATAAATCCAGGATAAGGAAAATAAAACCAAACTGACATGCTAATATAAGATCAAGTCTGCCAAGGCCATACGCTCAGGTAGGCATACGCTCAGGTAAGCATACGCTCCCAAAAGGCAGCATAAAAGGCAGCGTATGGGGGTCACAAAGATCTCGGGTTGAACCAGGGTGACAAGATAGGCTAGCGTACGCTCAAGCCAGCGTACGCCTTGCTCGCTCAAGCTAGCGTACCAAGGCACGCGTACGCTCAAGCTAGCGTACGCTCAAGCTAGCGTATGCTCAAGACATGCTGCCAACAGGCAGCGTATCAAGGTGAGCGTACGCTCACTAAAGAGCAGCGTACGAAGGCACGCGTACGCTCACTAAAGAGCAGCGTACGAAGGCACGCGTACGCTCGCTAAAGAGCAGCGTACGAAGGCTAGCGTACGCTCGCTAAAGAGCAGCGTACGACTCAGCGACATAAGCTAAAAAGCTAGCTCACTGTTCACAGTCTTCACCAGAGGGCAAGAACAGCAAGAACTGCAAGAACTCCAAGGATGGAACCCAAAACTCCAAATGCTCATAACTTGGTCAAAACAAGTCCGAATCCAACTTTCCAAAGGTCAAAATTGGGTAGAATAAAATTATCTACAACATGGAACCATCAAAACTTGAAAACAAGCAAGTTTGATAGATCAAAACACCAAAAATCCAAAAATAGCAAAACTCTAGATCTACAAGAATTAAAGCCTCAAAATGGAAAATGACAAGTTCTAATGTGGTTTAGAATCATGAGAAGAAGCTAATAGAACCATAAAATGAGTTCTCTTGTGGAAGCAAGTTGCACTTGCCTAAGGGTTGGGGAGTTGTGGAGAGGAAGGAAGAAGAAGAAGAAATAAATGAGAGTTATGGAGGAGAGAGAAGGTTGGTGGGGAAATAAATATCATGGGTGGTGGTAGGTAGGGGGTTCATCCCTTGGGTTCATGATGAACCAAGCATTGGGCCGGCCGAACCAATGCCAACCCAAGCCAACCCAAACCGAGAGCAACCCAAGCCAAGAAATAAACAAAGAAAAATACAAGAAAAATACGTACACGTATTTCCAAAATACGTAATACGAACACAGGCATTACACAAAGTCCCGAGTATTAATTTGTTAGGTACAAATATTATAAGATATATATTAATGTCGTAAGTTGGGTACATATATCATAAGTCAATAATAATTATTAATATTTTATTATTCTAATAATTCTTGAAATATTTGTTTTAATTTTTTTAGTTACGGGTTGGGATTTACTCGAAAATGGACTTGTTAGACGTCTCCAATGGGGGTTTCTTCTATCTTCCCTATTTATATGGTAGAAATCTATTTTAGAAAAAACTTCTCCAATGGTGATTTCTATCCCAATTTATATTCTGTGTATTGATGTAGGATAGAGAGTTTCTATGAGGGTTTCTATATGTAGAAACTCTGGTAGAAATTTTTCATCTCTCATACTAATTAATACTAGGTTCCACGTTATTAAATTAATCAATTTATTTGTTGCCATATAGAATGAAAATGGAAAACCATTGAATAGTATTTTTGTGCAATTTCTATGTATAACTCTAACAACTAGGATAGAATTTTTCTTAAAGTACAATGCCAAGTATGATAGAAACCCAATTTTAGAAATTCCTATTGAAGATGGCCTTATATTGAAATGATTTGTACGTAACTTGTGATCAACGTAGTGACTTTTGATCTTTGTACTTGAGTTGTAATATTTGAATCTAATTAACTTGTGATATTTGTGCCCAACTTGTGATATTGGTACATAACTTGTGATCAACGTCAGTGACTTGTGATCATGGTACTTAACTTGTGTTATTTGTACCTAACTTGTGATATTGGTACGTATCTTATGATATATGTACTTAACTTGTGATATTTACACACAACTTGTTATATCTGTACTTGTGATATTTGTACCTTACATATGATTGGTGCATCAGAGATTGCGAGCAGACTTGTCAATTTGAGATGAATCCATATAGTCCGTCCCTTTTGGAGCTCGGTGGCACAAACGATACATGAAACAGGGTTGCATGCAAATTGAAAAATGACCAGAAGAAAAGTGATAATAAATAATATCAAGATAAAGAGGAATAAATATCAAGAATATGGGTATGAACCGCGTCAAAAATGTAGAGAGTGTCATCAACGTCAAAAATAGACTTGGCATGCAAATCAAGGAGAAAATAATTAATTAGCTAGTCGGGGATGCACTATAGGAACCCTAGAGGGGGGTGAATAGGGTCAAGCTAACTAATCAAGCACTTAGCACAAGCTAATGGGCAATTTAAAAATACAAGTGCAAGAGAAGAAGCAATAACAATACCGACACACGATATATCCTGGTATCCTCCCAAGAGGCACTCCAGTCCCGGAACTCTCTCCGACTTTAATCCACTATTGAGTAAATAGTTACACACGAGTTTGGATCCGAAGAACTCGCCAACTTCTTACACGAGAGCTTTAATCCGAAGGCCTCTCCGACTTCAACTGAGAGTTTGGATACGAAGACTCTCCAACTTCAACCGAGAGTTTGGATATGAAGACTCTCCAACTTCAACCTTTCACAATAGGTTTTGATCTCCTTATACAATAAGATGAAGATCTTACTTTTCAACTCAATAACTCTAACACAATTTGTGGATGGTAAATGAAAGTTTTGTAGAGTTGTTTGTGGATAGGCTTCGGTGGTTTAGAAATTTTTAGGCTCAAAGCATCAACCTTGAATGAAGGGGTTCAAGGCTATTTATAAACAAAGCATTGAAAAGAGCCAAAGACAACTTTTCAGTCAGCGAATCGGTATACTGTCGGTATGGACCGGCATGCCGTCGGTATACCGGTCTGGAATGCAACGGCTAGAAATATAGCCGTTGGGATCATTAAATGCTCGAAATCTGATCGTTGGAATTTCAAACGTTACTGAATCGGCATACCGTCGGTATGGACCGGCATGCCGTCGGTATGCCGATTTAGTAGACAGAAACTTTCTGTGAACAAAATCGGTATGCCGTCGGTATAGACCGGTATACCGTCGGTATGCCAATTTTCATCCGAAAATGACCCTGGGCTAATTTCTACCCTAGCTTTCGATTTTGTCATCCATTTCTTATGTTTACAATTATTCCTAAGACTCATTACAGACTCCAAATATACTGTAGCAGGTGCAGGCTTCTTTAGAGTCTTAAAATGATGATGGCATGGCATGGCTTCTTCCCTTGATAGATGTTGGCTTTTTTCCTTGGCGGCAGCTGTCCAAAGATATCCAGTTTGTGAAAACTGAATACCTTTTGGGGGCTTCGCCCCCAAACCCCCGACGAGGGGTACTGCCCCCTCGACCCCCGTCCGCTGACCGGGCAGCGGAACCCCCGAGTGCGTGGCTCCGGAGATGTCGTCGGGTGGTTTAGAAAAATCTTGTGGGATCCGTCGTCTTTGGCCCACCATGATTTCTTCATTGCATATGTCCACATTGATCTTGCTTATTGTTTTTCTGCATGTACATGTTAGACGAACAAAGCAATATACATAGTAGCAAGTATGATAAGTTTAGTGCACATTAGGACAATGCTGAGTTTAAGTATAAGTGCTAAGGTGATAGCATAAATGTTAGTGATATCATAATGATTAAAATTAATTAAATAACCAAAATCAAAAACATAGTTTTGATTTTGGCAACCCGATTAAATTTAAGATAGGTAAGCTCATATCACTAATATATAAACCAATAGGCACATATCACCAAAGGTATAAGTATAAGTAGAAATGCCATAGCGATAGTATGAAGATTAGTGATAAAGAAATGCTAAACTTAACATATTAACCATATTCAAAAACATGATACAATCATTGGGCCAACACACACATGTTAATCACAATTGACATTGTTCCCATTAGGTGTTTTCTTAATGTTAAGTGCAATTAATGAACATGATCTCTTTACATCTTCATCATTACTTTTATAGACATGTAAAATAGAAAAATAGGATGGTGGGATAGGGAAGCCACCTAGTTTTGACACGTACACAAGTTTTTTTCTTTCATTTTTAAAAAATTCTTGTCCCGGAGCTAAAACATTCTCATCCTTAAAATTTGTAGTACATATTGTATGTACAATATATCGAATCATATGGCTGTATTTGAAAATAATGGTTGAAAAAAATGTTGGGAAGGAACATCTACCATAGTGTAACCCCTCTGTCACGCCCCAGAACCAGAATACTGGAGAGCGGGGGAATGACTCAGCCAGCTATGTATTACGGGTAGATGAATACCGTATAATACGATCAATGCTGTCTAACCAGACAAGGGGGTGCATACTACATAAGAGTCTTACTATGGTCATTTCACATCTATTGTCTCAATCATTCAAGCAAAAAACAGTAATAGAGAACATGTAAGATAAAGCAGTAAGGCGTCCCAAACGCTCAGTCAAAATGTTCTTGAGATCTGGCTTTACAAAACATAGCCAGATGATATAGCAAGTATACACAACTGTTATCAGCTGCAGTCTGACTTAATTACAATTATGTAAAAGTAAGTACAAGATAATCCGACTAACATGTCGGTGCCAAACGGCTAAGTATATAAAGGTAAATAACAAAACGAGCGGCGAAGTAAGGAACCCACTCGAGTCCTCCTGCAATCATTCCTCTAGTATTGACCATCCTGGAGGTAGAAGTACGCTGAGTCCTCGAAAACCGGCTCTAAATCTGGCCATGCAAAACCAGAGAGGTTAGACCTCTAATAGTAAGTACCACAAGGAAGGACGATATGAAGGACATAAACCAGTAAGTAAAAGAATATAATAATAGATCTCTGCTTGCTACTAGGATTCATATCACATCACGACACTTTGAACCAACCTTCCAACCAAACAAGGACAGAAGTTGGCCCGTCATGTCCTGACATTCTGATCATCCCAGTTAGGTAACAGAGTAGTACAGTACACAAACAAATTATCTTAAACGGCCAATCAATCCTACGGCTTGCTATTGTGAGTCCCAAGTTATCCTGGAATAATGCAATAAAGATTCCTCAGTTCTTACTATGTGCGAGCAAGGCTAGTCTATCCAGTCAATCATGTGCGCCATGCATGAATTAGACGAGTCCTAGCAGGACACCCGTCAATATATAATATACAATAATAATAAAAGCAGATACTGTTCCCTGCCTGTGTGGCAGATTTACAGTATCTGTGGGAACCAGCCGGCCCGTCGGGTACTACTCGTCCCAAGGAGGCTGCCATGTAAGAACTCGGGAATCCATTCTCTCCATGCAATCATTATTTTATTTAACTTAATAGTCCCTACGTTGAGTGAAATCCCATACCGTGGATCATGGTCATTCAAATGAGTACTTTCGTACGGGGTACGATATGCACAACTCTATAACGATACCAGTGCGGTTAGGTTGCAGGTCTTACATAGCGTAATGCAACAATCAAATCTAACCACGGTAATCATGTCTTGACCATAAGTACATATGATTCTTTGTAGAAAAATAAATAAATAAATAATTAAATAAATAGATTGAAGCCTGCATGTGCATGTATGTCAATATTCGGGATCAGCCAGTCGATTGCAATAGTTCATAACATGAACGTGTCTCATTCATTCAATTCAATAAGACGACTAGCCAGTCTCTTAGTTCCAACTAGGAACGCATGATCAATTTAGTCAAGATAACCATCGTTATAAACGGTGACAATGCATGAAAGTCAATTAGCATTAAATAGGGTCGAGTCTATAACTCTCAAGGGTCAAGTTCCAGTCAATCTGGGTATCCATCAATCAATCAAGACACTGGGCACTAATACACAATCATATGTATTAAAATATTAACATGCTAAGATTATCAAGTCCATGCAAAAGGCGTAAGGATATAATAAGAGAATTATCATGCTATTATTAAATAAATAAAGTATGGAACAGAATAAAAACACCCAAGCCAAGAAGTCACGCCAACAAGTCTAAGCTAAGTCCAAAAAGTCAAGCAAGAAGTCTCTGCTAAGACCAACAAGTCACGCTAAGTCTAGCATGGAGGAGTGAGCGTAAAAAGTAGTACACTCAGGAAAACGTGAGCGTGAAAAGTGAGGCGTGACAAGTGATTCACGAACGCACGCTCAGCGCGAGGGTGAAAAGTCACGCACGCCAAAAAGTCACGCACAATGTGATCGTAAAAAGTCACGCACGCAAGCTCAGGGACATGAGCGTGAAAAGTCACGCACTCAGTACCAAGACAGGAGCGTGACTCAAAATTCACGTAGACAACGCGAGCGTGACTAAAAATACACGCACGCACAGAGTGGACGTAACTCAAAAGTCACGCAGACAACGCACAGTGTGAACGTAACTCAAAAGTCACGCACAGACATGAGCGTGACTAAAAATACACGCACGCTCATGAGAACGTTAGCGTGACTAAAATACATGCAAACACGTAAAGACGTGTGCGTGACTGGGCTGATGTTTTACGCGAGCACGTAAGAACGTGTGCGTACAACATCTCCCGAACTCGCCCTATGGAGCCTTTGTTCCAGTGCCAGAGAAAATACACGCAAAGTTGGGAGATCAAAAATCCATGACAACCGAGAATATAACAAATTAGATCTAGGAGAAACAAGCCAACGAAATCCCAAATACTAAGAACTAAACTCTCTTAGAATCACAAGGAGAAGCCAAATGAACCATAAAAATGGGTGAAGGAGAAGCAAGTTTGCACTTGCCTTCTCCTGCTGCTGGTAGGTGGTGGAGAGTAATGAGAGGAAGAAGAAGAAGTAATGGTGAGGAGAAGTAATGAGGAGAGAGAAGGAAGAGGGTGGCTTTAAATAGGAAGGGTGGTGGTAGGTGGGAGTGTGGGCCGGGTTTAAGGGGAGTCAGCAAACCGAAACCCAATAAGACTAAAGCAGCAAATAAAATGCAGGTAATTAAATTGCAGAAATAAAATTTGCAGGAAATTAATTAACATGAAAATTTAAAGAGCAGATAATTAATTAACATAAAAATTTAAAGGAATTTAAATACAGAATAATACATGATAAATACTAAATAAATGCACATGAGTTGTACATGTATAAAAATATGCATTCCGGAAACGGGGAGTGACATCTCTACCCACCTTAGAAAAATTCCGTCCTCGGAATTTCAAATCCAAGCCGGATAGAAATATCAGAGCTAAACTAATACAAGCAATTCTAGTGAGCAAGCAATCATTGTTACCATATCAAAAGCAAGCACTATATATGTAAATCCATCAATCTACGATTTCAAGTAGTTCTATCCATAAGGCGATAAGCATGAAGAATCAAGACAATCAAGGTATACAGAAAAAGATATACCTTGTGAGTCAAACAGGTATGGATACCGTGATCGGATATCATCCTCACGTTCCCACGTTGACTCTCCCAAGGAGTGATGACCCCAAGCAACACAGACAAGACTAATTGTTCGGTTCTTGAGTATCTTCTCTCTTCGGTCCAAAATAGACACAGGCTGTTCCTCGTAAGACAGGTTGGTACCAACAACCAGCTCAGAGTGATCGAGGACATGGCTTGGGTCCGATATATACCTACGTAATTGAGATACATGAAACACGTCATGCACCTCTCGTAACGAAGGTGGGAGGGATAAACGATAAGCAACATCGCCTATCCGATCAAGGATAACGAATGGGCCCACGTATCGCGGACTCAATTTCCTGCGAACGCCAAATCTAATGACCCCACGAGTAGGTGAGATCCGCAAGAATACGTGGTCCCCAACAGAGAATTCTAACGGCCTACGATGCTGGTCCGCCCAATGACGATGTCGATCCTGCGCAACTCGAAGTCGCTCTCTAATCCCTTTAACTACTTCAACCGTCTGAACAATCATTTCTGGGCCTAGCATCTTCTTCTCTCCAATATCATCCCATGCTAGCGGTGACCTACACTTCTTACCATATAATGCTTCGAATGGCGCCATCTGGATACTGGCCTGATAACTATTGTTGTATAAGAACTCGACCAAGTGCAGGTGACTTTCCTAAGACCCTCCAAAATCTAGAGTGCAAGCTCTCAACATGTCTTCTAAGGTCTGAATCGTTCTTTCTGATTGCCCATCCGTCTGCGGATGGTAAGCCGTGCTAAACCTTAACTTGGTACCCAGACTATGATGTAAGCTCTTCCAGAAGTGTGATGTAAAGCGGGTATCTCGATCCGACACAATACTGACAGGGACTCCATGCTGCCTGACTATCTGGTGCATATACAACTCTGCCAACTTTTCTGTAGATTGTCCTACTCTGAAAGGAAGAAAGTGTGCTACCTTCGTAAGTCGGTCTACTATCACCCAAATAGCATCCTTACCACTTGGTGATCTCGGTAAACCGGTCACAAAGTCCATTGTAATATGCTCCCATTTTCATTCCGGGATAGGAAACGGTTGTAACAACCCAGTTGGCCTCTGCTGTTCTGCCTTCACCTGCTGACATACCAAGCAACGGGAAACAAATCTAGCTATCTCCCTCTTCATCCCGTTCTACCAGAAATACTGCTTGATATCTTGGTACATCTTGGTCCCTCTAGGGTGAATAGAATACTGAGAACTGTGAGCTTCTGCCATAACCTCCTGTCTGATATCTCCACTAGGCACACATAGACGTGATCCAAACCTAAGTGTACCATCTTCATGAATCCTCATCTCCTTCCTGAGTCCTGACTCACATTCTGCCCTAAGCTTCTGAATCCTTGGGTCCTGTGCCTGAGCTGCCTTGATCCTGCCTACCAAGTCGGATTGAACTTGTAGACTTGTTAGAACTCCTACATCACTAGGAAATATAACTTCGATGCCCATCTCCTGAAGGTCTTCTAAGATATGCCTCTGCGTTGTCAACATGAATGCGCCGCCTCTTCTGCTGAGAGCGTCTGCTACTACATTAGCCTTGCCTGGGTGATACTGAAGCTCCACGTCATAATCCTTGATCAACTCCAACCACCTTCTCTGCCTCATGTTTAGTTCCTTCTGAGTAAAGATGTACTTTAGACTTTTATGATCTGTGTACATCTCCACTCGGTCACCATATAAGTAATGCCTCCATAGCTTCAGAGCAAACACTACTGCTGCTAACTCCAAATCATGAGTTGGGTAATTCTTCTCGTGGTCCCGAAGTTGCCTAGATGCGTACGCTATCACCTTCCTATGTTGCATAAGGACACATCCAAGTCATTTACCTGACGCATCACAATATACTGTAAAACCTCCGGGTCCAACTGGCAATGTAAGAATAGGTGCTGATATCAACTTCTGCTTCAAAGTCTCGAATGATGCCTGACATTCTGTCGACCAAACAAATGGCACATCCTTCCGGGTCAAGCGGATCATGGGCGCTGAAAGCCTTGCAAAGTCTGATACAAATCTTCTGTAATATCCTGCCAATCCCAAGAAGCTCTGCACATCTGCTACGGTCTTGGGTACTGGCCAACTCTCTACTACTTCTACCTTCTTGGGATCTACTGCTACTCCAGCTCCTGAGATGATGTGACCCAAAAATGAAATGTGATCCGACCAAAACTCACACTTGCGGAGCTTGGCATACTGCTGGTTCTCTCTCAGAACCTGCAACACTTTCTTGAGGTGGTCTTCATGCTCCTCTTCACAGCAGAGTATACGAGAATGTCGTCAAGAAACACAATGACAAACTGGTCTAAATATGGCATAAAGATGCGGTTTATCAAATCCATGAATATTGCTGGAGCATTGGTCAAACCAAACGGCATTACTAAGAATTTGTAATGCCCATACTTCGACCTGAATGCTGTCTTGGGGATATCTTCCTTCCGAACCCTCACCTGATGGTAACCTGAACGAAGATCTATCTTGGAGAAAACTCTAGCCTTGCTCAACTGATCAAATAAGTCGTCGATCCTGGGTAATGGGTACTTGTTCTTTACTGTTGCCGCGTTAAGCTTCCTGTAGTCAATGCACAATCTGGATGACCCATCCTTCTTCCCCACAAGTACCACTGGTGCTGCCCATGGTGACACGCTAGCTTGGATGAACTTCTTCTCCTTCAGTTCCTCTATATGCTGATATACCTTGGCCTGCTCTGAATCCGCCATTCTATAAACTCGATCTGATATCGGTTTAGTTCCTGGTGCCAATTCTATACTGAACTCAATATCTCTAACTGGTAGTAGACCTGGAAGTTCTTTAGGAAATACGTCTAGAAATTCTTCAATTACCTTCGGAATCTGAACTTCTTCCATTGTCGTTACTACTCCCTGCTCTTGCTGAGTTGCCTCTGATCTGACTAAGGTGAACCTCTCCATGCCTGGAATATCAAAAGATACACTCCCTCTACGACAATCTATTGTTGCATGACTGTCTTTCAGCCAGTCCATGCCTAAGATAACGTCGAAATTTCCAACAGAAAATTCTATCAACCGGGCGGGTAAGGGATGCCCGCAAACTACAACGCTACATGCTAAAATAACTCTACTAACTCCTACGAGCCCATTACCAGTGAGTATATTTAACCTCCCTGGCAATGCCTCAAACTCCATTCCTAGTCGTGTTGCAAATTGTGTAGATATAAATGAATGGGATGCTTCCGAATCAAACAATGCTACTGCGGGATATGAGGCGACGAGAATGTTACCTGCCACAACATCTCCCGATGCCAATGCCTCTTCCAAGGACAAAGTGAATGCTTGCCCTCGACCTCCTTGCTGATTTCCATGCTGCGGCCTAGCCTGATGTTGCTGCTGGCCCCTTCCTTGATGATGCTGGGGTGGTCTATGCTGGTGTTGCTGCATCGACGGTCCCTGCTGCCAAAACATTTGAGCCTGCGGTACTTACGGACGCTGTGCCAACGGCCTTACTGCCACTGCTGGTCCTCGATACTGGCCTGCTCCTGGTGCTGGCAGAGCAGGAAACTGCTGCCCTGGTCCTCCTGACCTCGAATTCATGGGACATGTGGTAACCCGATGGTCTGGATTTTCACATATCAGACATAGTCCATTCAATATCCGACACACATCTCTAGTGTGTCCCATCTTCCCATAATAAGTGCAGCCCGTCGGAGGTTGCTGGTTCTTCCTCTGTTGCTGTTGCTGCTGCCTGGGTGGTGCTGGTCCTCGTATCGCCACATCGTGGATACAAATGCCAGTGGATGGCGCTGTTGTTCGGGGTACTGCTCCCCCTCCTCCTTCAATCTGACTGTGGGACCTCTTCTGACCCCCAGTCCTAGTCGCAAGCCTCTGAATAGTGATCTCATGCCTTCGAGTTGCCGTCAATATCTCATCAAAAGTCTGGTAGTTGTGCCCCTCTATCAATTGCAAGAGCTCGAGATGAAACCTTTGCTGAAACCTTATAGCCCTCTGGCGCTCTGTTGCTACCATCTCTGGGGCGAATCTACTCAATCTACAGAACTCCGCTGAATAAGCATCTACCGTCTTGCCGGCCTGCCTGAGGTTGATAAACTTCTGTTGTAGCTCAAACTGCGCCACAACTCCATAGTACTTGGTCTTGAATCTTGCAGTGAAATCGTCCCAAGCCACAGGACGTCTGATGCCCACTTCCTCTGATTCCCACCAATCATGTGCGAGATCCTGAAGTAACAACGTTACTAGATCTACACATTCTTCTGCCGGTACCTTAGCCGCTGTCAGAATAGCCTCCATATCCTTAAGCCATGCATCTGCTGAAATGGCATCCTCCGTGCCCTCGAAACGGCGAGGGTTGTACTTGCAAAATCTGGCTGATGCTCCTGAATCAGCCCTCACTCCTCTTTCCAAAGCCGTCTGCAATCCTTGGTTGAGCAACACATTCTGCTCTTGTAGCTGAGTGTGTATGCGCTGCTGGGCCAACATCTGATGTTGCTGAGCAGCCATCATTCCTCTCATGATTTCCAGAAGGGCTGGTGTGTCCACTTCCACAGGGGTAGGTGGAACTATGGGTGGGTTCGGAATATCCGGATACTGCGGTCCAACCGCTGGTTCTACTATCACTTCTTCCTGGATAGTCTCCTGAGGTGAGACTGGCCCTTGTTGCTGACCAACCTGGTCATGTTACCCATGTTGCCCTTATTGTTGCTGTCCAGCTCTGACCGATGCGGACGAAGTGCCCCTAAGAAAAGGGACAAGAGAACAATCAAACGACCGGACATGAAGGATCAACGAAGTCAAAGAATACCGGAATATCAAGCAAGAGTTGAGAATAACGAATCAGGAGATCAAGGGGAAACATGTGTGATTGAGACATCCTATAAATCAAAATACCCCACAAGTCTGAAATCAGACCTGTATGGGCCACCACTAAAACCTTGTCACGCCCCAGAACCAGAATACTGGAGAGCGGGGGAATGACTCAGCCAGCTACGTATTACGGGTAGATGAATACCGTATGATACGATCAATACTGTCTAACCAGACAAGGGGGTGCATACTACATAAGAGTCTTACTATGGTCATTTCATATCTATTGTCTCAATCATTCAAGCAAGAAACAGTAATAGAGAACATGTAAGATAAAGCAGTAAGGCGTCCCAAACGCTCAGTCAAAATGTTCTTGAGATCTGGCTTTACAAAACATAGCCAGATGATATAGCAAGTATACACAATTGTTATCAGCTGCAGTCTGACTTAATTACAATTATGTAAAAGTAAGTACAAGACAATCCGACTAACATGTCGGTGCCAAACGGCTAAGTATATAAAGGTAAATAACAAAACGAGCGGCGAAGTAAGGAACCCACTCGAGTCCTCCTGCAATCATTCCTCTAGTATTAACCATCCTGGAGGTAGAAGTACACTGAGTCCTCGGGAACCGGCTCTAAATCTGGCCATGCAAAACCAGAGAGGTTAGACCTCTAATAGCAAGTACCACAAGGAAGGATGATATGAAGGACATAAACCAGTAAGTAAAAGAATATAATAATAGATCTCTGCTTGCTACTAGGATTCACATCACATCACGATACTTCGAACCAACCTTCCAACCAAACAAGGATAGAAGTTGGCCCGTCGTGTCCTGACATTCTGATCATCCCAGTTAGGTAACAGAGTAGTACAGTACACAAACAAATCATCTTGAACGGCCAATCAATCCTACGGCTTGCTATTGTGAGTCCCAAGTTATCCTGGAATAATGTAATAAAGATTCCTCAGTTCTTACTATGTACGAGTAAGGCTAGTCTATCCAGTCAATCATGTGCGCCATGCATGAATTAGACGAGTCCTAGCAGGACGCCCGTCAATATATAATATACAATAATAATAAAAGTAGATACTGTTCCCTGCCCGTGTGGCAGATTTACAGTATCTGTGGGAACCAGCCGGCCCGTCGGGTACTACTCGTCCCAAGGGGGCTGCCATGTAAGAACTCGGGAATCCATTCTCTCCATGCAATCATTATTTTATTTAACTTAATAGTCCCTACGTTGAGTGAAATCCCATGCCGTGGATCATGGTCATTCAAATGAGTACTTTCGTACGGGGTACGATATGTACAACTCTACAACGATACCAGTGCGGTTAGGTTGCAGGTCTTACATAGCATAATGCAACAATCAAATCTAACCATGGTAATCATGCCTTGACCATAAGTACACATGCTTCTTTGTAGAAAAATAAATAAATAAATAATTAAATAAATATATTGAAGCCTGCATGTGCATGTATGTCAATATTCGGGATCAGCCAGTCGATTGCAATAGTTCATAACATGAACGTGTCTCATTCATTCAATTCAATAAGACGACTAGCCAGTCTCTTAGTTCCAACTAGGAACGCATGATCAATTTAGTCAAGATAACCATCGTTATAAACGGTGACAAGGCATGAAAGTCAATTAGCATTAAATAGGGTCGAGTCTATAACTCTCAAGGGTCAAGTTCCAGTCAATCTGGGTATCCATCAATCAATCAAGACACTGGGCACTAATACACAATCATATGCATTAAAATATTAACATGCTAAGATTATCAAGTCCATGCAAAAGGCGTAAGGATATAATAAGAGAATTATCATGCTATTATTAAATGAATAAAGTATGGAACAGAATAAAAACACCCAAGCCAGGAAGTCACGCCAACAAGTCTAAGCTAAGTCCAAAAAGTCACGCAAGAAGTCTCTGCTAAGACCAACAAGTCACGCTAAGTCTAGCATGGAGGAGTGAGCGTAAAAAGTAGTACACTCAGGAAAACGTGAGCGTGAAAAGTGAGGTGTGACAAGTGATTCACGCACGCACGCTCAGCACGAGGGTGAAAAGTCACGCACGCCAAAAAGTCACGCACAATGTGATCGTGAAAAGTCACGCACGCAAGCTCAGGGACATGAGCGTAAAAAGTCACGCACTCAGTACCAAGACAGGAGCGTGACTCAAAATTCACGCAGACAACGCGAGCGTGACTAAAAATACACGCACGCACAGAGTGGACGTAACTCAAAAGTCACGCAGACAACGCACAGTGTGAACGTAACTCAAAAGTCATGCACAGACATGAGCGTGACTAAAAATACACGCACGCTCATGAGAACGTTAGCGTGACTAAAATACACGCAAACACGTAAAGACGTGTGCGTGACTGGGCTGATGTTTTACGCGAGCACGTAAGAACGTGTGCGTACAACATCTCTCGAACTCGCCCTATGGAGCCTTTGTTCCAGTGCCAGAGAAAATACACGCAAAGTTGGGAGATCAAAAACCCATGACAACCGAGAATATAACAAATTAGATCTAGGAGAAACAAGCCAACGAAATCCAAAATACTAAGAACTAAACTCTCTTAGAATCACAAGGAGAAGCCAAATGAACCATAAAAATGGGTGAAGGAGAAGCAAGTTTGTACTTGCCTTCTCCTGCTGCTGGTAGGTGGTGGAGAGTAATGAGAGGAAGAAGAAGAAGTAATAGTGAGGAGAAGTAATGAGGAGAGAGAAGGGAGAGGGTGGCTTTAAATAGGAAGGGTGGTGGTAGGTGGGAGTGTGGGCCGGGTTTAAGGGGAGTCAGCAAACCGAAACCCAATAAGACTAAAGCAGCAAATAAAATGTAGGTAATTAAATTGCAGAAATAAAATTTGCAGGAAATTAATTAACATGAAAATTTAAAGAGCAGATAATTAATTAACATGAAAATTTAAAGGAATTTAAATACAGAATAATACATGATAAATACTAAATAAATGCACATGAGTTGTACATGTATAAAAATACGCATTCCGGGAACGGGGAGTGACACCCTCAATTCCTAAATAAATGAGATTTAGATTTTTTTTCCAATAGTTTATTATTTTCAAAATATTTTATTCAAATTTATTTAGTATCTTTTAATTAAATTATTTATTTAGATTTATTGGACTATGATTTTCCATTAATTAGCAATGATTTTCATGTAATATTTATGGAATCTATTTTTATTGTTAATTATGATTGAAATATTTTTATTAGTTGTTTTTAATTAAATTATAATTATTTATTCTAATTAAGTTTATCTTAATAGAATTTATTTGATAGCTAATTATAATTGCACTGGTTAAGACTAATTACTTTTGTTTAATTAAAGTATTATTTTTGGATTAATTGATTATTATTAGCTGGAAGATTATTTTATGTTTAATTAATTATATTTTTCCTAATATGGTAATGACAGACTTGTAATTTTCTCTAACTGGATTGGTTATTTAGGAAAGCCGTTGTGGAATGCCTAGTCACATGACTTAGTGGAAACATTCTGGAATCATTAGACTAATCAGCATTAGTCTAAAATATTATAGGAATACTCCCTCAGCCCATGCACGTAGAGATTGTATAACTTTCCTAACGAGGGTATACATAATTGTTGATTAATTATTCTAATCATCATTCTAGTGGTCCTAATGACCATGTCCCCACCGTGTTCATTTCATTAATTCCATTACAATTATATTTCATGTTTCCGACATGTACACATGTGTCACCCTACCCCCTGTTGTGTCCTGTGTCCCCTGACATAAGACAGTACATTCTTGTGTCCACCGACAATTCCCTCTGTCTCATGTTTCTCGATACGGACACGTACACAATCACACTCAAACCCTATTTTTTTGCCCTAAACCAAGCTGTGTCTAGTGCTGCCTGGTTGTGCCTGTCACCGCCATGCCATATCTGGTCGATCCCTCGCCGGAGAAGCCTGCTGTCGTGTCCTGAAGAGTCATGACACGAGTTCGAGTCCTGCCACCAGATCGAGAATCGTCATGCCGTTCGCCGATAGCCGATCCATCACCGGCCGAATCGTCGCTTCAAGAACCATGCTGGACCGACATATCTAGATCAAATATAGAGTTCGTCACTAAAGAAGACATGTCGGTGTCCTCGACCAACAATCGTCGCCGCCTCTTTGAGCCGTAGTCCAGAGCACGAGACTAGATCGACCCAGATCTAGCCGATCTCCGTCGTCCCGACCGCCAGAGCACGCTGTTGGCCCAATGATTGTATCGTATTTTTGAATATGGTTAATCTGTTAAGTTTAGCATTTCATTATCACTAATCTTTATACTATCACTATAGCATTTCTACTTATACTTGTACCTTTGGTGATATGTGCTTATTATTTTACTTATTAGTGATATGAATTTTTAGTATATATATCTTAAATTTAATTGA
The DNA here is from genome assembly GCA_029216955.1 of Iris pallida. Classification (NCBI taxonomy): domain Eukaryota; kingdom Viridiplantae; phylum Streptophyta; class Magnoliopsida; order Asparagales; family Iridaceae; genus Iris; species Iris pallida. Next base: position 2,569,246 of record JANAVB010038218.1, read on the forward strand.
GTTACCAAAATCAAAACTATGTTTTAATTATGGTTATTCAATTAAGTTTAACATTACGATATCACTAATATTTATGCTATCAATATAGCTCTTATACTTAAAATTAGTATTGTCCTACTGTGCTTTATCTTATCATATTTGCTACATGTATATTGCTTTATTCGTCTAACATGTACATGCAGAAAAGTAATAAGCAAGATCAATGTGGATATATGTAATGAAAAAATCATGGTGGACCAAAGACGACGGATCCCACAAGATTTCTCTGAACCACCCGACGACATCTCCAGACCCACACACTCGGGAGTTCCACTGCCCGGTCAGCGGATGGGGGTCGAGGGGGCAGCGTCCCTTGTCGAGGGTTCGGGGACGAAGCCTCCGAAAGGTATTCAGTTTTCATAAACTGGATATCTTTGGACAGCTGACGTCAAAGAAGAAGCCAACATCTATCAAGGAAAGAAGCTATGCCATGCCATCATTATTTCAAGACTCTGAAGAAGCCTGCACCTGCTACAGTATATCTAAAGTCTGTAATGAGTCTTAGAAATAATTGTAAACATAAAAAATGGATGGCAAAATTGAAAGCTAGGGTAGAAATTAGCCCAGGATCATTTTCGGATAAAAATTATCATACCGACGGTACACCGGTTTATACCGACGGTATACCAATTTTTGTTCACAGAAAGTTTCTGTCTACAAAATTGGCATACCGACGGAATACCAATCTATACCGACGGTATACCAATTCAGTAATGTTAAAAATTCAACGGTCAAATTTCGAACATTTAATGATCCCAACAGCTATATTTCTAGCCGTTGCAATTCCAGACCGGTATTCCGACGGTATATCGGTTCGTACCGACGGTATACCGATCGTTGACTGAAAAGTTGTCTTTGAGCTCTTTTCAATGCTTTGGTTATAAATAGCCTTGAACCCCTTCATTCAAGATTGATGCTTTGAGCCTAAAAATTTCTAAACCACCAAAGTCTATCCACAAACAACTCTACAAAGCTTTCATTTGTCATCCATAAATTGTGTTAGAGTTATTGAGTTAAAAAGTAAGATCTTCATCTTGTTGTATAAGGAGATCAAAACCTATTGTGAAAGGTTGAAGTTGGAGAGTCTTCAGATCCAAACTCTCGGTTGAAGTTGGAGAGTCTTCGTATCCAAACTCTCGGTTGAAGTCGGAGAGGCCTTCGGGCTAAAGCTCTCGTGTAAGAAGTTGGCGAGTTCTTCGGATCCAAACTCGTGTTAAAGTTGACGAGTTCTTTGGATCCAAACTCGTGTGTAACTATTTACTCAAATAGTAGATTAAAGCCGGAGAGAGTTCCGGGACTGGAGTGCCCCTTGGGAGGATACCAGGATATATCGTGTGTCGGTATTGTTGCTGCTTCTTCTCTTGCACTTATATTTTTAAATTGCCCATTAGCTTGTGCTAAGTGCTTGATTAGTTAGCTTGACCCTATTCACCCCCTCCAGGGTTTCTACACACGTGCCGTCCACCGCGGCCTCGCCAGAGGATCGAGCCACCGAATCTCGAGTCTTCATCGTCGCCGCTGTGGAGAACCTCTCCGTCGATGTACCCTTGCCGCACCACCAGAATTGGGAATGACAAAGCTTTCACAGCTTTAGCTAGCCGCCTTCGCCATAGATCACGCCACCTTGTCGTCTAGTCAAGCCTGAGGTGAGCCCCATCTCCTTCGAATCCCTCTTCTTCTTCTTCTTCTTCTTCTGTCTCTTCTCTTTTTCTTCTTCTTCTTCTTCTTTTTCATTTTCTTGTAGGTTTTTTTTTCTGTTGTCGGCTGCAGTATGGGAATAAAAAAAGAGAGTAAGAATGAGAGTAGGGTTAGGGTTAAGGAGTAGCGAGTTTGGGCCGGGTTTGGGCCCATGTTTCATTGTCATGAATTTTTCTACATGTTTAGTGTTCAGTAGTTTATTGCATTACGGTGATTCTGGTTAGTCATGTTTCATTACTTGTGCATGCGTTGTACTTGTTTCACTATAATTACTTTGATCATTTTCTGACTGGATCGTTGACATATTAGATGAGGGCATATGGATGACATTGGACTGGAGGATGATTCCTAGAAGATTCTAGAAGATATATTACAGATATTTCACCTGATATACTAGATACTTCCATAAGACATATGTATTATTATTTCTAGTGGATTCTAGTTTTACCGAATTTGTCTCCGGATGATTTTGTAAAGTTGTACTAAAAAGATATAGTGGAATGCATGATGTTTTGGTGATCTATTCTGGAAACATGTTAGTAGCTGTGATGAGACTGATTAATCATGTTATTGGAGTTTTCCTGAGGTTTAATACAACTTACTGCGTTGTGTCTACAACGTAGGCTGTGCGTGTCCGACTCGTATCAAGTTATCCGGGAGTGGATTATGACATGTATTTAGTGATGGCCCATGCAGGTCTTCGTCCCATCCTAATGGTACTTAGGCTATAGAGTAATGTTGAGAGACCTGCTAGACTAAGGAAAACTCATCACATCTCACTTAAACATTGACATGCACAACTAATCTCACTAAATAATTTACTTCGCATTTTCCATTTTTATTAAAAGCACATTAATCCCACAATCCTACATAATTCTTCCATGCTGGCAGCCACATACACATTCCCATCTCCCAAGCCATACCTCTTCCCCCTTCTATTTATTAATGCAAAAATATTCATTCATTCATGTAAATGGTAACTGCAAGAGAGAGAAGAATTTGAATGGTTGTGAACTTCCTCTGCAAGTTGGAGTTGGAGTTAAATTAATACATTAACTACAATCTCTCTCTCCTACACATTTTTACTCTTCAGAAATGAGAGTCTAAGTGCACTGATAAGTCCGTCGGCTCATAGGTACGTCCCAACCCAATCTGAAGCCTACCTTGCCCTGGGTCACAAGTCGGGTTGGGCCAAGATTTTTTACCTTAAGTCCGACCCGGTCCGGCCAGCTATAATGTATGGGCCTAATGAGCACGGCCCAGATTAGGCCCGGCCTACCCACATTTCGTGTCGTACCGGCCCGAGTCGGTCCACTTGACAGGTCTAGTTGCAGAGGGACTTAATCGATTATGGTTAGGGTTAGGGTTAGGATAGGTCGATTTTTAAATTCAAGTAGAATTCCAAACTGAATTCTTTCAGTTTATCCACCGTCGGTGACTATTTGGAGTAGCTAGCCTACTGTTAACTAGGATTTAGTTGAGTTCAATTTTTAATCATATTTTATTAATTAGGTTTTCCCGTATCATAGTTATTATATAAATAAAAAAATTTACTAAGATTTTAGTTTAGGTGTTTAAGGTTTCTATATTTTTTGCATTTAATTTATTATTTAAATCTATATAACAAATCATTTTTTAATTGGAAAACAAGGGATTTACAAGGATTAACACCTTGCAAGCTCGACTCAAGTCGGTTGCCATATCGCCGAGCTTGAACATAGAAAAAAATTTCAACTCGAGAGCTCGTGAACAAAATCGGCTCAATAAACTCAAAATTACTTTAGTTCGACTTGGTTATGACTCGAACTTGGTTACAGTTCGAAAAGGTCGAGTCAAATACATTTTGAGCTGATTTCTCCTGGGCCAAAGCCTACGATACATTTATATGCCTTTGGCCCAATATGGGTTGACCTAATCTAACCCTAATATATTATACATCTTACTCTTTTCATCTCATTCTTACATATTATATCCATCGTCTCTATACAAGCAACCTCCCTTGTCTCAACCAAAACCATAACCCTAACTTTTTCTTCCTATTTCTTCTGCGTGAGTTCATTTGTTTTTTCTAAGCAAATTAAACTACTTTTCTTATGTTTCTTTAATGAAACTTGGATAAATATTATGCCTTAAACTCAACTGGCAAGCAAAACATGTCGAACTTAAGCTGCACTTGATTATGACAAAACCTAAATTAGCCAAACTTGAATATACAAAGCTCGCTCGGCGTAGCATGATTATAGTTGTCATTGGTGCAAGAAATGTTGCATCAAAATTTCCAACAAATATGATTTTTCTTAGGAGTAGGCACGGGTCGGACCAGGCCAAAATTTTATAGAACCGGACTGGACCCGTTATTTGGTGGGAGGGGCAGATCAGGCCGAGCCAATTTTTTTTAGAACCAGATTGGACTCAGCCCGTTTGAAACGACTCCAGTCCGGAGCAACCTACGGGTCCGAACGGGTTCGAAATTCAAATTTATTGACTAGACAGTATCGGAGAGTGTAACGCCCCAGAACCAGAATACTGGAGAGCGGGGGCGGACATAGCCAGCTACGTATATTAAAGTGCAACCCACCTCGCTATATGGTCACGACTGTCTAGATACATAAGGGTTTAACTACAAGCCATCGGTCTCTTATGGTCATGAACAAGCCTATTGTCTCAATCTCATGCAAGTAATAGCAGTTACAAGATGTCAGAGCACCAAATATACAATAGTAAGGCGTTCCATACATTACATATTTGGATGATCATGAAGCTAGTTATATAAAATGTGAAGACTAGCAAGAGTTCAGTCATACATGATCAACCCTAGGATTTGTTAATCATGCTACAGCCCGTAGGCAGACAGTAAGTAAAGGTGCAATCGAGCTAACACGTGCTCGTCGGCTAAATGCCTCAAAAGAATATTTTTACAATAGAGTGGGAGAGCATAATAAAACCCACTCGTTGCCAGGGTTACGCCTGGTGGTCACTATCTGGCTGGAAGACAGGGAGATCCTCTGGTGCTACTCCGATATCTGGTCATGAAAAACCAGCTGGGTCAGATCCCAGAAAGAGCAAGTACCACAAAGGAGGCTTCACTTATGAACTAAAACCAGCAATTAGCACAAAATAAATTAATATAATAAAAGAAAACCTGATATATGGTCAATTATGATGATATACGATAAGATAACCATGGGACTATTCAGATAACCAAATTACAACCCTTAAACCAAACAAGGACCAGGGTTATAACCCTTCATCTGAACGGAACTTGGTTTTCCACCATTTATTAATAAAGTAAAGTACAAGCATTTAGGTCATGTAACAATCTTGTACAGGATCAGGACAAGACTAGGCTGGTTTAGACTCCATCCAATCAGATCACGGCTATATAATGAGGACTGCTTGATACTTTAACTAACTAGGGTTATCACAGGCATAATTACTAACAGAATGCAATGAGATTATTCCACAGCCCCAAGCCCTGCAGACCATCTAGGCTATCCGGACGCAAATTAGGGGTTGAATTCATGTGGGTACATTGTCCAAGGAACACATGTACCCTTAGGTAGCTTGAAGGGTGCAACACATGACAGTGTCCTGGAAATGTGCCATACTCGACGGCAGGCTACAGATCCCATGATGGGGCATCCAGATAACGGGATTGCCTGTAGCTGGAAAATCTCTTTAAGACTACTGGATTATTCTAGTTATTAGCCTTAATCAGTTTAAGTAGGTACCCCTGACCGTGGTACTCAAGGTTCTCTGCCCTAGACATGATGCAAGACTATACTGGTTTACTTGTACAAACACAATCGTCTACGGTGTCCAGACCATTCATTCTTGTCATGCCATACTAGCCGTCTCAACAGCTTTCAATAGTTCCCATCATGCTTGCTTGTCATATCATGTTATGTCATGTCTACTTCATACCATATCGTGTACAATTATCATTTCAAACATATTAAATAATTCATGATTATCAAGTTCATGACAAAAGGCGTAAGGATATAAAAGGGTAAAGGTGTACGCCATAGGGACTCAAAGTCTCTACGCGCGTACCTCTACGCTAGGCCAAGGGGCCTCAAGCGTAAAATGGCTTACGCTAGCAAAAGCAAGGTGGGATAGCTCTACGCGAGCAAGGGTGCATGCGGGTGGGGTTTTACACGAGCCAGGGCATTACACTAGCAAGCCGTAGGCAAGAGAGGCTCTACGCGAGTGTAACTCTACGCGAGCAAGCTCTACGCGAGGAAACACTCGAGCAAGACTATACGCACGCGAGAGTCTGCTCGAGCCAAGGTTTTACGCGAGCACGATTTTATGCGAGCAGGAGGCCCCCGAGCGTAAAATTCGAATAAACTCGGCGTAGAACGGAGTATGCTGGCACGCAAATGCGTGTGCGTAAAAGGCTGAATAACTGTCACGTAAAACGTGGGCGTAAAGGCTAAACACTACGCTAACACGTTAGAACGTGTGCGTAAAACTTCATCTTCTCCCCATGGCCAAGACAAGTAGGCGTAAAAGCTTACGAACTCAAGCAAGCCCCATCTCGGTCATGTCTCGATAAAATCCAACCATTTCAGAGCCAAACTTGCGTAAAATCGAAATCCCTACTACATGGAACTCTCAATTTCGAAAACAACCAAGTTTTAGAAGATCAAAACCCTAAAGATCAAAATGCCAAAACTTAGATCTACATGAAATGAGCCATGGAATTCGAAAATGCTAAATACTAAAGTGACTTAGAATCTCATGAGGAAGACAATGGAACAACAAAATCTGAGTTCCTCTATGAAGCAAGTTGCACTTGCCTAAGCCTCTCTCTGGTCGGTGGAGAGAGTTAATGGAGGAAGGAGAAGAGTAAATAAAGAAGTGAATGAAGAAAGAGAATGGGTTGTTGGGATTAATAAATGATGGAGGGTGGTAGGTAGGGGTTTGCATTCCAACCCAAACCAAACCAACCAAGCCGAACCCGATGCATGCCAGAACAATGAAATGCTAACTAACTCATGCCAATGCAGAACCCAAGGCTAGCCAATCAGGACAAGTCTATATACAGGTCCGAGATTACGTACACGTATAACAAAATACGTAATACGAACTACAGGTGTTACAGAGAGGTAGCCGATAGTATCAATCAGTGAATCAAACCATGGGGGCATATTATTCTTTTCATATATTTGGTCAGAGTTGGAGACAGTGTGTCAAGATTGTCTATCGTAATACTATATTCAAGATCATATATATATATATATATATATATATATATATATATATATATATAATATTTTGTAATATTAAATAATATGGATAATAAATTCATTCCACACACACACAAATTCTGGTTGGTCGGGAGAGATGCACCACCTTTTCTCTCTCTCGAAAACCTCTGAATCAACAACAGCAATAGTTACTGTCTTCCTTTCCTTTCTTCTCAAGTTCCTATATTCACCCTCAATCATTACATTTTTACCTATTTAATTCTTCCAAAGCCTACAACAACCTTCTCACCCTCTTCTTCATCTTGTTCGTTTCACCATCTTCTTCTCCCTTCATTCATTTTCCCCACCAATCCAACACCAACACCAACACCAACACCAACACTACCACCTCAATATTTCTCCTCCACCTGTTGTGCTAGTGGCCGCGCCCGCTTTCGACCACTGGCCGACCACCGCACCTGTCGTGCGCCGACCGCTGGCCGGCCCCTCCCTCCGGCATCGACCTCTAACACCTCTTCTCCATCTTCTTCTTTGGGAGCCCATCTTTTTTACCCTAGGTATGAATCTTTCCTTCTCCAATTTTCTTCAAAATTCAAACCTAGGTCAAATTTTGTATTTCAAAATTTCTGGAATAGGGGAAGAACAAAGGGAAAACAAGAACTCACTTGAATTTGAGAAAGAAAATCCTAGGTTTTGCTCAAAACAAGGGCAAGTTCTCCCTTCCTCCTTTAAATTCTACCTCAAATTCTTAGAACAATTTATATATGTTTTAAAAACAGAAAATTAATGATTTTATTCTGAATTCCATTAGTTTAAAAGGTGGTGGGGTCTACACATTTTAATCTCAACCACCAAATCCAAATCCAACACATGTAACATAGGGTGGTTCCATAATATGAAACCACTTGGATATTTTTAGAGCATTTCTGTGAATATATATATATATATACATATATATATATATATATATATATATATATATATATATATATATATATATATATATATATATATATATATATATGCATTTGATACAGACACAGACACAGACACAATTATATTTATGTGCATATGTTGAGTTTGTATGACACAGACATATATAATAATATATGTGTGGGGCAATATATTATAGTATGCATAGAATTTGATAGGTCATATTTATGAATAATAATTGTGAATATTACTGTGACCTAGAATTTCGAATATAAGTTCCTGGAGTACAACTTAGAAATTGTCTAGATGCTTCTATGAGTTATACTGAAAATTAGCAAAACATATATAGATATATATATAGTTAGTCAATAAATTAATTGCATCCAACATTATGTAACAAATAAGCATGCATATTGTTGTGTAGAAAAACTTTAAGTTAGGGAATCTATTGATTATAAAATCTTACATAATATGTATAGAAATATATACTACCACAACATATGATTGATCCTTTAATATGCATATATTTTGAATTAGGATTTGCTTATTTATTAGTTTCTAACAAATTGTGATTTCAATTCAAGTGGCATAAATAAGAAGAGCGATTGCAAGAAATAATGATTTTAGACTTTAAAGGTATGAAAGAGGACAATTGTAGTTAAAATAAGCATGCTTGCGTGTTAAGGTAAGAAGTTGTACTTAAATTTTGGGTATATATATATATATATATATATATATATATATATATATATATATATATATATATATATATATCATACATGCGTGTGATCCGGTGTTGAGAGTTGCTCTACCGAAGGGGTCGGCGAACCCGAAAAAAATACTATGGAGGGTTGCTCCGGGTCTCATATATTTATAAATTGTAAATTTCTGGAGATCGAAATACAAAGGAGACTGCCGAAATTTCTAAAAATTTTGGGAGTTAACCAAATTTCAATATCCGAAAATACTATTGATATTCCTAATCCCTAGATTTTGTTACTATATATATATTTTAGCGATAGACTTACGACAACCTAAAATTAATTTAAGTAGGGGACGGTTAGCAAGAGTCCAGGATACATAGGATACAGTCACAAGTCACGCAACTGAAAATAAGAAAAAAATTAAATTTTGGTATTGTTGCTGTGTATAATTGGAAGATTATTAAATTCTGGAATTTGTATGCTTGTATTACAATTATCTTGATACGTAAATAGATTTTATAACTTTGACACTGCTTCTTGATAATATGGATAAGTTGAAAACTTGTATTCGGACACCTACAAAATATATATACTTGTAAATGATAATCAGAGCAGAATTAATTAAGATAATAGAATAAGAATTATTTGCAGCTTTAGGATTAGAAAATATTGGATGGAGGATAACAAATTGAATATCACTTACGAAGTCCCGCAACATAATAATAACCAAAAGATGATCAATAATTAAGCTCATTCGTAGGGCCTTGCGAATTGAGTATGAGAGGCTTAGCTCACTTAAGCCCATGAGAGGCATAGCCAGATTTTAACAACCGTGCCACCAAGTTTCAGATTATCTATTTTAGCCCATGAGAGGAGGGCCGGATTATAACACCGTGCCACCAAGTCTCAGTTAATTGAACATACCTATTTCGATTGAAAACATCGAATAGGTGAATCAAGGATTTAATTATTTAAGCCTATGAGAGGCAGGGTCGGATTCTAAGCACCATGCCACCAAATTACAGCATGATCCCTGGTATACGGGATTATTGTCAGGGAACTAATTACTGTGAATATTCAAAGAGTTGTTCTCCAAATTGCATCATCATTTAGGTACTTGTCTATGTTTGTGGTAGTGAAATAGGATTGTATTGTTGCTTTAGTAGACACTACCCTAGAAAATTTATTAGAGTCGTAGATTAAATTATAAAACCTATCTTCCATTTTTTTATGCAAATGTATTTCACTTTTTTGCCTTTATCACATCATATTTTTATTTTCTTACAGTTCTTGATCGAGGACTTGCTGTCGTTCTGACGACCTAGTATTGTTCACTAGGGGAGGATGAAGCTTCTGGGGAGATGTTACCTCTTTATGACGTGGACGAAGTTGAGGAGTAAATTATCATGAGGTTTTCAAGAGAGAGCCAATATTATTTTGTAGCTGTCAACATATGTAAATTAATAGTTTTGTTGTAATAACTTGTATAAGTTGTACTTTTAGAAAATAGTTTATGTATAATAGTTATAGTTTTTAGTATAAATGAAAGTGTGTTCTGTATTTCTATTCTAGAATGTTACAGGCGACAATCGCTGATACAGGTATAGATATATTCGTATGGTACGTAGCCTGGAGATGTTGCTACATACCCAGCTCACCGTATTCTGGGAGTGGGACGTGACACGTCTTTTAGTGGTGGCCCATGCAGGTCCACGAAGAATAGAAATTTTTGGATATGATATATGTTCAGGTTAATAAAAAAGGACATGAGATAGGATATAGGTTAGGAATTTATATTGGTTAGACCTGGATCTTCTATCACATCTCTAGAGATTATTTGAAAGTACCCTAGGATAGGCAATATCGGTGATTGTAGGAAAGGACCAATGATATTACACATATTGTTTTTATAAGTTATTTAACCTATTTTTTAAATTTTAATTGGGGTACTTACTAGAGGATATTAACTTGAAGTTTCTTGGTGTAGATCGTGCCTCGATACGTGCCATATGCAAGGTTGGGGAATAGTGGCCACAATTTAGATGATTATTATCATTTTGTAAAAATGATATTGCGACTAGCTCGCAAACAAATGATATAGATTTATGGGGTACATTATGAGATAAAATATCCAATAGTTTTGGATATTACGGTAATTTAAGGAGGGATTTTACATATCATATTTGAGTCACGAAACCAAGGGTTTACTACAGCCAGGTGTACACTGGCAAGACATAAATTCTCGATAAAATGACTTCATACATGATTATAGTTTTTGGATACTATAGAAGTTAGGAAAATGACATGTATGTCCCATTGATTCAAAGCCAATACTAGTGGAAATTTTATAAGTTGGGTAGCATGCCTCCCAACCTAGCATCCTATAGTCCTTGTGACCTTTAACGAGGTAATTGACTGACACTAGTAAGTTTACCTAGACTATAGAGTTTAGAGGTCCCTAACCCATTGGTCGACCAAGACCTTAGATAAAAAGACAAGTAGGACAACTATAGAGGCACCAACACTGGACGAGTCTTAGATTTTGATGAACTTCAACTACGTGTGCCTTCTTTCAATCATAAATCTCGTGCACTTATATTTTGGACTATGTTGACTAACGCCGCTATTATAGCCTAGTTTTTGCAAGCTTATTCTTTATCGAGCTTGTTCAGGACATATGTTTATTGGGGACACCCACTAACATATTGTCTAATTATAATCGGTATATTATACTCTGATCAACCTTAATGCACTTAGTTCGCTCTTCATATGAATAGTACACATGGATTGAGATATAGTTTCCCTCTAGGATCTCATCCGCAACTACCTTGACAACTCTTCTTGAATTATTTAATCGCCTTCGGAAACCGTAATTGCATTTGATTTCCCCTCTCTTGAACTCTTTATTATTTTTTCGCCTTTACTTATTTCAGAAAAACAAATACTCGTATTTGAAGGAAGATAGACACGAAATGTCCCCTTAGTTCTCCATATGACCAATGGTCATGAAAGCTATATATACGCGATCATTCTTCTATCTATCTGAAATCGGAGAACGATCTTCAAATTGATTCATATCTACCAAGTCACATTATCTACTAAGTCGTGTAGTATTCTTTTTTAATCACGAGTTGAGGTACAATATCACGACCTTTAAATTTTTTTAACCTCATTAATCCTAAAATTGTGTCTTAGTTTATGGAGTAAATAGATTGTAAGCCCTTCCAAATTTTAGGATTTACTAGGATTATCGATTGATTAGGACAAATTGGTTCCCACTAGGATGACAAATTAGTGCGTCATGAACGCCCATTTTCTATTTAGATCTTTTGGTGTACCTTACCGTGACATTGATTTTTGAAGCGTAATACTTGATGTTACCTTCCAACAAATTTCATATGCAAGATCTAGACGACTCCACCTTCATGTAGACATATCATTTCCTACTAAACCATATTCCATTGTACTCTATTTGTATGATACGACCTTTAGGTCAAAAAGGCTAACTAAAACCCTTACCATAGTACCGTTATACTTTCCGACTTCAATTAGAGACCCAACCTCGACCCAAACCTTCTGACCTAATATATAGTTATGATCTACTCGAAGCCTACTACGCACATGCCACTAGTGTGCCACTTAATTGAGTCTTCTAGTGCTACTTAAACACAAAATTCACAGAAGGTGCATTTTTGGGCTTTAGGAACCTAGTTAACCAACACGACTGAAAATTAGCTCAACCACTTGACTTGTAACCTATATAAGATTACTCTTATCTACTAAGAATAGCTCAAATTGATTTTATGGCATCTTGTCCAATCAATACAGATTAAAACCCACGATTCAGTCAATCAAAGATTGATGTCCAATTAGGGAACCCATTTAGACCAAGTTAAACCCATCCACGTATATCGCCATATTTGGACTATAAACCAAACTTTAGAAAATAGGTCCCTATACCTATTATATGGTCTCCATCTCTTGGTCCAATAATTCTCCTTCCATAAAACCCTTAACCATATCTCTTCGTAGCCTATGTTACGTGACGAATAGGATTCTGATGTACCAACTTATTTCTGGTTATGCTTGACCAAAACTCTCCTACTGCCTTGATGAAACATGGTAAATATATGAGCAATATTAAATAAGTAATACCTAGTCTTCCTATAGAGTTCGTGACTACGATCAGAAGAACCTCATATACTCAGACGTCTTCTTAAAAGTTGACCTTCTTAGAAGTCCTATTACTGTGCTTTCCATGATTAACCAATTTTATAGGTTGGATAGAGCCTTGAACTTAGTATATTCTATCTTTTAGAATGGGATGGCAACTTGGATTCCATTCGTAACCATTCTACCATCTGTTTGGACGTTGCGATATGATCTTTGTATTGCATTTTATATTTCTTTGCTTGTACGTTTAGATAATAGCGGTAAAGGATCGCGACCTTAATTTTTCTAATTCCATTCTATCGTAGTATCGTGCTTTAGTTTTAAATTTCGAGAAACAAATTTTTTTGTAATGCATAGATTGCAAACCTTTCTAGGAATTAGAAAATGATTGGGATAGATTGGTTCAAATTGAACTAATAAAATATTAGTTCATAACGTCCACTCCTATCCATATTATCTGATAATCCTTACCATGACTTTGATATTTGAAGCACAACACTAGCATTTTTCTTCCAACAAATTTCATACTTATGAACTAGACCAGTCAAGCTACACACATGACATACATGTCCCACACAAACATACCTTCCTGATCTCCATTTCAATTGCACTACATGTATGACATATTGTCCCTTAAAAACAAACCCAGGATGCCTATTTTGTTCCCTTGATTTTAACCATGCAAATATCGTCCTATTCCCTTAACTAAACTGAATACTCATGATCCATGCAAGGTACATCACATCTATAACGTATGCATTCCACCCAAGCAAGCACATGCCTCCTACATAACACAAACACCGACCCCATTCACACTAGTCATTTTGACCTAAAGATTCCATACACTTACCTAATCTAATTCTATAGAAAGCTTTGATACACTTACTAAGGACCCTCAACCCCTGACCCATGAACTCTTTCGTTCCCTAAATTTCTTCAATCTCATATCTTAGTAACCCTTGTTAGACGAAGATTGAATTTTCGTTGAACCAACACGTTCTGGTTATATTCGAACAAGAGCTCCCTACCCTCTTAATTGAGAGCATGGTCGATAAAAACAATGTTAAACTGTAATAATTCTCCTATAGAAGTTATTGACCAAGAACGCCATGACAATATCTAGGCTTCCTTTAAAGATCCGAGACTGTAGTCAGAAATGCTCCACATTCCCGTGTCGCTCTTTAGAAATTGTCCTCCCCAGAAGCCTTGTAATAACTATTTTTACGATTAGCCAACTTCTATAAGTTGGATAGAGTTTGGAATGAAGAATACACTATCTTGTAGAATATGATGCCAGTTTGGATTCCTTCTATAACTATCCCCTCCATCTTTTTGAAAACCGAGTTATGATTTAATGTACGTGCTCTCTGTTGTATTTGGTCTCATTACATTTTTATCTTAAGATTTATTTAATTTCGAGGAAATTTTTTTTATAATTTGGGTAGGATGTAAAACCCCTTCTTAAATTACACTATATTTTTTCTATAAAAAGTAATTTATGTATATACTTATTTTTCCTACTATATTAGTTAAAATAAAAGTTTTGGGACATAATTATACTTATAAATAAGGTTATTATATCGTGTTGTGTTATTAGTATTGATCCCAAAGATTTTCCTTTATAAGTTTTATTTGAATAATTTATGTGCACATTTATTGTACACATATATATTGAGTATGTTTCAAAATATAAGGTTTATGATCCTTTTCTTTTGAAATAATAATAGATTATATATGTTGCTTATAATAAATATTATGCTTAGAGAAGATATTCTACATATAGGTATATAAGGTTTTTACTATATATTAGGAATTTTCATATTATTAGATTTGCTATATATATATGTGTGTGTGTGTGTGTGTGTGTGTGTGTGTGTGTGTGTGTGTGTGTTTGTGTGTGTGTGTGTGTGTCAAAAGGAAAAAAAGGAAAAAGAAAAAGAAAAAGAAAAAGAAAAAAAGGGCACTGTTTCTAGTGCAACCCCAAATCGAGTCATAGCAAACCCCCCCCTCCTAAAAATGTGATTTATATAGCAATATATGCTATATATAGATATATCGAGAGAGAAGGGGGAAGATTCTCAACTAAAAACCCTAAAACTATAAACCCCAGCAACCTTGGCCTCATGCGTGCACCACCACCGTGTCGCCGCTGGCTGGCCGGCCGCCGCGACTGCACAGTCACATGCAGAGCTGCGCACAGGGCGCTCACCAAACAGAGTGGCAATAGCAGCAACCCAGTCTCGAGCCCAGTTCGTCGTACGTTTCTATCCTTCTCGCTCAACGATTTTAGGAACAAATTTCACGGGTATGCAAATAACCTAACCCCCTTTATTTCCCTTCAAATACTTAGATTTAGTTTGCATTATATGCGTCATAGATCGAGCCCAAAGTTGGAAAAAACATGTTCATAAACAGGGAATAGAACAATCCCAAACCCTCTGTTTGAAGGAAGTTTGTAAAAATAATAATAATAATTTCAAAAATCTAAATTGAATACAGTAGAAGACAACCTATAGGATTCTAGAAACCTTTTTGTAGATTGTAAATTGATCGACTAGATGTCAAGAAAATTGACTCCCAAATTGGCCAAAAATAGTTTCCAAAATGACATAAATTTTGGAAAATTTTCCCGATACGTCATGCGTTCCAAAAACTGGGCGACATGGTCGCAACCCATGAGTATCGAAAGATGCGTATGGATTTTGTCGACGTGTGGGATTCGACGGAACTCGATTTCGTTGTGCGTGCATGATGAAATCGAAGCGTATCCATCGAGATATCTTGTATCGGCCCCTTTTCAAACGAGCCCACAACTTCGTGCATGTTTATCATCTCGAGATGAAACTTGCGCCAACAGGACCGTATCGTTTTTCTGGTCCTGTATTCCAAGTTTGGTCTGATTTTGAGAAGGTCGATCGGAATGCCCTTTTGGCGGGCCCGCGACCCGATCCAACGTACGAATTTGTGCACGGCCCGTCGAAATCTAACTTTGGACATATGGTTGGTTCGTATCGTCAAATCAGACCAATAGACATATAGTTTGATGACTTTAGAGACAGTAGGTACTGGCATAATTTTTTGTGAAAAGCGGGTTTAACGTCGGACATCGTTTTGCCCTGAAATTATAAATTTTGCCCCTGTGTCCAGAATTAGACTTTTGGGAAGGCATTTTTAGACATTTTTTATACCAAATACGTTCGTAATGTTTATTTCAGCATCTGAGGACGTTTTGTGGCAGTTGGCTTTCTTTGCTTCACCAAACCTTTATTAGCAGCTCAGGAAACTAGGTGAGTGTATTTGTTGTTTGTTTTCAATAGTGTTAATTACTATAGTTCATTGTTAGTCATTTAATATTTGATTCTCGACACGCTCATCACATGGATACCACATTTTGTCTTTATTTTCTATCTTGTCATGTTTCTTACTTGACGTGTCGGGATAGAGAAGTACCAAGTAGATGTGTGATCTGACCGTAGATATTATTTTATTTCATGCAAGGTAGACCTTGTAGACATTGTTTTATTTTATGCAAAGTAGACTAGTAGACCTCGTAGACATTATTTTATTTCCTGCAAAGTAGACCTCGCAGACATTGCTTATTTTATTACTATTTAGACCTCGTAGACAGTGTTTTATTTTATTGTAATGTAGACCTCGTAGACAGTGTGGTGTAGTATCCCAGCCGATCACACATATAAAGGAGTACTTCAATACACTTAGATAGCTATGTTCCTCATCCTACCCTTTATATGTTTCTATATATTTTTCATGTCTCCAGTTCATTATACTACTATGTTATAGTAGATTCTCTCATCATGTATTTTATGGCTAACCTCTGTCTTATAGTCGTTATCATATATTGGAACTATACTCAATAAATTGTACTTGTTCCATTCATGACTGAAAACCAATATTTTTTAGGTTAGCCGCGACTACTCTTAGCATTTTGGGAGACAGATGTACTTGTATGCCAAAACCTAGAGATTAGTTAAATATATGTGTTGTAGACATTTCAATATTTATAATAGTTTATATTTTTTTAAATGTAAAACTTGTGAATATTGTAAGTTTAACTTAGTTATTGTGAATGAGCAGAAAGTTATTATTTTTTGTGATTTGAGCATCGTGGCCTGAACAATGTTCTACCGTCGACACTGCGGCATATGCTAGCTAGGACACGCACTCGTATCCCGAAAAGCGAGAGCGGATCGTGACATTACGGATGAAAAGGAGGTATATTTTAATATGACAAATTATTATATACTTATCAAATCTCGACCCTCTGAGGATCCAAATTCAAATGAGAAAAACAACAACGGAACCCTAGAAGAATTGCAGGAAGCTCATCCATAAGCAACCATCATCTGGATAAGAGAGATGATGATCTAAATAATGTTACCTTGAAGGAAAGTGCAACCATATAAGAGGGTTTTTGTCTGTTGTGTATCTTTTTATTAAAAAAAAGCAGAGTATAAATATAAGTTAGAAAGGAAAGAAGTGTAGAATTGTAAATAGTATGTAAATAGTATAAATATGTATGTACGCCTACATGTAAGATGACTAGTACCCTATTAGCATATTTAGTATCACATTTTGGGTATGAGTGAATGGAATATGCTTCTTTCTTATCTTTGTGTCGATATTTTGCGAATCATCTTATTCAATATATATCCTTATGATTGTCAGATCTTTTTGTTGTCTTTGAAACTTGATTGAATCGAGACCGTTCCTGAGAAATTTGCCTTTAAATTTTTTAGGACAATGTCTAATCACGACCAACCCCATGCTTTATCATCCAAGGTTCAGTCTGAACCATCTATTAAGGATATGTACGGACTATTTCAGCAGGTCCTGGAATCTAACATCCAACACACAAATACGGCTCAAGCCACAACTGCCACAGTGTTGGAACACATGCAAACATCTACGGATGGGTCACTAAGGGATTTTAGGAACTTCAACCCTCCCAAGTTCAAGGGAATAGAAAGTTCAATCAAAGCCGATCAATGGATTAGAACCATATAAGGACAATTAAAAGCAACAAAAGTTAGTCCTCGGAATATGGTATCCACCATCTACATCCAGTTAGAAGATATTGCTGAATATTATTGGAGTGCGGAGTACCCAGAGGATTCTGACAGAATAAAGTCATGGGAAGAATTCAAAAAGAAGTTTGAAGAAAGGTTCTTCACAAAATAGGCTAGAATAGAATTAGAACGACAATTCACACACCTGAAGCAAGAAAAACTCACGATAGATGAGAATATTTCTGATAGATGAGTATATTGCAGAATTCTCCAGACTAAGTCGTTTTACTTCAAGTCTGATAGTTGATGAAGAAACCAAGATATCTAGATTCTTGGAAGGATTAGGGGGTCAATTAAATAGCAGAGTCGCAACATATTGGTGCCAAACCTATCCCAAAATAATGGATGCTGCATGAAGTCAAGAAAGGATGCTGAATGAAGAGAAACCATTTCGACCACAAGGCCAGAAGAGGACTTTAGAGATGGGGGCTGCATC
Source organism: Iris pallida (assembly GCA_029216955.1). Lineage (NCBI taxonomy): Eukaryota > Viridiplantae > Streptophyta > Magnoliopsida > Asparagales > Iridaceae > Iris > Iris pallida. The sequence continues at coordinate 2,587,529 of JANAVB010038218.1, forward strand.
TTCAAGGAACCAATGGCAGGGACCATCCAAACGTCCTCAAGTGGATAATTCGGGTGGACCATTTATCTGTAATTATTGCCAAAATTCTGAACACTTAAAAAGAAACTATATGAAGTTCTTGGGTGTCCCGACCCGCACCCGCTTTTCGGACACGAGCTCGTGAGCAAGCCAGCTACGTATCGAGCGGACTCCAGCCCGACTCGAGTACGTATAAGCTGTCAAGGTCATGGGTTTCATGTCTAATCTAAACTATATCTCAATCCACATGAATCATATAAACAAGAATGAACAATTATGGGTCATGGTCTGCAGCCCATTAGCATATTGTTCGATTAGACTCCAAGAATAATATGAGTCTATAAATAAGCACAGTATATCATGATATAGAATATAAAGCACGAGAAGATAATAAAAAAATATCACAAGCAAATACCTGTATCATACATCGTAATCCTCTACCATCCCGCTCTGCTAACTAACTCCATGCAGTCGCTAAACCTGAAGAGATCATCAGGTCCTCAGAGGACTAGCAAGATACATAATATACAAGCCAACAGGTAACAGTACAAATATACCAATAAGTAAGGAACAATCAAAGATATCCAACGAGACACAATGAACTAAGACACAAGATCTAAATGCAAGGATCCTAAGACACTGGCATGCCATACTAGAAATGGCTGGCTATAGACTGCAGTCAAGGCAAGTACTCATAATCTATAGTGTCTCAATCGCAGTCAAGGCAAGTACTCACAACCAAGACAGTAGCCAATCCTAGTATAAAAATCCTATAGACTGTAGTTAAGGTAAGTACTCACAATCTATAGAATGTCAAAGTCAAGTCCTACTCAAGTCATGTCAAGTCAAATCAAGTTATAATCAAGTCGAAAAAATCGTAGTGTAGGACTAGACGACTCTATCAAGGAATACATATGAGACTAACACAGTGTAACCGATAGAAATATCATAACAGAAAGGAACGAGAATGTGCAGGCAACTAGAAACATGTAAAGAAAAACTATAACAAGATGAGTGTACTAGACATGGAATAAAGCAATCACGAATGTAAGGAAAAGAACTGCAGCGAGATGATAAACATGCATATAAATTATACTGTACAAGTTGGCAAGGTATACTAGCCTGGGGTTGCACGGAGAACCAATAATGTATCGCCAATCAACAAGTCAGAAAGTCCAAGTCATCTCAAGTATCTCCGAAAGCTGCGAAGTTGACCATTCGGGCGGTTGCTGCTGTTGGGGTCTTCTGTCCGCTGGGCGCGCGCGGCCTCCAGCGACGATTTTCGGCGACCTCCGGCGGGGGCAGGCGGCCGGGAAGACTCGCAGGGCGGCACTTGGGGTCTGGGGTCGAAGGGAAATAATTAGGGTTTAAGTTTTGCGAGATTCTCTCCTGTTCTCCCTCTCGGGTTTCTCGTATATACTGATATATATATATGTAGACTGTTAACATAGGGTCGGGCCTTCATGTGCTGGGATTAATGGTGTTGGGCTGGAGCATTAGCCATTGGCCTGGGCTCCGGTGGTTGGGCCTGGGCCTAGCTTGGGGTGTAGGTATTTGTTTTATTTTTTGGTTTTTCTTCTTATTTCCTTTTAGCATCCTATATATATATATATATATATATATATATATATATATATATATATATATATATATATATATATATATATATATATATATATATATATATACATATACATATACATATATATGTATATTTTTTACATATATATGTATATGTATATATACATATACATATACATATATATGTATTTATACACATATACATATATATGTATTTATACATATATGTATTTATATATACATATACATATATATGTATTTATACACGTATACATATATACATACACGTATACACTTACACATATATATTTATATATATATACACACAAACATTTATATATATATTTATATCTAGGTATCTAAAACTATATATCTATCTATCTATACATATATACATATATTTATATACGTACATTTACATATATACGAATATTTATATATATACACATACATGTATACATTCAAACATAAAGAATAAAATATGCTAAATACAATTTATAATAGAAATACCATATACTTAAGTCTATATACTAAAATTCACATTAATCAAATACAATAGTATTTTATATATATAAAGGCCTATTTTGCCATATACCATAAATACGCTTCCACACACACACACACACACACACACACACACACACACACACACACACACATATATATATATATATATATATATATATATATATATATAAAACCTAGTTAATTCCCATAAAATTCTAAAGTATTTATTAAAGAAACTTATTTACCATATTATCAACTAAAATACTATTCTTAATAACAAGCACAATAATATGTATATATACAACAATCGTTTCCAAATTGCTTTCTAAATCATTAAAGTAGAATGCCAATACAACATACCTCTATATGGTCATCTCTGAACATACTACCCGACTATGTGGGCTTGGGCTCAGTTCGGGTCCAGTTTGACTAGTTTGGTACGACCGGGTCACCTAGACGTTAAATAATATTAATAATAAATAATTAAAACTATTTATAATGGTCATGTCACAACTTGGCCTGGTTTTTCTAGTTAGGACATCACTATGGTTCGGCCTTCCCTACCCGGGTTAATACACTAGTCAAGGCACGCCACTGAACTATCCGTGCCATGATTCCTAGTCGTGTGGTACTTCAAAACTCAACTATGGCTAAAGTCATCTACCGTAATGATTAACTAAATAATTATTAATAAAAACAAATTTTAAAATCACCATTTAAATCACAATAAATAGTAAAAAAATATTTAAAAACAATTCCAGGAAGGGAGGCTACATTGGGACTTTGTTTAAGATGTGGATCAACAAATCACCAAACTGGTCAGTCTCAACAACAACCAACCATTGGGCCAGTAATGCAAAATCCACAGCAGGGACCACGACCAATGTTCCGAGGGAATAATGTCAGGCCCATGCTTCAAGGAAATGGTCCTCGCCCGCTGATACAAGCACCGGTGTCCCAAGCTATGATGACCTATGGAAATCAACGAAGACCACCCTTCGTATCCCAGGCCTACCAATTTCAACAAGCTCAGAAGGCAAAACAGTCTCAGAATGGAAAGAAGAAGAAGAAGCAAGGACAAGTATTCATGACGAATTCTAATGAAACGAAACTAGCGGAAAAAGTAGTGACATGTACTATCCTAGTTTCATCTTGTCCAGATCAATATTATTTGATTCTGGGGCTAACCATTCATTTGTAGCATCTACTTTTATAGCTCTATATGGAATAGAATCTCAACCATTAAGAAATTAAAAATTCTTATGGGTCATGGAACAGTAGAAGTTAGTCGGGTTTGTAGAGCATGTCCAGTTAAGCTAGCTGGTGGAGCTTTTCGGGTAAGATTATTAGTCTTCCCAATGAATAATTATGATATAGTACCTGAAATGGATTGGCTATCCAAAACGTTAGCTAATATAGATTGTGGCCAAGGGAAGATTTCATTTCAACTTCCTGATGGGGAAATATATGAGTATGTTCGAAATCAGAAGGAGCTTGATGCTGAAGAACTAGAATAATTTGAACTACCAACTCAAGGGAGACTCCATGAACTAAAGGAAAAACACTATCCAAGAATAATAGAATATTTTAAGGATGTATTTCCAAAAGAATTACCAGGATCAACCCCAGATAGGGCAGTAGAATTTTCTATCAATTTGGTACCTGGAGCAGCACCTATAACTAAGAAGATATATCCAATGAACAAAGAAGAGTTAGCTGAGCTAAATAACCAAATAAAAGAACTATTATCAAAAGGATTCATACAACCAAGTACTTCGCCATGGGTGCACCAGTGCTATTTGTAAAGAAGAAAGACGGGACCCTACGACTGGTAGTTGCTTATAGAGCCTTGAATGAAGTAACAATAAAATATAAATACCTCTTACTCAGAATTGATAAACTATTTGATCAATTAGGTATTCTCAAAGATTGATTTGAGATCCGGATATTATCAAATAAAGTAAAAAATGAGGATGTTCAGAAGACAGCTTTTTAGAACTCATCATAGACATTACGAGTTTCTAATTATGCCATTTGGATTAACTAATGCTCGTGCTATATTTATGGATCTAATGAACCGAATATTTTATCAATATTTAGATAAATTCGTGATAGTATTCATTGATGACATTCTCATATAGTCAAAAAAATGAGGAAGAATACGAAGAGCATCTAAGGATAGTATTGCAGACTCTAAGACATGAACAATTATATGTTAAACTCAGTAAATATGAATTTTGGCTGGACTATATATCATTTTAGGTCACATCATAAGTGGAGAAGGTATTTCAGTGGATCCGAGGAAAGTCTAAGCTGTTAAATCCTGGCCAACACCAAAATCTGTAGCAGAAAATCAAAGTTTATTGGGATTAGTTGGATACTATAAAAGATTTGTAGAAAAATTTTAAGGATCGCAGAACCATTAGCCCATCTGACTCGAAAAGAAGAAAAGTTTAATCGGATAGAGAAATGTCAGGCAGCTTTTGATGAATTGAAGGAAAGACTGATCCCAGCACCTGTATTAGCATTACCATTAGGATCATGAGGATATGAGATATATAGTGATGCGTCAGGCAAGGGTCTAGGATGTCTATTGATGCATTATGGAAGAGTTATAGCCTACGCCTCTCGACAACTAAAGCAGCATGAGAGAAATTACCCAACTCATGATTTAGAACTTGCAGTTGTGGTATTTGCATTTAAACTATGGAGACATTATCTGTATGAAGAAAGAATCAAAATATATACGTATCATAAAAGTTTAAGATATGTGTTTACTCATAAGGAAATTAACATGAGGCAAAGAAGATGGCTAGAATTACTAAGGATTTTGATATAGAACTGGAATATCATCCGGATAAAGCTCACAGAGTTGCAGATGCATTGAGAAGAAGACCAATGACGTTCTTTATGAATACCCCAAAGGAAATTCTTGAGGATTTAAGGAAGATCGAAATCGAAATGATATATCCAATATCAGAAGGTTTATGGGAAAATTTACAAATACAATCCATTACAGTAGACAAAATCAAGGAAGCTCAACAAAGAGATCCAAAACTTCAGAAAATTTGAAACAAATAGAAGAAGGACATCAGATAGGAATGGAAAAATATCCAGATGGATCGTTAACATTTGGGGATCGATTGTGTGTACCCAGTGGATACTTAAGAATAGAGGTTATGTCAGAAGCTCATAACTCACAATATTCTATCCATTCGGGCAGTACTAAAATGTATAAAATTTGAAAGAAACCTTTTGGTGGCATGGAATAAAATGAGAAATTGCCTGGTTTGTATCCAGATGTCTCGTCTGTCAGCAAGTAAAAAAATATCAAAGGACAACAAGACATCTTCAACCCTTACCAATATCCGAATGGAAATGAGAGCATATTATAGGACCGTTGAGCACCTCTAGATGGGATGAATAGAGTTATGAGTGCAGCGGAAATAATTACCAATTAAAAAAATTTAACACTTATAATCTATGGCAGGAATATAGAGACAATAATATAAATGCAGTAAGAGATAGAAGATCAAACTCAGTGAACATTGCGATATATACTGGTTTTCCTCTGAGAGAACTAATCCAGTCGTGAGTACTCTTGCCCATTGTTAATCTACTATTCATAAGCTAAATGAGAGCTTGATGTCTCTTTACAACACCGTACTTGGTGACAAGTGCACGACCGACTTCATAACACCGTGCTTAGTGACGAGCGCACGACCGACTCCAAAAACTGAGATATTTTCTGAACTTGTAACCTTTTTACAACTCTGCAGACCAAAGACTCTAAATCGAACATGATGTTATTGAATAAGAGATTTATAGGTAGAATGTGAAAGCTTTAGATCACTGAAAAATAGTTTGAAGGATAGATAGAGAGAAGAGTGAATGAGTGATTAGAATTGAAAAATCCTTCTCTGTTTATAGGTGTTTTTCCTGACTGAACTTGGACAGAGTTCAGGAAGAGTTCGGATACTAAGATCTCGCAAACGAACGTTGTATACAGATTTGGAGGCAACTGAAATTCAAACTTGAGTTGACTGAACTCAGTCAGAACTCGGACCGAACTCGGTCAGAGTTCTGCCAGAGTTCTGTCACTTCAGAACCAAAATATAATGGACCAAATTTCATAGGTACTTAGGGATTTTTGGATATGTAGAGTTTTGATATATAGGTAGGCCTTTTGGAAGGGTGGACTGGAGTTAACCTAAGCCAGTAATATCCGATCGATCTTACATTTACTTATCCTAGACTCAATAAAGAATAACTCCACGCAATCACTACCATCATGTAGAGTTTTGATATATGGGTCCAACGTCGTATCACTACCATCATGATCCGCTAACTAACTCCACGCAATCAGCTACCTGAAGAGATCATCAGGTCCTCAGGGGACATAGCAAGATACATAAAAATATGCCTATCTAGCAGTTTAATCATGCATAAAAATATAAATAGGATATAAACAGGAACTAGACATGAGACTGGCATGTGGCTACTGACAGGTAACTATGAATACGAATACGGGATCAACTATGCATAAATGAACTGCTGGAAGAACAAGAGATCAATGGAATACCAAATTCTCGCCCCGAGTATGGACTCGCAGGTTTGAACTAATCACTAACCATCGCCCCGAGTGTGGACTCGCAGGTTAGTTCACGACAAACACCCTTGTCCCGAGTGTGGAATCGCAGCTACAAACAGATCAAGACAAACACTCTCGCCCCGAGTGTGGACTCACAGGTGCAAACGGTCAACCCTCGCCCCGATTGTGGACTCACAGCTTGAGGAAACGGTACAGGAATAGCAGTTCAATTACACATACTTGTAGACACGACTCAGTCAAGATACAGGTAACATCATGGTACAACTCAGTCATGACACAGGTAAGGACAACTCTAGCATGAACTATAATATGGACAAGCCTGGTATAACTACACTATCAAGTCAGAAAATACTGATATACAAGCAAGACAATAAACTAGTAAACATGGTATGTAGAAAACATCTGAATCCATATCATCTAGAGTAACTAAATGATAACATACTAAAAATAGAAGAACTATAAGCATGAAAATGAACTGTAGAGGGAGGCAAGGTATCTTGCCTGGAGGTTGCACGCAGATCCAACAAATATAGTCAACTACTAAGCCATAAAGTCCAAATCATCACAACTGTCTCCGAAAGTTGAAATAAATATTACCAACATTTTCAGAATAGTCAAATTAGCTACGATTGCCTGTCCTTAAGTCCAATTCTGGACACAGGGGCAAAACGATAATTTTGGGCCAAAACTGTATTTGCCGTTAGACCCGCTTTGCATCGAAAATTGTGCCAGAGTTAATGGTCTCTAAAGTTGTCAAAATACATGTCTACGGATTTATTTTGATAATACGAATCCAACCGTATGTCCAAAGTTGGATTCCGGCGGACCGTGCACAAAATCGCCCGTTGAATCGGATCGTAGGGCCCACAAAACGGCGATCCGATCAACTGTCTCAGAATTGGACCAAACTTGGTATACAGGACCAGAAAAACGATACGGTCCTATTGGCACAAGTTTCGTCTCGATCTGACGAACGTGTACAAAGTAATTGGGAAATTTACACAGAGGCCGATACGGTGAATTTTGACGGATACGCATCAAATTCATCGCGCACACGCGACCAATTTGAATTCTGTCAAAGCCTACACATCCGCAATATCCGTACGCGCCTTTCGATGCTTACAGTGCGTGATCTATATACAGTGCTTGTTCATGTCTATACCACTATCACAAGCCTCATTGAATCAGGGAGGAAGACAAAACCAACTATTCTTCAAAGTAAACTCTAATTTACTAAAGAGTTATATTTCTAAACAACCTATCCTAGCAGATAACTAAATAGCCACTACAAGTATTCATTTGATCAGGTTGTTGATAAGCCCTCTAACTTGGCTCACCCATATCAGTCCATAATAGGACTCACATATATTATCCTTATCAGGACATACATATATCAGTATAGTTATGGTCCTGATACTAACTATCCTGGACAAGATAGTCTCCATGTTGTACTGAGCTTAACCTACCTATGTATTCATAACATTAGGTACTACAGTACCACTCATGTCTAACAGCTTTGGTAGGACTGTTATGGACAGGCGACAACCTTAAACTAGGATAAATCCTGAACTGAATCAATCTATAGGTTAGCCTAATAGTTCTAACAAAATCCTGAAATCATAATTTAGAGTTGAAAGATGGCTCCCTAGACACTTGAGAACAGAGAAGATGGCCAACTTCTAAACAACAGCTCTTGCCTACACAAGATATGCCAACTTGACAGTAATGCTCAACTCACAACCATTTCTAATGTCCCTATTAGGAATTCAATTTTTGTTGAAACTGAACTCAGTCAGTATCATACCACACATGGTACCAGTCACTAAAATTCCCAACTGACATCCTCTACTAGCCCATGACATGCTCTAACAACCAATCATTTCTATCTATATACAGATTTCAAACAGTCACCAACTGAATCATACAAGAAATTTACTCTACATTCCTAACAGTGACTATGAGCCCCTGTTTCCAGGTTGGCTAAGAGTGATTCCTTGGGTTTGAGTCCTTCAGTGATATACAAAGTAAAATAAAGAGGGAATTGGTTTACTGATGTCTGAATCCGAAAGGAAATGGTGGTCTTGCATTAATTCCAATAATATCGAAGACCACAGTGAACTTATTGGTTCACAACAAGTTATCAGTTGTTCTCAGGTTCCAACACTACAATAGAGATATGGCCTAACACTAACCTGCATAATCATCTCAATGTTAACTAAACCTGAATTTACCATCCACTCTCAGGTATTAAAAAAATACCAAAAAGTTATTTTTATTGAAAATCGATCAACATATCTCAACCTAGACTGAAACCACCATGGTCTTGTGGTATCAGTAGTCTACAGCACTCATGTACAATTCCCTCATGAACCCACTTCATGAATAAAAGTAAAACAAATATCACATTAAGAATTGGTATGCCTACATCTTATTCAGTCTGTTATCCCAATATTTCTCTTGAAATTAGCCAAATCAGAAATCAATACCAATAGATTTCTGAATCCTGAAAACAGGATACCGATATCAACTGCTATCCAATCTGATTCAAAACAAGAGGGTTAGGATATCGACATGACACCTTAGTTGTAATTTTATTCAAGTAGCATCTGATCACTTACTTGTTTAAACAAAAGTTCAATAGTAATATCCTGATACATAAATGTAACAGCCAAAACAGCTAAGGTTAACTAGAACAGGTCAGGAATTCTTCATCAATTGCAGTCAAAAATCAAATCGAGATGCCCCCCTCTAGTATCAAACTTAGTATTAAGAATTCAACTCGACCTCTACTGTATTAAATCAAAATTGACTCATAACTAAGCACATACATGTGTTAAATAAACTATAGGATTTAATTCTTCTCAGATCAGAATTACCTGCTCGATTTTCTCAATGGCAACTCTGAACCGAGAAAGGATGTCCTGCCACACAAATGTTCGATCCAACTTCGTACCTACTGGTTTGATGAAGATGATCAAAACGATCAAAACTCAAATTATCAACCTATCTATAAATCCTGGTCCAATCAGGAGTTCGAGAACAGGGATTACTCGAAAACAGATTAACTCAATTAATGCAAATTCTCACCTCTCCAAATTGATCAATTCGATCAGATCAATTGCTTGAAGGAAGGCTTCAAAAATGAAACCAACTGTAAAAATATCCAAGCCTTAGAGTTCAGGAAGAGAAAAATTAACAAATGAGGAAATCAAACTAAATTCTATGCACTTACGGATCATAAAGGGAAAATAGATCTGGCTAGCTCTAAAATTCGATCAGGTAGAATTCTAATGACAAGAAGATGAAATCAATCAACAAGGAAGTCTAGATCAAGCTCCATAATCAATAATTTCCAAACTAAGGTGTCGACAAACTTACTATGATTAGAATGGATCCTTAGAAAGAAGATGATCGGTTTGCTGGAAACCAGTGATGTCGTCGAGGGACTGTTCCTAATCACCATGCGTTGCTAGTCGAGATCCTCACTACGGTGACGCTTCCTTCCGCCATGGCCGACCTTCAATTCGTGCAGTGATTTGGAAGGGGAAGAAGAAATGATGCAATCGGAATGAAGATCTGGTCGTTTAAATAGACAGCTTGGGAAATTTAGAAAAGAAAGAAAAATTGGAGAGAAAAATGGAGGGGAAAGAGTTTTTTACTGCACATGGCATGGCTGGCAAAATAGTTGGAGAAGGGGACTTGCTCTCTTCAACCGAAATGAAATTCAAAAACTGCCAATTAACCTAACATATGCTAGGGCCCTCCAACATGGGCTTGCTCAGGCAGCCCACTCAATTTTAATTGAGAAGAGCCCAAATAACTTAATTTGAGAAGAGCCTAAATAAATAGGCTGAGAGAAAAAGAAAATAATAGCATAAGGAAAATAAAATCAAGAAAAATAATTTAAGGATTCATATGAAATTATTATATATATAAAAAAAACTTGAGAAGTGGAGTTACAAATCTCCCCTCCTAAAAAAATTTCGTCCTCGAAATTCAGAAATTATTCCAAAAATATTCCAAAATTAATCCAAAATTGATTCTCAAGACACCACAACATTTTATTGAAAAAAAAATAGAATTTCAAAACACTAACATACAATCAAGTAAACAATCTAGGATAGCGCTCTCGCATCTCGTCCTCGCGCTCCCATGTGGACTCTTCCGGAGAGTGGTGTCTCCACATGACGCGGACAACTGGAATGGTATGATTCTGCAGCTGTTTCTCCCTCCGATCAAGGATCTCCATTGGCTGCTCCTCGTAGGTCAAGCTCGGACCCACCTCTAGCTCTGAGTAGTCTACTACATGGCTCGGATCAGGAATGTAGCATCAAAGCTGGGACACATGAAAAACGTCGTACACTCCATCCAATCTGGCAGGAAGTGTAAGTCGATACGCCACCTCGCCAATCCGTGCCATCACATCGAAAGGCCCGATGTACCTCGGACTGAGCTTCCCGCCTCTGCCGAAACGAATAACGCCTCTGGTCGACGAGATCTTCAGGAACACTCTATCTCCAACGACGAACTCTAGTGGCCGTCTACTACTGTCCGCCCAGTGCTTCTGTCGATCCTGTGCAACTCTGAGACGCTCTCTGATCAGTCTGATCTTCTCAGCTGAGTCTACCACCATCTCTGGCCCAAGCAAAGCCCTCTCGCCAACGTCGTCCCAAGATAAAGGCATGCAACATCTCCGCCCATACAGTGCCTCGAACGGGGTCATCTCGATGCTAGCCTGATAACTGTTGTTATAGGAAAACTCTACTAGATACAAGTGATCCTCCCATGAACCGCCGAAGTCGAGTGCGCAAACCCGTAGCATATCTTCCAGTGTCTGAATGGTCCTCTCGGACTGCCCATCCGTCTATGGATGATAGGCGGTGATGAACTTCAACTGTGAACCCAAGCTCAGCTGTAGACTCCTCCAGAAATGTGATATGAAGCGGCTGTCCCTGTCTGAAACGATGCTCACCGGCACCCCGTGAATTCGCACAATCTGACACATGTAGAGATCTGTAAGCTTCTCAGTCGACAGCCCAACCTTGAACGGAATAAAATGAGCAGACTTCGTCAGTCTTTCCACGATAAACCAAATAGCATCCTTGCCACCGGGCGTACGCGGTAAACCAGAGACGAAGTCCATGGTGATGTGTTCCTACTTCCATTCCGAAATAGATAAAAGCTGGAGTAATCTCACTGGTCTCTGGCGCTCCACCTTGACTTGCTGGCACATAAGGCATCTGGAAACAAATCTGGCAACCTCTTGTTTTATCCCATACCACCAAACATACTCCCGTAGATCCTTATACATCTTGGTAGATCCAGGATGAATAGAATACTGCGACTGGTGGGCCTCCTACATCACCTCCTCCCATAAATCCTTGGGCATACACAACTGGTTCCCGTGCCTCAGGAATCCATCTGCTATAATGGTGAAGTCGTCGAGCAATCCTGCCTCTGTCTGGCCTTTGAGACATCGGAGTCCCTCATCTAGAAACCGGGCCTCCTTGATCTTCTCTAACAATTTCGACTGTATCTGCATGTGCATCAGCTGCCCTCCAACTCCTGGAAGAATAATCTCAATCCCCAGACTCTCGAGATCCTCTAGAAGATGTCGAACCATAGTGAAAAACATAGCAACAGGGTATCGACTGAGGGCATCTGCTACCACATTCGCCTTCCGAGGATGGTACTACAGATTGATGTCGAAATCCTTCATGAGTTCCAGCCATCCGTGCTGCCTCATATTCAGCGCATTCTGAGTGAAAACATACTTCAGGCTTTTGTGGTCCGTAAAGATGTCCACTCTCTCTCCATACAAGTAGTGCTTCCACAGTTTCAAGGCAAAAATAACTGTTGCAAACTCCAAGTCATGAGTAGGGTAATTCTTTTCATGAGGCCTCGACTGTCTAGAAGCCTAAGCAATGACCCTCTTGTTCTGCTCAAGCACACATCCCAAGCCCTTCCCTTATACATCGCTGTAGATGACGAATCCTTCCGATCCAGATGGCAAAGCTAGAATTGGCGCTATAGTGAGTCTTCTCTTCAATTCTTCAAATGCTGACTGGCAGGCATCGCTCCAGATGAACTCCTCGTCCTTCCGTGTAAGCTTGGTCATTGGCTCTGCTATCCTGGCAAAATCCTTTACGAACTTCCTGTAGTATCCTGCTAGCCCCTGGAAACAATGAATCTCAGCTACTGACTTGGGAGGTGCCCATGCTTCTACTGCTTCAATCTTCTTGGGATCAACAAAAATCTCCTCTCCAGTTACCACATGCCCTAATAACTCCACTTTGTCCAAGAAGAACTTGAACTTTGAGAGATTCCCGTATAGCATCTTCTTCAGCAAAATCTCCAACACGATTCGTAGGTGCTCCACATGCTCCTCATCGGTCTTCGAATATATCAAGATGTCGTCAATGAAAACTATGACAAACTTGTCTAGATACTTGTGAAAACTTTATTCATCAAGTTCATAAACACTGCTGAAGCATTGGTGAGCCCGAACGGCATCACGAAGAAATTATACTGGCTGTAACGGGTGTTGAAAGCTGTCTTCGAATTATCCTGCTCCCGAACCTTCATCTGATGATATCCCGACCGAAGATCAATCTTGGAAAAGACCTTCACCCCACTCAGCTGATCAAACAGCTCAACAATCCGCGGCAATAGATATCTATTCTTAATGGTGATGTTATTGAGTGTACGGTAATCGATACACATCCTTACAGTCCCATCCTTCTTGGGCACAAAGAGTATCGGTACTCCCCAGGGTGAAGCACTGGATCGAATAAAACCCTTGTCTTCCAACTCATCAATCTGGGCCTTAAACTCTGTAGCTTCCTTCGGGTTGATCTTGTAGCAATGCTGGGACTTCGATGCTGATCTAGGCACTAGGTTGATGCTGAACTCCACATCTCGATCTGGCAGTAATCCTGGCAACTCCTCGAGAAAGACGTCGAGAAACTCTGCAATCAGCGGGTGCAGCAACTCCTGGTCTTCTGTAACTGCTCTGAAGTAGCCTCCCTCTGGCCTATCTGCGATCTGTCTTTTGACCTCGAACGACGAAACACCAGACGGGCTGAAAGTAACCTTTCCCACATGGCAGTCTATTACGGCAAACTACTCGCTCATCCAGTCGATGCCGAGGACTACATCAAATCCAGGCAATGGCATCACTAGAAGTCGAGCCCTAAGCTTCCGCCATGCTATAGTGATAGGGCAATCCACCATCTCACTAACTGGCTCTACTCCTCCTCCTGTTATAATCCGATAGTTTCTCCTAGTGGACTTAGGTGTGAAGTCGTGTCTATGCAGAAACTCATATGATACAAAGCTATGTGTGGCTCCGGAATCAAACAATGTAATGGCAGGAAATGAATATATGATAATAGAACATGTGATAATATCTGGAGCTGCCTCCTCCTTAACTGTGGCCATGACGTAAGCACGTCCCCGCTGTGGTCCTCCCCTCTGCTGCTGCTGGTGCTGTACAAATCTCTGCTGCTGGAGTGGTGGAGCTGGTCCTCCTCTCTGGGGTACAGCAGGCAGTGCTCTGGATGGTGCAGGTGGTGGTCCTCCAGCTCTACGAGGTCCTCCTGCTAGTCTGGCTGTGGCCTGCTGACAGTCTCTCATCTGTTGTGCGTCTGACCTGCAGAATAGACAAAGTCCGAGCCTCTTACGACAGACCTTCACATGGTGTCCTGGCCGGTGACAGTATGTGCAAGTGACCCCCTGCTGTCTCTGATGCTGAACTGCTGAAACTCTGGCAGAACGATGCTGAACTGCTGCCTGCTGAGGTGGCCTCGTCCGAGTCTGCATCTGCATCCTCTTCGCCGGTGCCTGGTAACTGCTGCTGCCAATGTCCCTATCCTTTTTAGGCCTTGGGTCTATTTCCTTCTCTACAGCCTGAGCAATCTTGATGATGCTCGAGTAAGTAGTCGCCTGGCTGATCGCCACTGCGTGCTGCAGCTCTCTGGTGAGGCCCTTATTGAACCTCCAAGCCCTCTCCTCCGGCGTGCCGACTAGGTTCTCTGCGAACCTGCTGAGTCGGGTAAACTCTGAAGTATACTTTGCCACTGACATGGTCCCCTGCTGCAAGGCCACGAACTGCATCCGAAGCTCGTCTCTCTCAATGTCGGGGAAAAACTTCTCCTTGAACAGAGTTTTGAAATCTACCCAAAGAACCTGGGGTGCTGCTAACTGGGGCTCCTCGTGGTACCATGCTCTGGCAAGGTCGAGCAGTCGCATACTCACCACCTCCACCTTCAAGTCATCAGGTATCCTCGCCATCTTCAGCGTCCGCTCTGTATTTTCCAACCACTCATCTGCATAGACAACCCCCTCGTTGTCCCAAAAGTCCATCGGGCAGAGGTTCTGGTAGTCCCTGGCTGTCCCCGGTCTCGGTGCTGCTGGTGCTGGAGGTGCTACCGGTGCTGGTGCTGCCGTCTCTCGAGTCCTGAGTGCGTCGACAACGGTCGCTCTGAACTGTGCTGCCTGATGGTTCTGGGCCTCCATGAACTGCTGAAACATGGCCATCACCCGGGCGCCGTCAAACATCATCGTCGAGGGCAACAGAGGAAAGATAGGAGGCGGTGGCGGAAGCTGATCTACTGGAGCGTCTGGTTCGGGCTGTCCCAAACTGCCTGCAACTCCTGGCTGATCCACGGTCTTCCTCGTAGTGACCATCCTGCAAAAGAAAGAAAACTTCGTTGATTGACAAATCGTAAAACATAAAAATAAATCATGTTTTTATAATATCAATGCACCTGATAAACCTGATATACCCTTATTTCCCGATTTTTCTATGCTGTGATCAAGTTTCCCTAGTGTAATCAAGTCCTCCAATAGTACGCTAAGACCTAGGTACCATTAGGATAGACCTGTATGGGCCACCACTAAAAACATGTCACGACCCGCTCCCGAATAATCGAACACGAGTCGGACACGCCCAGCCTTCATCGTTGGACACGATGAAGTAAGTTGTACCAATATCTAGGGAGAACTATGAATCCAGATAAGAATGAAAGTAAATCACATCATCTAATATCGTATCCCAAAATCTCAAATACAAGTCTAAATGTTATTACATTCCAGCAAATATAAAATAAACTGATGTCTTTAATACAAGTCCAGATAAAGCTAAAAAGGAAAATACTAGGCTTCCTCAGCCTCTAAGTCCTGGGCAACATCAACTGGCTCATAGGTGCCTCCAGGCTCCTGCCCGTAATAAGTGTCACAGATAGCCTCCAACTCACCTGCAACATATCCTAGTCAGGAGCGGAGCTAAGTATATCCAAGGAAATGAACATCAACATCATGGTATGAACAAGAATACAAGAAATATATATAAAGTACGAGAAATGAGAACAAGACATGAAACCTGAACATGAATACTGAAAGTAAATACATGGAACATGAAATGAGTCCTGAACATGAAATACAACATGAATCCTGAAGTGTACAATATATCGAAATACATCCAGAGTGTGTGTTCGGCTTGAGTAGATTCATTGAACATGAAATGGTACGGCTTTGGTCCCGCGTGCACGATGCGGGAACTAAGCTATTCACATGAATAGTAACACGAGTTTGATCACACATCTGTAGTATTTCCCCTTCCAGACACAAGTAAACTCAAGAAAACATGATACAAGACAATCTCATAATATATCGTGTCAACAAGGAGATACAGGAATGAATATACAAGACATAAAAAAATGGACAAATCTGAGGAGTATACTTGCCTTGCTCAGGGTGATCAAGTGTGGAATGGACAGCTGGATATCCTCCTGTAATCATGGGTACAGTTGTTTAATATATAAACTAGTTTCAATTAGTGATTTATCTATACTCTAAATTAGCAAAACTACACATTGATATGTACTAAGTCTATATATATATATATCTCTACCCCAAATATTATCTATATACACAAGGTTTAGCTTTCCAAAAGTGACAGTTGTTAGTAAAGTATCTATGTACAGTGCTTGTTCATGTCTATACCACTATCACAAGCCTTATTGAATCAGGGAGGAAGACAAAACCAACTATTCTTCAAAGTAAACTCTAATTTATTAAAGAGTTATATTTCTAAACAACCTATCCTAGCAGATAACTAAATAGCCACTACAAGTATTCATTTGATCAGGTTGTTGATAAGCCCTCTAACTTGGCTCACCCATATCAGTCCATAATAGGACTCACATATATTATCCTTATCAGGACATACATATATCAGTATAGTTATGGTCCTGATACCAACTATCCTGGACATGATAGTCTCCATGTTGTACTGAGCTTAACCTACCTATGTATTCATAACATTAGATACTACAGTACCACTCATGTCTAACAGCCTTAGTAGGACTGTTATGGACAGGCAACAACCTTAAACTAGGATAAATCCTGAACTGAATCAGTCTATAGGTTAGCCTAATAATTCTAACAAAATCCTGAAATCATAATTTAGAGTTAAAAGATGGCTCCCTAGACACTTGAGAACAAAGAAGATGGCCAACTTCTAAACAACGGCTCTTGCCTACACAAGATATGCCAACTTGACAGTAATGCTCAACTCACAACCATTTCTAATGTCCCTATTAGGAATTCAATTTTTGTTTAAACTGAACTCAGTCAGTATCATACCACACATGGTACCAATCACTGAAATTCACAACTGACATCTTCTACTAGCCCATGACATGCTCTAACAACCAATCATTTCTATCTATATACAGATTTCAAACAGTCACCAACTGAATCATACAAGAAATTTACTCTACATTCCTAACAGTGACTATGAGCCACTGTTCCCAGGTTGGCTAAGAGTGATTCCTTGGGTTTGAGTCCTTTAGTGATATACAAAGTAAAATAAAGAGGGAATTGGTTTACTGATGTCTGAATCCGAAAGGAAATGGTGGTCTTGCATTAATTCCAATAATATCGAAGACCACAGTGAACTTATTGGTTCACAACAAGTTATCAGTTGTTCTCAGGTTCCAACACTACAATAGAGATATGGCCTAACACTAACCTGCATAATCATCTCAGTGTTAACTAAACCTGAATTTACCATCCACTCTCAGGTATTAAAAAATACCCAAAAGTCATTTTTATTGAAAATCGATCAACATATCTCAGCCTAGACTGAAACCACCATGGTCTTGTGGTATCAGTAGTCTACAGCACTCATGTACAATTCCCTCATGAACCCACTTCATGAATAAAAGTAAAACAAATATCACACTAAGAATTGGTATGCCTACTTCTTATTCAGTCTGTTATCCCAATATTTCTCTTGAAATTAGCCAAATCAGAAATCAATACCAATAGATTTCTGGATCCTGAAAACAGGATACCGATATCAACTGCTATCCAATCTGATTCAAAACAAGAGGGTTAGGATATCGACATGATACCTTAGTTGTAATTTTATTCAAGTAGCATCTGATCACTTACTTGTTTAAACAAAAGTTCAATAGTAATGTCCTGATACAGAAATATATCAGCCAAAACAGCGAAGGTTAACTAGAATAGGTCAGGAATTCTTCATCAATTGCAGTCAAAAATCAAATCGAGATGCCCTCCTCTAGTATCAAACTTAGTATTAAGAATTCAACTCGACCTCTACTGTATTAAATCAAAATTGACTCAAAACTAAGCACATACATGTGTTAAATAAACTATAGGATCTAATTCTTCTCAGATTAGAATTACCTGCTCGATTTTTTCAATGGCAACTCTGAACCGAGGAAGGATGTCCTGCCACACAAATGTTCGATCCAACTTCGTACCTACCGGTTTGATAAAGATGATCAAAACGATCAACACTCAAATTATCAACCTATCTCTAAATCCTGGTCCAATCAGGAGTTCGAGAACAGAGATTACTCGAAAACAGATTAACTCAATTAATGCAAATTCTCACCTCTCTAAATTGATCAATTCGATCAGATCAATTGCTTGAAGGAAGGCTTCAAAAATGAAATCAACTGTAAAAATATCCAAGCCTTAGAGTTCAGGAAGAGAAAAATTAACAAATGAGGAAATCAAACTAAATTCTATCCACTTACAGATCACAGAGGGAAAATAGATCTGGCTAGCTCTAAAATTCGATCAGGTAGAATTCTAATGACAAGAAGATGAAATCAATCAACAAGGAAGTCTAGATCAAGCTCCATAATTAATAATTTCCAAACTAAGGTGTCGACAAACTTACTGTGATTAGAATGGATCCTTAGGAAGAAGAAGATCGGTTTGCTGGAAACTAATGATGTCGTCGAGGGACTGTTCCTAATCACCATGCACTGCTAGTCGAGATCCTCACTGCGGTGATGCTTCCTTCCGCCATAGCCGACCTTCAATTTGAGCAAAGATTTGGAAGGGGAAGAAGAAATGATGTAATCGGAATGAAGATCTGGTCGTTTAAATAGGCAGCTTGGGAAATTTGGAAGAAAAAGAAAAATTGGAGGGAAAAATAGAGAGGAAAGAGTTTGTTACTGCAAATGGCATGGCTGGCAAAATAGTTGGAGAAGGGGACTTGCTCTCTTCAACAAAAATAAAATTCAAAAACTGCCAATTAACCTAACATATGCTAGGGCCCTCCAACATGGGCTTGCTCAGGCAACCCACTCAATTTTAATTGAGAAGAGCTCAAATAACTTAATTTGAGAAGAGCCCAAATAAATAGGCTGAGAGAAAAAAAAATAATAGCTTAAGGAAAATAAAATCAAGAAAAATAATTTAAGGATTTATTTGAAATTATTATATATATAAAAAAAACTTGAGAAGTGGAGTTACAGCAGGAGCGACAGGAGCATGAGCATCTGGATCGGCCTGGGGCTCAATAGGAGCAGCACCGGAAGGAGGTGGAGGAAGAGGATACTTTCTAGATCTAGTCAACTCAGAAGATGACGAAAAAATAAGACATATAGAGAGGTTGATCTGAAATCTCTTGAAAATAGCTGCCAGATGCATGGGGGTATAAAAGGTTATGCCCTACCCGTCTGCAACCGATCATCCAAGCCATAAAGGTCTTGGGAATAGAAAATGGAACACCAAAATACAAATGATACATCGCAGACATCTCAAAGAACATGATCTCATCAAAAGATTCCATCTTGGGAAGCAAGATAGAGAAAACAAAGCGATACAATTCATAAAAGTTTTGGTTGAGGTATTTTGCAAATATGCTACCACTGTGAGGGACATGGTTAGGTTAACACATATAGACTTTGAGAGAATCGAGGGTCATGTCTTTGGGAAATTGGACTTTATGAATATCAATTAACGTCTCGCCAACATCAGGCATGTGGAAATACTCACTGACGTCAGTTGAGTTAAACTCAATTTCATGTCCAGCTACAAAAGAGTAGATAGTACCATCAGGTTTCACTTGCATGTTGCAATAGAACATTCTAACAGCGTTATCATAGATATTGTCAGCAGTAGAAAAGAAGTCCCGAAGACTGAGTCCTCGACTGATGGATGAAGGCGGGTCTTCTTCGGCTGTAAGACTTGAGCGACGGGGTGATCAGGGCGAAGGCCCAGACCATGACGGCGATCAGAAGATCAGTTTCTCCTATGTCATATATGTGGAGGATATGTCTGTAATAGGAACTGCAACGAAAGAGCTGGACGAGAACCAAGTCCAATCGGCTCATCCTTCTGTGGGTATGTTGCCTTTGTGCCTCTCTTCGGATAAGATTTTTTGACTTCGATTTTGCGTGCTCCTCGTGAGGCTGACCACGACTATATGTTCCCTTGTAGACAAGGGGAAGGAACCCCACGCGAAGATAGTCCCAGGCATTGGAAAAGGAAAAGAAGTTGTTCCTGGCTCCTCTAAATCTTCTGCTACAGAAGGAGCTATTAGTGAGCCGGTATCGGCTACAGAAGGAGAAGTTGAGCAGCCTGCTGAGGGGGCTGTTGCTGAATCCGCTCCTGTTCTGGATGAGATTGTAGAAGATATCAGGCCTAATGCCGCTCAGGGCCTTGATATTATTCTTCTTGAACAATCTGGGCCTGCTCTTGGTTTCCCTGAAACCAAGGTTGATGGCGCAGCCCAGGCTGGAGTTGAGCAAACCGAAGGTACAAAATTATAATTCTTTCGATTTCTCTCCTTCTTTTTTAGTTACTGATGTATATATATTTTTCTTTATCAGGTTCGGCTTCTTGTCAGGTATCCCTTCCTGGAGCGGAAGAGACTTTTCAAGCTTCCTCTTCGACGACCTCCACTGAAGATGATGAGATAGCCCAGGAAGTCGTCAAAGCTTTCTACTCTGTACTAAAAGTGAAGCTTCCTGAAGTCTTAAATCGGAATGCTGCCTTCGGCCCTGTGAAGGCTGTTGTCGAATGCCAAGTGGCGGCCCTCGAGAGCATTGTCGGCTATGAAGAGCGGGCCAATACTCTGAGAAAAGTTCTGAATGACCTGGAGGGTCAGGTGACCAGGTTCCGGGATACCAAACAGCGGAGCCCGACGTCGCTGTTCTGTGCAGAGGATGAGGCTTTGATGATGGCTCTTGCGGAGGAGAAAGCAAATTTCCAGGCGAGGAAGGACGCCCTCATTCGGGAGATCGACGAATTGGCTGACCAGTATGGTCAGTTCAACGCTGCAAGTGAGGCGCATGTCGCCTCGAAGAACAAACTGGCTGTGCAGATCATCGAGAGGTATAATCACATTGTGAAGATCAAGAACAAGATCGCCCAATTGGAATCCGACTTGAGGGTGGCAACATCTGAACAGGAGGATTATTTGGCTTAGACTGCCATGACTGCCATCACTTCCGTCCATTAAGAAGAACAACTGGTAAAGTTGGAGGGAGAGCATCTGAGTCTGATCCATTTTGAGGATGAAGCTGCTCGTCAAGAAGAGGTGCGTCGTCGAGCTATCGCAAAGTCTAAAGCCAAAATCGCGGCTCTAAGGGACAACATCAATCGCCTATGTATCCCTTAGATTCTTTATAACTTTTTTTTTCAACCGTCACGGCTCTTATACCCTTTTTTCGTCTCTTGATAGATGTTCAAAAATAAAGAATCTTTTCAAAGTGAATGTGGTTTTGTCAAATATCGGAACTAGAGGTAATGTAGACGTAGCAATGATATTTCTGGCAGGTATTCCGCTGGGGAATTTTGATGTGGACCTATTATCCATTTTATATTCAAGTTATTCGAATATAGATAATAAGTTGAACGAAGCTGCTAGTAGAGGTAATATGGACATAATAGCAGAGGATGTTCTATATCTGACCAGAGGTAATATAGACATGAAAGATATATAACATTAGGTAGGAATGGATAGTTCAGAGGTAATATGGGTGATTATCCTTGATGACTGCTTTGCTCACAGGTTATGTGGACATGGTAAAACATTTAATCATTCCACTGGGGAAATAATTATCGGAAAACAATTCAGAGGTAATAGGGACGTGACTTGTTTTCGTCAAACCGGGTTTGGACAGAGTCAAAAATGGGAATGATTCCACTTGGGAAATTTTTAGAGGACCTATTATCCAGGGCATATTCAAGACTCTTGAAATACGGATAATAGTTAGATAATTTTTTGAATCATATAAACATCGCACTATACATTTACATGACTGAACATATGTGAACATTACGTAAAAAGGTTACACATAGTATTTCTTCAGGAACTTGCCGTTGATAGGCATCATGAGCAAGTCACCATCGGGCATGGTTAGTCGGTACGCACCGTTAGAATATACTGATTCTATGATGAAAGGACCTTCCCATTTAGGCTAGAATTTTTCTTTTGTTTTGTGCGTCATGACCATTGGTCTTCTCACTGCTAAGACTAGATCGCCGACTTGGAAGATTCTTTCCTTCACTTTTTTTATTGAAGGCTCTGGAAATGCGTGCTTGGTATAGCTCAATACGCTGCTGAGCTAACAAGCATTTTTTGTCTAGCGCTTCGAGCTCCTAGAGTCGCAGACGGTAGCTTTCTTCGGTAGTTAGCTCGTACTACCAAAATAAGTCATTTTAGCGACGTATTTAGCGACTCCAAGGTAGAACGTCGCTAATTTTTGGGGGTTTAGCGACGATTAACTAAGACGTCGCTGTTGGTCGCCAACAGCGACTACTAGCGACTACAATTTGTTAAATGGGAACCTGCGTCGCAAGTTCGTCGGTACACGTCGCTGATATAGCGACACGTAGCGATACAATATAAGCGACGTCGCCATTTATTAAATATCAGCGACGTTTAGCGACGTCCTTTTTGGATGTCGCTAAACGTTTTATATAGGCTGCGAGGGTTTCCTTTTCGATCATTCACAAAATTTCCCTCCAATTTCTCGCGCGCTCCTCCTCCGTGGCGCTCCTCCGGCGATTTCCCTCCTCCGGCCTCCTCCTCTGCGGCGCTCCTCCGACGATCTTCCTCCTCCGGCCTCCTCCTCCTCCTCAGGTAGCTCCCCCATCTCTCTTTTTCTCTCACACACACACACACACACTCTCCCCTGTCCCCGCTTCCCAGTATAGGATTCGAATTTGATGTGTGTGTTCTCGTGAAATTGGACACTTCATGTCCACTTGTATAGACACGAATCAACCTCGACACATACACATGTGGGGGTGACACTTCTGTACAACTGATTTGGGTTTTTATTAGTTTTCCAGTTCGGGTTTGGAGTTTTTGAATTCTTTTCACTGATACATTAAAATCAGTCCTGACACTGTAAATTCAAACTGATATTTCGATTTTGGGTTTAAATTTGATTATGAGATTCAATGTTTAAAAGTATTTTTAAATTCGAATATTAATATACAAACTGTGATTAAATGGAATATGGAGAACTAAAAACTGGGTTTTGATTTTAGAATTTAAACTGAGATATGGGTTGAAGGGTTAGTGAGTGAATGTACTAGGCAGTAATTGGATATGGCACTTGGTCTATGTTTTGGTTCAGAAATGGCTATAACAGAGTTTCTGTTATTCGTATTAACAGCTACTCTAGGAGGAATGTTTTTATGTGGTGCTAACGATTTAATAACTATCTTTGTAGCTCCAGAATGTTTCAGTTTATGTTCCTACCTATTATCTGGATATACCAAGAGAGATGTATGGTCTAATGAGGCTACTACGAAATATTTACTTATGGGTGGGGCAAGCTCTTCTATTCTGGTTCATGGTTTCTCTTGGCTATATGGTTCATCTGGGAGGGAGAAGATCGAGCTTTAAGAAATAGTGAATGGTCTTATCAATACCCAAATGTATAACTCCCCAGGAATTTCAATTGCGCTTATATCCATCACTGTAGGAATTGGGTTCAAGCTAGTTCGGGTTTTTGGGTTGTTATATCTGATTATATATAATTCAATATGTATGCACTTATGTAAGTGTGTTCATATAGGTTTCAAGATGTCAATGGTTAAGATTTCAGTATTAGTTATCAATATTGGTAGCAGTATCATGTTACCCTAGGTATGATGGCTTGGCTAGTTCATATTACCCAAAGAAAATTTGTCTATTAATATGGACTTAGGTAAATTCCTACCATATTGGAGAAATGATATTGGAATAAGGATTAACCTGAGAATAGGCTTAACTGAACAGTTATATCTGTTAGCAACTGTTTTCTGAGTTTGAATGTCAGGCATTTTGGGAAAATGGTGAGATACACCAAGTCAGACACTGTCCCTACAGCCATTCGACTGACGAGGTAGAAATCTATGTACGATATTTTCTATAAGGACTTTGCATTAATCTACGGTACGACATCGTGATCAGGATATAGTCCCTGCAGCCATTCGACTGGCGAGGTAGAAACTATGTAGCCGTAGATAAAGTTGACTGTCCTCCGACCCCCATCCCTCGGTAATGATGATACGACAACCTATCACTACATCTTTTAGTAGTAGATAATATCTTAGTATTACATTTTGTGTGTTCATCTTATTGATTCTGTTACATCCTTCAGATACTATATTCGATAAGAACATATACTACACCATATGTACAGAACATAGATGATTCACACTAATGTATGCTAGAATGAATTTTGGGTTGTGTTCTGAGCCATCCGTTCCCACACTTGACAAAAAATTGAATATAACCTTTTTATCTGCCATTCGACTGGCAAGACAGAAATCTATGTACGACATTTGCTTTAAGAAATTTGCATTAATCTATGGTACGACATCGTGATCAGGACATAGTCCCTGCAGCCATTCGATTGGCGAGGCAGAAACTATGTAGCCGTAGATAAAGTTGACTGTCCTCCGACCCCCATCACTCGGTAATGATGATACGACAACCTATCACTACATCTTTTAGTAGTAGATAATGTCTTAGTATTAAATTTTGTGTGTTCATCTTATTGATTCGGTTACATCCTTCAGATACTATATTCGATAAGAACATATACTACACCATATGTACAAAATATAGATGATTTACACTAATGTATGCTAGAATGAATTTTGGATTGTGTTCTGAGCCATCCGTTCTCACACTTGGCAATTATGCATGTAAAATATATCGATGAAGAACATAAAACGTGTGGTCGTATAATCGTCACTTTCGTGCGTCAGTTCATGTCGGTCTTCACTTTCTGCAGTAATTATCTTAAAATGGATATGAATTACTATCTGCAAAACCGTTTGTGGATGTACAATCGTCATCCTGATGAATTATTATCTGTGTCAATCTTTGCAGAATTATCTTAAAATGGATATGAATTACTATCTGTGGAACCGTTTGTGGATGTACAATCGTCATCCTGATGATATATGCGGTGTGCGGGATGAATTTATACCGGGTGTGCAACAGTTCCTGCAGTTTGCCAAGGCGTTCCCTCAGTATATGGATCGTACAAAAATTAAGTGTCCATGTGTGAGATGTCGCAACTTGAAATATCATTCAGAAGTGGATGTGACATATCTTTTGTATTCGAGGGGTTTCATGCCAAATTATTATCAGTGGACCGCACACGGAGAACTTGTGCCTTTAGTCTCCGAGCCGGAGCCTTATGTGGAGCCTTATGTAGATGTCCACGAGCATGCTGATTACGACCAAGGGTGGACGAATATGGTTTTCGATGCTGCGGGGCCTAGTTTCGATCCGAACAATCATTATGCAGCTGAGGAGGCACCGAATGTCGATGCTGCAAAGTTCATGGAGTTGCTGGAGAATGCAAGGACTCATTTATATCCTGGTTGTGATGACCATTCACCGTTGGAGGTGATTACAAGATTGTTGAGCATAAAATCAGATTTTAACATGTCTCAAGAATGCTACAACCGAATCCTGGAGTTAATTAAAGATATATTGCCGGAGGGTGGCAAGTTACCTAAAGACTTCTACCGATCCAAGAGAATGGTGAGATCGCTCTGGATGGGGTATACAAAAATTGATGCATGTCGCAACGGATACATGTTGTACTATAAGGACGACAAGGATGAAAACGCCTGCAGATTTTGTGGTACCGATCGCTTCAAGGCAACTAATACAACAAGGACTTC
This sequence comes from Iris pallida, assembly GCA_029216955.1. Taxonomy (NCBI): domain Eukaryota; kingdom Viridiplantae; phylum Streptophyta; class Magnoliopsida; order Asparagales; family Iridaceae; genus Iris; species Iris pallida. The sequence goes on from JANAVB010038218.1 coordinate 2,613,723, forward strand.
TGGTGCACACAAGCCAACAGATTCGATGTACTATTTGCCTTTGACGTCGCGGTTGCAAAGGTTGTTTATGGCAAAGGAGACAGCTGATAATATGAGTTGGCACAAGCGGGAACAAATAGATGGAGTACTGGAACATCCATCCGACGGGAAAGCATGGAAGCACTTTGATCGAGTGTATCCCGATTTTGCTTCGAAGCCGCGTAATGTCAGATTGGGGCTTTCCTCTGACGGTTTTACCCCATTTGGACTTTGGGGCTCACAATATTCTTTTTGGCCTGTGATTGTTACTCCGTACAACTTGCCGCCTTGGATGTGTATGAAGACTCCTTACATGTTCCTAACTGTTATTATTCCAGGTCCGAAGAACCCGAAGAGGAACATCGATGTCTACTTACAGCCCTTGGTAGATGAGCTGAATCAGTTGTGGGAAGTAGGTGCAACCACATATGATGTTTCCAGAAAGCATAACTTTCAGATGAGGGCCGTACTAATATGGAACATCAATGATTTCCCGGCCTATGGAATGTTATCGGGTTGGAGCACCCATGATCGTCTCGCATGTCCGTATTGCATGGATCGCACTAAGGCTTTCTGTTTGAAACACGGAGGAAAACCGTGCTTCTTTGATTGTCATCGACAGTTCCTGCCAAAGGATCATCTGTACCGGAGGAACATGAATACTTTTCGTGCTGGCGTGGTAGAGAAGTCCAGTCCACCGCCACGGTGGTCCGGGGACACGATATGGAAGGAAGTTAAAGAATTGTCAAGTGCTATTGAAGAGCCTACAGCGGGGTACAAGTGTGATGGATTTGGCCGCGCTCACAACTGGACGAAGAGGAGTATATTCTGGGACCTACCATATTGGAGTGACCATCTGCTCAGACATAACCTGGATATCATGCATATCGAGAAGAATGTATTTGACAATATAAAAATACTGTGATGGACGTAAAGGGAAAGAGGAAAGACAATCCTAAGGCCAGGTTGGACTTAGAAGAAATATGCAGACGTCCAGAGTTGTATTTGATAAAGGAAGGCAGTGGGAAGTATAAGCAGCCCAGGGCCATTTTCTCACTGGACAAGAAGGACAAAGGTAAACTTTGTAGGTGGATCCAGGGCCTAAAATTTCCAGACGGGTACGTATCGAATTTGAGAAGATGTGTTGACCCGAAGGAGAACAAACTACAGGGTATGAAGAGCCACGACTGTCACATTTTTATGGAGAGGTTAATTTCGATTGCATTTCGAGAATTCTTACCTCAGGTCGTTTGGGATCTACTGACAGAGCTTAGCATATTCTTCAGAGATCTTTGTTCTACTAAGTTGCTCGTCGATCGGCTTGAAAAGCAGAAGAAGGATATTGCAGTAATATTGTGTAAGCTTGAGAGGGTATTCCCTCCTGGATTCTTCGACTCTATAGAGCATTTGCCAATTCATCTTTCATATGAGGCACGTATTGGTGGGCCTGTCAGTTATCGGTGGATGTACCCGTTCGAGCGCCATCTAAACCACCTGAAGAGGAGGGTAAAAAATAAGGCACGGGTCGAGGGTTCTATTTGTGAAGCCTATGTCCTTGAGGAGATTACAAACTTTTGTTCAATGTATTTCAAGCCTCATATTGCTACAAATAGAACAAGAGCTCCGAGGAACGACGATGGAGATATAGAATATAATGATGCATTATTGAAAGTCTTCAATGCTCTTGGAAAGCCTTCTGGAAAACTGAAAAAGAGATATTTGAATGATGAGAAACTAAAGGTTGCCCAGTTATATATATTACTCAACTGCGAGGAGGATGAAGTAGAAAAGCTAGAGTGGTAAGTGAAAATCTTCAACATTCAAGTCATCTATTTGTTGATTATGTTATTATAATTTAACGAGTATAACCCAATATTTATTGGTTTTCAGCAAATTTAATGATGAGGTGAGGTCAATTAGACCATACATTGCAGATGAAGAAGTAGAAGAAGAAATGAGACTTCATTTTCCGTCTTGGTTGACTGCATATGTACATAAGAAGCTAGTTAGAATCTTCCTCCATTCACAACTGCACAAGAAATAACTTAACATTAAACTTAATTTTGTATCTTCTCGTATTTAGGTCGATCGTTCGGACGTCATCTTTGAGAATGAATCTATTAGAACTCTTGTCAATGGACCAATTTATGCCGTCAAAATATGGCCAAGTTATTGCGTGAATGGGTTTAAGTTCAAGTCAACAAATGATCTTATCAGAGATAGCTTCCTGGATCTTGATTCCACAAAAAACAGTTGCTTGTGTATCAAATCTACAAACTACAAAGATGTCACTCCGGGCAATGATTTCTATGGCGTCTTACGGGAGATCGTAGAATTGACGTACAACTATGGCATAGAGCCTGCCAAGATCGTGTTGTTCAAAGTTGATTGGTTCGATCCCATACAAGATCAAGGATAGAAAATTGACAAGCATGGTCTTATGGATATTAACTACCGTCGTCGATACCAAGGATACGAACCATTTATCCTAGCAAGTCAAACTCAACTCGTATATTTTACAACATATCCTAGACGGAGAACAACGAGGTACAACTGATGGGCAGTATGCAAGACTAAAGCCAGAAATACCTACGACGTTGACGAAGTGGCTTATCAAAAGGACGAGCTGCCTCTTGTACCAAATACAGTTGATGTCGACTCAGCAGAAGTTTCCCATTCGATATCTACTTGTGTAGAAGAGGTACAAGTATCCGAAGGGGAAGACGAATGAGATGCTAGTGACGATGAGGAGAAAGAGGAAGAGGATGAGGAGGAGGAGGAGGAGGCAAACGAAGAAGATGAATTTTCAGAGGATGATTGAGAAACTGTGATTTTGATGTATTCATATTTCTGTAATCTTAAATTATGAACTATGATCATTTCTATTAGTATTCAGATTTTTGAAAACTTAAATTATGAACTCCAATGTATGCAGATATTTCTAAACTGTCATTGTATTTATTTATATTTTCAATCATAAACTGTGATTTTGATGTATTCATATTTCTGTAATCTTAAATTATGAACTCCAATGTTATTATCAACATGGCAGGACGACACGGAGGCACCTCAGGACGACGCGGAGATAGGTCAGGACGAGCCGTGTCCTTAGGTGGACAGAGAGCTCCGTTACCAGAGGATGGCTCCGGATCATCGTCTGACCCGAGCACTCCATTGTACCATACGGTCACAGGTCCGTGTGGCAGTACACCTGCGACGAGCAGTTCCAGGCTTGCTGATCATACTCCTTCCCCTAGCCTTCCTACCGCTGACAGCAGCATGGCGGGTGGGGAGCAGGTGGAGAAGGTAGTCCCTACTCCCGCCCGGGCGGATCCATACCAGAGCGACCCTCCATGCGTACCTCAGGACGAGACGAGGATGGAGATTTGGGCCGACGATCCTACGAAATAAGTTAAATGAATATATATTTTTTTATGCATGTCTGTATATCTATATATATTCATTAATACGTCGGTTATCGTTGTATACAGATATCGTCCCTCGTCGGTACAGAGAGCGTTGGGCTCCTTTCTAAGGTCCAACTATGGGGGTCCGTGGATCAACTTCTCGGATGCCTCGGAAGAGAGGAAGGCATTCTGGTTTGCCCACTTCAAGGTAACTAAAGATAGTTAATTTGGTATGATTAATATAATTTTAAGCATTTTTTAGAACTTATTATTTTAATTTATAATTATTGTAGAGGACTTATTTTTATCCACCATACCGGGCCGAGCAGATTGAGAGGCAGTTTCCTGCCGTCGCCGTCAAGTTGATCTGTGATGCAATTGACGATCAAAAAGCTCGTCAGCGCTTCGAAAAGCCGATTGCTGGTTGGATCACACCTGACCAGTGGACCACGATGAGGGATCAATTTGAGGGGCCCCGGTACAGAGAGCGGTAGGAGAAGGCGAAGACGGCTAGGACGAGGGCCGGAAAGTGGTGTGGTGGATCGATTTCTATGACGGAGCATTTCCGTCATCTGGTATGTAATTTATTGCAATATATAAGATTTTATTGATAGTAGGAGTATATAATTTTCTATTTTACTAAAGAATAAAATATAACAAACATGCAGGTACATAGGGGTGAGGACGCAAACATGGTGACCGTCTTTCTGGCCACCCATCAGAAGGACGGGAAGCTCATCGACGACCGGGCTACTCAGAGCTATGTAAGTACTAATTTAGATTTTGTTAATTTTTAACACAACTTGAAGAATATACAGATAACCATATAGTTAATAATAATTAAATACTTTAGACGTTTATTAGGCTAATTTAGGTAAGTACTGATGTATAGAGATGCACAATAATTTCTAGGACGAGTTTGTTAGGCTACGTGATGAGTGTACGAGTGCTAGTGCACCGACCGAGGGAGGGGTTGGTACATCGCAGCCCTCTCTGCCTCAGTCGGAGGACGAGCTCTGGAAGATCGCTATTGGTGGTCTTCAGAAGGGTACGTACTACGGTACGGGGTCCTACGGTACATTTGTTGCGACGCAAGCATCCAGGGCTCCCTCTGCCAGTGCACATTCACAACCGTCACAGGCCGAGTCGTCCCGAGTCGAGGGTACCATTGCCCGCCAGATTGCTGAGCTGCACGACGATATGCTGAGGAGGATTTCTGAGCAGCCAGGGTCTCAGGCGTAAGGGGACGCTGCTTCGGTCACCGCACGCTTTGACGAGCTCGAGCGCACCATACGGCACGTACAGGGGACGCAGGAGTCCATTCACGACACCGTTACTAGGATAGCGGCTTACATGGAGCAATGCAGCACCAGACTGCTAGCCCTAGAGGAGACGCGGACGCACCCATCTCCAGCGGTTACACTGCCTCCTTCTCCAGCGGTTACACTGCCTCCTTCTCCAGCGGTTGTATTGCCTCCTCCTTCATCGTCGTCGGTGGTTCTTACACCGGAGCAGTATGCTTACCTTCTTTCCAGGAGCGGTAATGCTCCTCCTGATCAGTCGTAGTCGACATATATGTATATTATGGTGTAATGGCCCATTGTTGGGTCTTTTATGTGGTTATACATACATTATTCTTATGTGGACCATTATGTTTGACATTGTTGTTATAATTTTTTATATATCTGTGTTGATTGATGAGATTGTGTTTCAAACATATTCGTGATTGTGTGTATCTGTGTTGTTTGATACTGTGTTCGTGATACACACCGTCGTTGTTTGATACTTTGTGTTCGTGATACACACCGTCGCTGTTTGATACGCATTTGTGTTCGTGATTGTGTATCTGTGTTGTTTGATACTTTGTGTATCTGCTGCAAATGCTGTAGGGGATGCTGCAAATGCTGTATTTTTTAAATTTTTTTTCACAATTAGCGACGTCCAGCGACGAAAGTTAACGTCGCTAAGTAAGTATCGGAACGTCGCTAACTGTGGTGAATACCGTCACTGATCGTCACTAAATGTCGCTTCGTACCATGTCGCTAAACGTCGCTATATGTTGGTACTATAGCGACGTATCAACGTCGCAGAACATCGCCATTTGGCTCTCAAGCCAGGTCAGCATCGATGCATGTCAAGTCACTCAACGTCGCTAGGTGACGTCGGTAACTGCTGTCATTTTACGTTGCTGGTAGTCGCTGAATTAGTGACGTGTATGCATCGCTAAGTGTCGTCGCAATAGCGACGTATTACGACGTCGTGTTGTTTAGCGACTAGGTTAATCGCGACAACGTCCAAACGTCGCTAAATACGTCAGTAATTGAAATTAGCAACGTATTTTTCTTGTTTAGCGACGTCCTGCGGCGTCGCTGATTTGACAGATTTTAGTAGTGTCGCTGGCTAAGGCTACTCGAAGAGAAGGAATCTGGATTTCTAGTGTCACGACCCGCACCCTAGAGTTAGGGCACGAGAACGTAACGACGCCCAGCCTACGCCGCAGTGTCGACGGTAGAACGTTGTCCTAGGTCACAACATCTAACATTATAATGCCAAGCAGTATATACTCCCCGAATGGGGGTGACATAGCAGATATAGTCTCAATCACATCTAGGGTAGAGCATGATAAGGATAGATAAAACATGAAATCCAAAATAAATACAGGAGATAGAAGTCTAAGTGTCTAAGATACATGAACCCAGAAGTACATCTCAAAACTCAAATAAGGATACAGTAATCCACAAAGTAAATACAACTCCAGACAAAATGAAATAACTACCTAAACAACCTCTAATGTGTTTCCTCTAGGCTAGCAGGCACCTCCAGGCTATCTGTAAAATTTATCAACAGGTCCAGTCAGGACTGGAGCGAGTACAGTACATCTCAACAGATCATAGCAGGTTAGAAAACATATAACATGCAGTAAAGTAAGATACAGGTACTGAAAGAAAACAGTATGTAAACAGAGAGATAACTGTAATAGAAATATCTACTATACATAGAGAACTAGCATGTGACTAGTGAGTCAGAGTACAATATGAATATGTAAATGGCCTGGGATGATTCTGATGCTACACTATGGAATGATTCTGATGCTATACTACTGGTGTATTGTTCACATGTCCATTTATACTCTCCCGTACCCCCAATCAATACACAAGGATCCAGCCAGGTTATGTTATATGATGCTATGTAACAGACCCCGAAGGTGATAGACCCCGAAGGTGATGAACCCCGAAGGTGATGAACCCCGAAGGTGATACATAGTAGACCCATAAATGGGATAAGGATTCCAGGATGACTCTGTGATCATAAGAGTATATGTCACAAGTGATCGAAGAATCAACGAAGCATAGTGATACGCCATGCAAGTGAAACGCACAAAACATAGAGTACCCGATGCTCCCTAAGGATAACATCTCAAGAAGGGATCCATATAGTACCAATCCGTGTGACCAACGTGACAGTACAAGTAAAGTAATCTACTGCAGAAAATAATTCTAAGCAGGATATGAAATGAACAGAGAATGTACTCGCCTTGATAACCTGAACAGCTGATAAGTATAGGAGGTCCCACTGAAGCCACAGAGTCCTATTTAAAGCAACACAGGTACAAGGTGTTCAAGTTGTAAATAAATAAATCCCTACAGGCAATCTATATTATTCTAGGTTCTTCTAAGTCAAAACAACTCTAGGTCGACTCCGGTCAATAATCTAGTCAAACTAGGTCAAGTGTTGACTTACAGTTGACTTTGGGTCAACTGGTCAACTTAGGTCAATCAGGGTCAATTCTAGTCTAATATAAAGTGTACTTCGTTATTTGGACGTCGAAACTTACGGCACACAAATCGAGATAAGAAGATTATCGGTAAGGTTGATAATCTTATTATAGTGATCCACGTATCCAACTTGCCAATTTCAGCGATGTGAGATCACTGGAATTGACTGATCTCAGTTTCGTTGTACAAATCCCAAAATACGAATATTATAAGAATTAATTATTAATTAATTATAAAAAGGTTAAACTCAGAGAAATTATCAACAAACATTGTTGGACGATGAAATGAACATCGCCAACATGTCCAGAACGGTCAAATTAGCTAGGATAGCCTACCCAACGGTCCAATTTGGACACAAGGGCAAAAAGGTAATTTCGGGTCAAAACGGTGTCCGTGTCGGAGCCGTTTTGCACCAAAAAATGTGCAAGAAAATAAGTCTATAAAATATAACAAATTATATGTCCACAAAATTAGAATGTCGATACGAACCCAACGGTATCTCCAGAATTGGATTTCGTTGACCCGATCTCAATTTGGCCCGTTGACCAGAACTTCGAATTCCGGTTTGTACGGAAATGCGTGCCGGAGCCAAAGTTCTCAAAATTCAGCAAACTACCTGTCAACGAGTCCAGAATGATGATACGAACTCAACGGTATATCCGGAATTGGATTCCGATGAGCCGGCGTCAAAAAGTCCTGTTGACCCAGAAAGTGGGACCCGCTTTAAACCGAAATGCGTGCCCGGGCCCACGTTCTCCAAATCTAACAAATTTTACATGAAAACATGCCAGAACGACGCCACAAGTCTAATGGTGGTGTCAGAAATGAAATCTGGAGTCCCGTGTTCAAAAATGAAATTTTACAAGTTGGAAATTACGAATTCGGACGACCAACTTTGGCGTCAAATTTAACCAGTCAAACAAGCTCACAATGAAACAAAACTGAAGGGGTAGCAAGAGGGTTATACCAGCTTCGCACCGAAACTGGTAGCACGCCAAACGAAGCTGCGGTGGAGGAGATACAAGCTGACGAAGTTGGCCCCGCGAAACTGTCCAATTTAATACAATTTAAACGGTCAACTTGGTGGCCGGTTTTAATGTATCAAACGATAAAATTAACGGACGAAAATTGACAGGGATAAAGGTGGATATACCGAGATTGCGACGGAGCAAAGAAATCGCCGATCCAACGGTCGGATCTCCAGGAAAACGTGTACAAAGTCGTTGCGACGGAGCGCCAAAATGAACGTGATTTCGCGCGCGTCAAGACGGGACGTCGTTCAAAACGCACGAATCGCCTCGACGGCGCATCCCGGAGGACGGTGGCCGTCAGGGGGCTGTCCACCAGAGCTCGCCAATGGGGGGGAGGGCACCCACGGCGAGGTCAGCCACGCCGGTGAGCAGCCAACGGCGGCACGACGTGCCGTTCGCGCGCGCGCCTGGCGCGTAGGGCTGCTGTCACTGCGCTGCCAGTGGCGCATGGAGCTACTGACGCTGCGCGCGGCCTACGGCGAGGTCGACTGGAGGTGGCCATGGTGGTTTAAGGTGGCGGCGGCGGTGAAGTGGTGGTGATGGTGGCGGAAACGGTGGTGATGGTGGCGAAAATGGTGGTGATGGTGGCGGAAATGGTGGAGTGATGGAGGAGGAGGAGATCGAGGAGGAAAGGGAGGAGATCAACATCGGCCATGGCCGACGGCCAGGGGGTGGCCGACGTGAGGGGGTCGGCTGTGAGTGAAAGTAGAGGGGGTTGCTTATGATGGTGGTGATGATGTTTGCTTAGGAGGAAGGAGAAGAATGGTGGGGTTGACCATGGTGGTGGCCGACGGCCAAGGGAGGAGGATGGTGGTCGGGACAGCCATGGGGTGAGGTCGGGTGGTGAGGAGGAGATGGAGTGGTGAGCTGCTGAAGTTGTTGTTGTTGTTGCATGGGAGAAAAAGTGAGTGAGAGAAAGAGAGGATAAGAGAGAGAGAGAGAGATAAAAAAGTGTGAATACTTTTCCTAGGAATTAGGGTCGGCTCACATGAGAGGGGGAGGCTGTGTGAATGTGAGGGGAGAATAAATGGTAAGGATTAATGTAGGGAGATCCAAGGGTGGAGATTAAATGGAGAATTGGATCATTCCAATGGGAATTAAAATCAATAGAGATTTTTCCATTAAATATTAAAAAATAGATAAAATAAGTACTTGATATTTTTGGGCAATAAATATGAGGGTGTCCCGATGGAGAAAACCATGGAGCTGGACTGGACTCGGTGGAGCCGGATTGGATCAAAACTGGACATTGTGCAAAAATTGAATTAAAAAATAGGCGTCGATGATCATGGAGAAATAAGTAGCACATGAGGATTCCAATAAATGGGACACAAGTGGCGGACGGATAGTAGGCTCAAAGTGGGCCATGTCCATAGTTGGGGCGGACAGGTTTTGGTCGACAGGGGACCCACAAATCAAGTTGGAAGATAAACGTGACGCCGTAGAGTGAAATAAAATCGGGTCACGCGTCGGAAAAGTTGTGCGAATCAAATGGAGCACAAAATGACGTGCCTGAGTGGGACACGAAGGTCATGGGTGACGAACGTCTCGAGTAGATCATCAATGAGGAGTTGGTTTCAAGAAACTGACTGGTCTTGCGCTCCCAATTTAAAAGTCATGGTAACGCGCTGAAAATGATCAAGGAAAAGAGTGGAAAAATAAATATCAATCAAATGGTCTAAACTGACCCGAAGTTCAGCGAAGCAGAAAGAGCACAAGAGAACAAGTTTGGATGGGACACTATATACCGTCATGAAGGTAATCGTGTCCACCCCAAAACTTGTGAAGAAGATTTCCAAAGTTGAACATCCCTGATACTCCAAATATCAAAGGCATGGGAAAGTACACTTAAGAAAAAAAAATACAGAATAAATTATTTATCAAAATTAAAATCAATCAGGAAATAAAATAAAATAAATAAAAAAACAATCCGAAATTCAGGGTGCTCACATCTAGGAAAAGAACTGCTTCGCTCCCATAAACCAGAGAGAATGGCGTACTGTCTGTTGGAGTCCGGACCGTCGTACGATAGGCCATAGACATTCACCGAGCTTCTCATTCCAATCGTGCTTGTTTGAAGACACGAACTTCTTGAGAAGTTTTATGATAGTTTTATTGAAGGCTTCTGCTAGCCCGTTAGATGCTGGATTGTAGGTAGTAGAGGCTACGTTCTGCATTCGATTCCTATCGCAGAACCAATAGAATGCATTGCTTGCGAACTGTAGACCATTATTATGGATGATCCTGCGAGGTAGGCCGAAGCGGTAGATGACGTAATGTTTGATGAAATTGATCACGTTTGACGCCTTCACTTCGGTGAGCGATATAGCTTCCGCCCATTTGGAGAAGTAATCAGTTATAGCTAGGATGAATCGATGTCCTTTGGAGGATGATGGGCTGATTGGGCCTATGACGTCCATGCCCCAGGCTTCAAACGGCCAAGATGCTGCCGTCGGGTGTAGAAACTCTGAAGGTTGATGAATGAAATCGACGTGGAACTGACAAGCCCTACACTTCTTTGTATATTCAACAGCATCTGCTATCATTGTGGACCAGTAAAAACCTATTCGTTCGAGACGATCTTGTAATTTGGGGCCTAGTTGATGTGCACCACAAACTCCATCGTGAGCCTCCCAGAGTGCATGTTTGGCTTCTGCGTCTGATAAGCATCATAACAATAGCATGCCGTAAGAGCGTCGGTACAGCATCTTGGTAGCTGTGTCGTACTAAAATCTGAGGGATCGTCTTTGGAGAGACACTGCTTCCTTCGGGTCCTCGGGGAGGAATCCATAGTCGGCGTAGTCTATGAAAGAAAATCTCCAGTCTTTAGCATTGATGCTTATTTTCGTTGTGTAACTGTGATGAATATGTAAGGCATTTTTTACACAGAATAGTTTTCGACCAAACACCGTGATCGACTGCTGAGTATTGGTTGGGACGGTCAAGGAAGCAGCGAGATCGGCTAGAGCATCTGCTTCTATTTTCTGTAGTCAAGGCACGTGCTCGATGAAGAATCCAGCGAAAGTAGACGCCAACTCGATTGTTGCTTTGTAGTAGGGGATGAGATCTTCGTGACGAACTTCATAATCCCCTCGGACCTGACTAACTATTAGCTTGGAATTCCCGTAAGCTTCTAGATAGTCAACTCCCAATAGCTTTACCAGTTGCAGGCCGATTAATAGGGCATTATATTCGGCCACGTTGTTGGTGCATGGTTCCACAAGAGAATATGCACGATGTATAACCAGATGATCAGGTGACACGAGCACGATGCCAACTCCGGCTATAATATTTCCTTTGGGTCCTGTTCTTGATGCATCGTCAAAGAACATTCGCCAAATGGGGATTTCTTTAGTTGCAGTGTTAGACTCCACTACTTCATCGGGGATTTTGTTATAGAGTTTAGACGATTCTAGCACTGGATGAGCTGCTAGGAAATCAGCTAACGCTTGGCCTTTTACTGCCTTCTGAGGAACAAAGAGCATATCGTATGGAGTCAACAGCATTGCCCATGTAGCTAAACGGGAATTGGGACAGCCTGGTTTAGTCATGAGTATTCTGAGAGGGTTGACTTTAGATATAATATGGATAGTCTGCCCAGACACATAGTGGCATGTCTTCTGGATGGTAAATACTAGTACAAGGCATTCCTTCTCCACAGGTGTGTATCTGTGCTCGGCACCCACCATTGTGCGGCTGAGGTAGTAGATTGCCTGTTCATGGTCGCCTTTATTCTTCTGAGCTAAGAGGGCGCCAAGAGAATGGTCCATAGCACGGACATATAGTAAGAAAGGCTTCCCCATTATTGGAGCTACCAATACTGGAGGGCTTGTGAGATACGCTTTGATGTCATCGAATACGCGTTGATATTGTTCAGTCCAGATGAAAGATACGCCTTTCTTCATGAGCTGAGTGAATGGTTGACACCTTCCAGAGAGGTTCGAAATGAATCGCCTGATGTAGGCTAGCCTTCCTTGTAGTCCGCGTAGCTCTTTGAGGTTTCTTGGAGGATGTATATCGATGATAGCCTTCACTTTCTTTGGATCAAGATGTATACCCTTTGAAGTGATGATGAAACCAAGGAACTTGCCACTGGATACTCCCAGAAAAGACTTAGTTGGATTCATCTTGAGTTGGTGTGCACGCATTAGTTTGAATACCGTTCTCAAGTCTTGGAGGTGGTTGCCCTTGAGACGACTTTTAACTGTGATATTGTCTACGTAGCAATCCACAGTTTTACACAAATGATCGCAAAAAATTATGTTCATGGCTCGCTGGTATGTCGCCCCTGTATTATTCAATCCGAAGGGCATCACCGTATAGCAGTATACCCCCAACAGTGTTCGAAAAGATGTGTGCTTCTTGTCGTCGGGGAATATCTTGATCTGGTTGTAGCCTGAGAACCCATTCATGAAGGACATCCGCTCGAAGCCGCAAGTATTGTCGATCATTACGTCGGTGATCGGTAGAAGGAACTCGTCCTTCGGGCATGCAGAGTTCAAATCACGATAATCGATACAGACTCGAACTTTACCGTTCTTCTTTATGACTGGAACGATATTGGCAACCCAGTCTGGGTGTTGTTCTTCACGAATGAATCTACTGGCAATGAGCTTTTTGACTTTATTCTCGATGGCCTCTATGACATCTGGTCGGAATCGTCGTTGTTGCTGCTTCACTGGCTTAGCTTTAGACGAAATATTCAGGCGGTACATGACGACTTTAGGGTCCAAGCCTGGCATGTCTTCATAGCTCCATGTGACGACGTCGATGTATTCTCTTATAAGTTGTATAAGAGATTGGCGTTCATCGCCAGATAGACTTTTGCTGATGAAGATTGGTTTAAAAGATGATTCATCTCCTAAATTGACTTGGATGACTTCGTCTTTGGTAGGTGGTTCACGTTGTTCGAACCGCAGCTCCCATCTAATGTCCATCTTTTGATCCCATTGTTCGAGCTCGATTGATTGGACATCGTCTGCAATTTGGTCAAAGGAAACTATGTTGACGGACAAAGTTGTCTTGAATATGTCGCCAATACTGGAGTCTGAGTCCCAGAGGGAGGAATCAGAAGAATGAGAACAACGATCTGCTTCATCATCTGATCTTTCGGGAGTTGTTGGAGGAGTGACATAACCCAAACCAATACCGCTTCGTTGATAGTAGTTCTCGGGTTTACCGGGAGGAGCAAAGTGTCGTATTGGCAACCGTCGTCCTCGGCTGTAATTTAGCCCCTGGTCGCTTTTGATGTCATATCCCATGTTCTGGATGATATTCTTGGCCTGCCAACTATATCAAAAAAGTTGTATTTTCCCAGAGTCATAGTCAGCTTCCGTGTTGTGCTTGGGAGAAGTAGAGTCTGGAACGAACTTTCTCTCACCAATTATACCATCGAAGATGATTAGTTCTTCATCCTTCTTTCTGGCTGGAACGATGAAGTAGAGGATATCTTCTGGGTAAACTGTAAAACCCCTAAATTTCTACTATTTTTTTATTTAAATTTTGGTACTGATTTAAAATTTTATTATTATACGTCGCGTAGTCGTATTGTACGTCGCGTACGAAATTTTTATTTTCGTAATTGCTCGACGAGTGCGAATATGTGCGAGCGTACATATTTTTAGAAAAATGTTTTCTATTTTCGAAGTGATATATATAATTATTATTTTACCATTTTACCGAATTTCTAAGTTTGTTATTTTAAGCCTTTTCTTCCTAACATTTATTAATAATAAATTATATTTCATTGTATTTTTACTAGAAAAGCATAATTTTTTATAAATAATTATGCATACATATCTCAAATATAATTATTAGTTTATTTTTAATTAATAAATGTAATTTTCAAAATTATTACTATTAGTATTTTTGAAAAACATATTTTGAATTTATTGAGACAATTTAAATCTTGATTTTGACTTTGGATTTATTTAAATTAATATCTATAATTGAAATTTGATTTATTTAATTTGATTTTAAACTAAAGGGATATAATTTAAATAGGATTTGTATTGGATTTGGATTTGAATTAAATAGATTGAATTATCTAATTTGGGTTTTAAATCTTTTTCCTAATTCTTATCCAATTGGGAATTCCCACATCCTATAAATAGGCAGGTACTTCTCCAATTTCTATTATTCAGTATTCCACAAATTTTCTCCATAAATCTACGTGCATCGTGTCTGTGTCCATCCAAATTCTTATTCCATATATTTTTATATTTACAATTTCTCTTTCCCGTGTCCGACAACCCCAGACACGTCCACCCAATCCTGTGTCACGTAGGACACGTAATTCCTACCCAATCCTAAATGAGCCATCTACTACCCACGGCCAGCCTTCTCCGACCGCCCTTGCCAACCCGACAACCGCCAGGTAACGCGTCAACCCCAGCAACCCACTGTCCCGATCGTCCAACTCCTACTCCGACCCCGTCCCCGCTCGTGTCCTCCTCCCTGTCTCCAACCCATCGACACCCGCCATCACCACAACCATCCCACAACCATCACCACCACAACCCAAACCCCCATCGTCACCACCAGCACCTTCGTCAAGTCAACCAGCAACCATCGCGACCCCGAAAACCCTCGACCAACACCAGAACAACACCCCTCCACCACCACGACCGACCGATCACCCAATCCCCCAAATTTTGACAACACTAGCCCAATCCCAAAGAGTCAAACTACTACGACGTACCTCGCCAAGCCCAACGTCGATTCCGGTGACGTCGTTGTCCAACCTCGACCAGGGCCTCCCGCAGTCGAACGCCACCCGAACCTCTCCACCCAGCGCCGCCATCCGCTGATTCCGCCATCACCGGTTCTCAACCCACGCCCGGCCTCAGCGCCGCCGTGCCCCTTCCTCTGCCCGCGCCCACCTAGAATCCCCCGATGCCGACCGCGCCTCCACCATACACCCGCGTCCGCCGTAGCAGGCATCTCCGCACCCAAACCACACCCGGCCGAAGCCACGCTGGCCGTCCGCCTAGCCTCGATCACCCCGCCGCACCCGACCGATCAGCTACAGCGCCCGCCGAAACCCTCCACCGCCGGACCGACCTATTCCCATCCTCCGCCCGCATCGCAGTCAACCGACGAAGCCGTCGCCGAGAGACCCGACTCCCCGCGCCGCGTTTTCTTCGCACGCGCCCCCTCTCTCTTTCTTTCGACCCCTCTCTCTCTCTCTCTTCCGTTTCCAAGAGCAGCAGCTCTTATGTTTGTCATTATGTTGGTTTTCTTTTTTTTTTTTTTTTTTTGTTCTGGTGCTTTGTTATTTTTTTCTTTTTCTTTCTTTCTTTCTTTTCCTTTCTTTTTGGTATCTGTTATTTACCATCATTTATTATATTATTATCTTTATTATTATTATTATTATTATTATTATTATTACCATTATTATTATTATTGTTATTATTGGTATTTTAGTATTGTTATTATTATTTTGTCTTATTAAAATATATATAGTAGTATTTCTAAATTATTGGTTATATTGGGCTTTGAACTCATTAGGGCTTTTATATTACTTTGACAAAATATATATATATATATATATATATATATATATATATATATATATATATATATATATATATATTAATATTTGTAAATGATTCTAAAAAGTTTTATGAATATCTTCCTAATTTTATATTATTTTAACTACGGATTGGGACTCTAAAAATATTCTTTTTAAAATTTTCTAATCTAATTTTATTATAGTTGGATATCAAAATAATTCCTATGTTTTCAAATATTATTTTGACTACTATAATATAGTTTCCAAATACGATAATTATTTTCTAAAATAGTTATATATATTTTTATTTAAACAAATCTCTTCAATTATCGATCTTGTCTCTCTATTCATATTCATATCTTCTTCCAAATCCCGAACTTATTTATATCGTCCCCAGCTAAGTTGACCGTCCTGGACCCAATGGAACTGTCTATGCCACCATCAGAGGCCACCTTGCATAGTTGTCGCACCAAAGTCGAAGTTCGTACCACATTGATTATCGCAGCACACCAGGCGTACTACCAGGCAAGATACCTTGCCATTTGCTGTTTATTTATTGTAGCTCATATTTCATGCATTATTTATTTTTTTATGCAAAATAAACTGTTATACATGGCATAACCTGTTAGAACTTACTGTTCATTTATATTTTCTGCTATGTATTATTTTTCTTACACATTAAACCTAGATTTAAGGGACCACCTTTGTGTGTTGCATTCATGGCCTTGACACGTTGTAACACGAAGTTGTGTGTCGCATGTAGGACACGAAAGTGCGTGATTGGCTGGCCACCAGTACATACAAGCCGTGCGATAGGAATAACCGCTAATAGAGGTTGCATGCTAATTTGACTTAGCGGTTATAGAGGTTTTCTGTTGTGGATACAACATAGTAGGCATTAGGCGGGGAGGACAATTCCTTAGCGCATGGGCTTCGATGCACTTTCCTTTGTGACCCGGATTCTCCGCTGGAGATACGGGATTGTTGACCCATGATTACTGACGGCCACTGACGATTCTGCGGAACGTCATGCTCTTATTGATTGGGCCTCTAGTGCCCCAAGGGGGGACTATGCCGATCCTATTCAGCCAGGGCCCATGCGTAGGAAGGATTGTTCTTAACTACATTTCACTTAGAACGGTTAGGCACCTTTATTCGTTAGGTACGAGTACTTTTGGTTTGGGTACTTGTATCTGACCGTGGCTTGGAACAATAACTTGTCGCGGATTAGTTCGTCACATCTTGTCCTTGTTTGGTTGTAGGTGTGACTTACTACTTCGATGAGAAGGTATTGAACCTTGTTGGGGTCCGGATACCATATTGAATTAATAGCATGGAAAGATACGTCACCGTGAATTAGTTTACCATCTCCTGTCCTTGTTTGGTTGGGGGGATGGTACGCTCGTTCAATAGGTGTGTATTGGACCATGTTATAATTCAATTAACTTATTTATTTGAGCAATATTTATTCAGTTTATATGGCATGATATTATGTGTCTTGTTACGTCCCTCTGAGGACCTGGTTATCTCTCCAGGTGTGTGCTATTGTCTTTCGCAGATGTTCTAGCTCTAGCTGTTATCATCGCTATTCCTTCGAGGATGATTGTATTTGGATCGTCTTCGCTTCGCTCGCCAAAATCTTTCTTTTGTTATGTATTTCTTTTCATAGTTGGTAGTAGATTTGTCTCCGCCCAACTACATGTACCAAATGACAATTTCATAGTTGATTATATGAGATCTTTTATTTATTTATTTTGTGTGGATGAGATTAGTTATGGTTCTACTGTATTTTACAGCTTATGTATCCATACGAGGCCTATGTACTTCGTATGAATACAGCTGGCATGCCTACGTTCCTAGTCCTACGTATTTTGGGACTGGGGCATTACATGTTTTTGTGGTGGCCCATGCAGGTCAAGATAAATTGTTTGGTTACTTTACCGTACCAAGCAAGCCTGCGAATAGAATTAGAAGTCTAGGATCTCATCCACATACTCGACCTCCTTCCTAGATTTTATCTACCGTTTGACTCGTCGATTGCATATTGCTTGATTCCTCCTATCATTATTCTTATCTTCCCTTCGTGCTTGCTAGAGATTGACCCTACTAGTTAAATGTCCCAAACAACCTTAGCTTAATTCTTTAAGTTGGGTAGAATACCCCACGACCTGACACACCCTTGACCATTAAGGGCGTATAAACAGTATTATCTAGACCATAGAGACTAGAGGAAGTTAACCCATTTGGTCAACCAAGCCTTGGTCAATAAAACCGTAGAATGATTGTATAGGAATAAACAAGACTTAGATTATTATGGCTCTTAGACCATTCATATTTGTTTTTATTTCATCTACCATCGTGCCTATGTTCTACTATCTAGACTAATTAATGATGCTAATATAGCCCAGTATTTGCAAGCTAATTCTTTATCTAGCTTGATCAAGGCATATGATATTGAGCGACCGCTCACTAACGTATTGTCTACTCAGAACCGGTACATGATGGTCTGATCAACCGAGTGCACTTTGGTTCGCTTTTATCTATCGTTCTACGTGGATGGAATATAATTAAACTTGGCTTTTAGAATCCCATCCACGACTGCCTTGACAATTCCTTTGAAATTATTCGATCGTCTTTGAATCACGTATTCGTATTCGATAACGCCTCCTTCGAATTCTATATTGCTTTCGCCTTCACCTATTTTAGGAGGACGATGGCGTCATACTAGAACTTCCACTAACCTTCCCATCGGCTATGACCATTCTCACTCGATGTTGCTATATTTTCATCCTAAACTACTCGACCCTTCCCTGGACCCTAAATTTACAATCTTGACTTTCTAATCACTTGAATTCAAGAGTGATTATTATCGTCTCTTAATCATATCCTCAACCTAGACTACGACCATGTAAACTTCTCTAAAGGAACCCTTCTATCTACCGTTGTGCCTTCTCACCCCCTCCTAATTCTTAATTTCGATGACGAAATTCTTTTAAGTTGGGTAGGATGTAAAACCCCTAAATTTCTACTATTTTTTTTATTTAAATTTTGGTACTGATTTAAAATTTTATTATTATACGTCGCGTAGTCGTATTGTACGTCGCGTACGAAATTTTTATTTTCGTAATTGCTCGACGAGTGCGAATATGTGCGAGCGTACATATTTTTAGAAAAATGTTTTCTATTTTCGAAGTGATATATATAATAATTATTTTACCATTTTATCGAATTTCTAAGTTTGTTATTTTAAGCCTTTTCTTTCTAACATTTATTAATAATAAATTATATTTCATTGTATTTTTACTAGAAAAGCATAATTTTTTATAAATAATTATGCATACATATCTCAAAATTAATTAGTAGTTTATTTTTAATTAATAAATATAATTTTCGAAATTATTACTATTAGTATTTTTGAAAAACATATTTTGAATTTATTGTGACAATTTAAATCTTGATTTGGACTTTGGATTTATTTAAATTAATATCTATAATTGAAATTTGATTTATTTAATTTGATTTTAAACTAAAGGGATATAATTTAAATAGGATTTGTATTGGATTTGGATTTGAATTAAATAGATTGAATTATCTAATTTGGATTTTAAATCTTTTTCCTAATTCTTATCCAATTGGGAATTCCCACATCCTATAAATAGGCAGGTACTCCTCCAATTTCTATTATTCAGTATTCCACAAATTTTCTCCACAAATCTACGTGCATCGTGTCTGTGTCCATCCAAATTCTTATTCCATATATTTTTACATTGACAATTTCTCTTTCCCGTGTCCGACAACTCCGGACACATCCACCCAATCCTGTGTCACGTAGGACACGTAGTTCCTACCCAATCCTAACCGAGCCATCTACTACCCACGGCCAGCCTCTCCGACCGTCCTTGCCAACCCGACAACCGCCAGGTAACGCATCAACCCCAGCAACCCACTGTCCCGACCGTCCAACTCCTACTCCGACCCCGTCCCCGCTCGCGTCCTCCTCCCTGTCTCCAACCCATCGACACCCGCCATCACCACAACCATCCCACAGCCATCACCACCACAACCCAAACCCCCATCGTCACCACCAGCACCCTCGCCAAGTCAACCAGCAACCATCGTGACCCCGAAAACCCTCGACCAACACCAGACTAATACCCATCCACCACCACGACCGACCGATCACCCAATCCCCCAAATTTCGACAACACTAGCCCAATCCCAAAGAGTCAAACTACAACGACGTACCTCGCCAAGCCCAACGCCGATTCCGGTGACGTCGTCGTCCAACCTCGACCAGGGCCTCCCGCAGTCGAACGCTACCCGAACCTCTCCACCCAGCGCCGCCGTCCGCTGATTCCGCCATCACCGGTTCTCAACCCACGCCCGGCCTCAGCGCCGTCGTGCCCCTTCCTCCGCCCGCGCCCACCGAGAATCCCCCGATCCGCCGACCGCGCCTCCCCCATACACCCGCGTCCGCCGTGGCAGGCATCTCCGCACCCAAACCACACCCGGCCGGAGCCACGCTGGCCGTCCGCCTAGCCTCGATCACCCCGCCGCACTCGACCGATCAGCCACCGCGCCCGCCGAAACCCTCCACCGCCGGACCGACCTATTCCCATCCTCCGCCCGCGTCGCAGTCAGCCGACGAAGCCGTCGCCGAGAGACCCGACTCCCCGTGCCGCGTTTTCTCCGCACGCGCCCCCTCTCTCTCTCTCTTTCGACCCCTCTCTCTCTCTCTTCCGTTTTCAAGAGCAACAGCTCTTATGTTGGTTTTCTTTTTTTTTATTTTTTGTTCTGGTGCTTTGTTATTTTTTTTCTTTTTCTTTCTTTCTTTTTTCTTTCTTTCTTTCTTTCTTTTCCTTTCTTTTTGGTATCTGTTATTTACCGTCATTTATTATATTATTATCTTTATTATTATTATTATTATTATTATTACTATTATTATTATTATTGTTATTATTGGTATTTTAGTATTGTTATTATTATTTTGTCTTATTAAAATATATATAGTAGTATTTCTAAATTATTGGTTATATTGGGCTTTGAACTCATTAGGGCTTTTATATTACTTTGACAAAATATATATATATATAACATTTGTAAATGATTCTAAAAAGTTTCATGAATATCTTCCTAATTTTATATTATTTTAACTACGGATTAGGACTCTAAAAAATATTCTTTTTAAAATTTTCTAATCTAATTTTATTATAGTTGGATATCAAAATAATTCCTATGTTTTCAAATATTATTTTGACTACTATAATATAGTTTCCAAATACGATAATTATTTTCTAAAATAGTTATATATATATTTTTATTTAAACAAATCTCTTCAATTATCGATCTTATCTCCCTAGTTATATTCATATCTTCTTCCAAATCCCGAACTTATTTATATTGTCCCTAGCTAAGTTGACCGTCCTGGACCCAATGGAACTGTCCGTGCCACCATCAGAGGCCACCTTGCATAGTTGTCGCACCAAAGTCGAAGTTTGTGCCACATTGATTATCGCAGCACACCAGGCGTACTACCAGGCAAGACACCTTGCCATTTGCTGTTTATTTATTGTAGCTCATATTTCATGCATTATTTATTTTCTTTATGTAAAATAAACTGTGATACATGGCATAACCTGTTTGAACTTACTGTTCATTTATATTTCCTGCTATGTATTATTTTTTTTACACATTAAACCGAGATTTAAGGGACCACCTTTGTGTGTTGCATTCATGGCCTTGACACGTTGTAACACGAAGTTGTGTGTCGCATGTAGGACACGGAAGTGCGTGATTGGCTGGCCACCAGTACGTACAAGCCGTGCGATAGGAATAACCGCTAAT
The DNA here is from genome assembly GCA_029216955.1 of Iris pallida. NCBI lineage: Eukaryota > Viridiplantae > Streptophyta > Magnoliopsida > Asparagales > Iridaceae > Iris > Iris pallida. Next base: position 2,635,312 of record JANAVB010038218.1, read on the forward strand.
AGAGGTTGCATGCTAGTTTGACTTAGCGGTTATAGAGATTTTCTGTTGTGGATACAACATAGTAGGCATTGGGCGGGAAGGATAATTCCTTAGCGTATGGGCTTCGATGCACTTTCCCTTGTGACCCGGATTCTCCGCTGGAGATACGGGGTTGTTGACCCATGATTACTGATGGCCACTGACGATTCTGCGGAACGTCATGCTCTTATTGATTGGGCCTCTAGTGCCCCAAGGAGGGACTATGCCGATCCTATTCAGCCAGGGCCCATGCGTAGGAAGGATTGTTCTTAACTACATTTCACTTAGAAGGGTTAGGCACCTTTATCCGTTAGGTATGAGTACTTTTGGTTTGGGTAATTGTATCTGACCGTGGCTTGGAACGATAACTTGTCGCAGATTAGTTCGTCACATCTTGTCCTTGTTTGGTTGTAGGTATGACTTGCTACTTCGATGAGAAGGTATTGAACCTTGTTGGGGTCCGGATACTATATTGGATTAATAGCATGGAAAGATACGTCACCGTGAATAAGTTTACCATCTTCTGTCCTTGTTTGGTTGGGGGGATGATATGCTCGTTCAATAGGTGTGTATTGGACCATGTTATAATTCAATTAACTTATTTATTTGAGCAATATTTATTCAGTTTATATGGCATGATATTATGTGTCTTGTTACGTCCCTCTGAGGACCTGGTTATCTCTCCAGGTGTGTGCTATTGTCTTTCGCAGGTGTTCTAGCTCTAGCTGTTATCATCGCTATTCCTTCGAGGATGATTGCATTTGGATCGTCTTCGCTTCGCTTGCCAAAATCTTTCTTTTGTTATGTATTTCTTTTCATAGTTGGTAGTGGATTTGTCTCCGCCCAACTACATGTACCAAATGACAATTTCATAGTTGATTATATGAGATCTTTTATTTATTTATTTTATGTGGATGAGATTAGTTATGGTTCTACTGTATTTTACAGCTTATGTATCCATACGAGGCCTATGTACTTCGTATGAATTCAGCTGGCATGCCTACGTTCCTAGTCCTACATATTTTGGGACTGGGGCGTTACATAAACTTTTTCCCGCAGGTGAGGCATCGTGACCGGCATACAGAGGTGTGGTCCTCGGCCGTGCTCTAGAGTGTATATTGTATCTATGCAGTGGTTTACAGATTGATAGACATTGGAGTAATTCAAAGATAAACCTTTACTAAGGAAATGCACAAGTTCTTCTTCAAGGATAATATCATCCGCTGAAGGTACATTATTATGAGTATTAATATACTCATTGAGAGGATCATCATCTGGAAGTGGAGCCACAGTCTTGGTCGAGTTCACCACGTAGGGTAATTCTTCAGGATTGGGAGGACGGGCATCAGTAGGTTCCTCCCGGGGTGTTTTGCTGAGAGTGATGGTAATGATTTGACCTTGTCAGGATTCTTCTTTTTCACCCAGATTGTGAGAGGCTTCTCAGTACTTTTTGGAGTAGTACGTCCTTTGACTCGGATGATCAGGGGACCATCATTGGAGGATGAACTTGCTTCAGCTTTATTGTCAGCTTCGTTGCCGTCATCCTTGGGGGGCTGAGATTGGTAAAGTACCGAATCTCTATAGTAAGCTTCGATGCCCTTAAAAGGATCGACATCGGCAAACTCTCTCTTCACGACACCATCGCTGTTGACATACTTGAAGCACTAGTAAAATATGGAAGGAACGATCATGTTCTTGTGTATCCATGGACGTCCCAACAAGACATTGTAGGATACATTGGCATCGATCACATAACAGGAACCTCTGTTCGGAGATCACCGATCTGGCACTTGAGACGGATCTTGCCCAGCGGGTGGCTTCGACCAGCATTGAAAGCCATGATAGTTGTGTTGGTTGCAGATAGTTTGTGCATAGGGATTCCCAGAATTTAAAGCAAACTTCTAGGAATGATGCTGAGGGAGGATCCTGGATCGATGTGCATGCGGTCCACCTTGATCGCCCCGATATACCCTGTATAGTACAGGGGTCTATCATGACAATTATTTTTGATTAGCATGTCTTCCTGTGAAAAGGTGATGTTAGGCACCACTTCCATAGTACTGTGGCAGTGGGGACAAGAGACAGGATCTTCAGCGGGGGCTTTAACTTCAGCGAAATAAGAGTCGGCATGTAGTAATGCCTCACTTAAGGCCTTTCGCGTTTCTTTGGAGAGTCGCAATAGATCGAACAGAGACAACCTGGCAGGTGTATTGGCTAGCTGTGCCAGTATGTCAAAGTTGTAGGGCCGATCCATGCCTTCGGGAGCTGACACCTTCAGATATTTGTCAAACCGCGTCTCCTTCTGCTTGGCTTTGTCCATAGTTGGAGGCTTAGACGGGCCAGCTTCTGAGCTTATAGGGGCAGCAGGAGGTTGAGAAGGTACTGCTTCTTCTTGTGCGGGGTCGTATGTCCGAAGATAAGTCTTCTCCGATCGCGTCTCGCCAGATAGAACCTCGTAGATGGGAAAGGATACCATATGGCATGACTTGTATTTCTTGCCCCTTTTTGCTTTAGGAGGTACCACCCCCTGCGTCACTTCTTGTACAAGGTTCGGATGGACCCACATGATCTCACCACATTCAGTCGTGAGTGGCACCAAGGTAGAGTTGCGATCTGGCGGTAGGTTGACGACTTCCATTATTGCCTTGGGAATCGGGACCACGCCATCTGGGACTTCTGTGGGAGGAAAGTCACCAAACTGAAGAGAGATCATGTTAGAATATACGATATTATCTTCAGCTTCGAGGTTGATCACTTGGTTGTCGATAAGCTGTTGTATCTTCTTTTTCAGGACGATGCAGTCCTTGGTGGAATGATGCACGTACTGATGATAGAGACAGTACTTGGGATCGTTGAGCTGGTTCGCCTCTGCAGGACATCGTGGTGGAGGCAATATCAGCTTATTACCCTTCGTCAATGTGTGAAAGATGGTAATGACATCGTCTTCGTCAAAGGAGAAGGTCTCCTTAGACTTTTCAGAGGTGCCCTGAGAATTAAAAGCTCCTTTGGATGTGTCGACCTTCAGGACTTCGTTCCCTTTACCACCACAAATGGGGATAGTTTGAGGATGCTTGCCCTTGTCTTCGGATTTGGGTGTTTTCAACCCAGTAGTTCCAAGTTAGGAACGTCATTTTTAGCAGCATCAGCGGCCCCAATGAAAGCGGGCCATGTATCATACTTATGTATACCCAGACAAAACTTCACTGTAGGAAGAAAGTTATGTCGACAAGTATCCATAAGTTCTGAGTCTGGTATGCCGAAGGGTATCTTCAGTGCTAGCCGCCTGAAGCGTTCGATGAAGGCGATGACATACTCAGTCCTCCTTTGCTTGGTCTCGATGAGGGTGGACATACTAACATGCATGCCACTCTCATAAAACCTATTGAGGAACAATCTCTCCAAGTCTTTAAATGAATTGATACATCCGTCAGGCAGACTGCAGAACCATTCGAAAGCTATCCCCTGCAAGGTGCTAATAAACAGCTTCGACAAGAACGGATTATCTCTGGGCAAGTGTAGAGTCTACGTGTTGAAATATGTCATGTGTTGACGAGGAAGAGTCAACCCGTCAAATGAATTCAGCATCAGCTGCTTGTAGTTAGGAGGACAAGTAGCATTCTCCCACTCAGAGGGATACGGTTGAGATATCCCCATCTTCTGAAGCTCGTCTTTGTGTGAGATGGTGTCGAGACGGGCGACCAGGAAATCAATTGCATCCTATTGATTGAGCAGGTGTTAGGAAACGGCTGCTGAACGGTTGTCAGGCATCGTTGGCGAAGGACCACTCCTAGCATTTGTAAGATTTTGAGGAGGCGCAACGGAATGATACTCCTTTTGTAGTGAAGGAGGGTTGTTGCTATGAGCCGGACTAGTGTGGACCGAGACATTTTGTTGAGGTGGAGGAACAGCCCCAGCAGCTTGAACCGCCATGATACTGGTAAGCATATCAGTGATCTTGGCGAATGCTGTTTCAAGACCCTCTAGCCGTTTGCTGGTCTGATCACTGGCTTCTTCAGGTCTTTCTTCGTCCGCCATGTATGTAGATAACATGCGAGGATGAACAGAGAAAATAGTACAACTGGTACTGATACTGTCTGTTTCCGAGTAGACAAGTCCTTCATCTTCAGGTAGAGGAGGTAGATAGTCGCTATCAGATTCGGAGGGATCGTCGTCCTCTGGAAGGCTACTCCCAGTGTGAAGGTCATTCGCTTCAGACTCTAAGGGAATACTACCCCCAGTTTGGGAGTCTTCGTCGTCCATACAGAATCTTGCCTTTGACCGAGTACCCATATAGACTCCTTCAGATGTGACAGCCTGCTGGCCATCTGTTGATAGACTTCTTCTTCATCTCGCGGAACTGAAAGATAAAGTTGGGTTCAAAGTCCACCGTCTTTGATTGGGGCTTCCGTAAGGGGGACCCCAAGAAGCCATGTTGGATGAAACACACAGTGGCTTTTCATCGTCAGAGAAATACAGCCGTCGAAACACAGACTTTCTCTGAGGCACTCTTGTTGCTTTGGGGCAGCAACAGTTGATAACAATACTGGTGCACGGATGTGCACTATGAATTGTTATGTCCTCCCTCGCTTTACGCTTATGATTTATCATATCGCACAAGTCAGCGGAAGGGAGTTTTGCCTTACAACCATTGCATGTATCACCGAGCTTTGCATGCGGGTTCGTAAGGAGAGTTGGCGCATCCAGACTTAGTTCACGTGCAGGGGCAACCCCCACACCTAAGTTCTGTGATATCCTTGAAGACAGCCCCGTGCTATACGTGTTGGGGCCTGTCTTTTTGCTGTAGGCGCATAGGCCTTGGAGACTGGCCTTTGGCGCATGCTCCTTGACAGCATGTCTGAGCCTCCTTGATGTGGGTGCATATTATGGATCCATTGAGCCTGCGAGCATAGCCTTGGACGCATGACCCTGGATGTCCAGTCTGTTGAAGACAGAAGCATTCTGGTTGGGGTTATGCGCCCAAACATCCCCTTGGGCGCATGGCTTTGGGCGCATGCTTGGTGGAGCAGCGTTGTTTTCTCCCAGTTTTGCCTCCTTCGTTTGTGAGCCTCGCAGGGTTTGCCCAGAGTGTCGCACACCCTGATTCTTGGCATCGTAATATTCTCCTTTGCCAAGTCTCGAGCGTCGAACACTCTGTTGTTGGTTGTACAGGAAGGAAGTCACTGGGTAAGTAGAGCCCGGAACGGTATGAGCCTTCTCCATTTGGGGAACTTTTGTGGCAGAGACATGCGCCCATGTGACAGAGTCCTCCAGTTGTATATCTGCTATGGCACTAGCAGGATATGCACAACGAGCCTTCGAAAGCCAAGTCTTGCGAGACTTGTTTGGCTTCGCTGATTTTGAGAGAGTAGAGCCATCCCTCGAGAGCATCTCTACGAACGCCTGCTGATCGAACTTTACGATCAGCATCTTCTGAGTGCTCCCCACTTTGTCGGTATCGGATTGCGTCACCACCTTTCCGTCAGAGGAAAAGGTAGTCCCCGGCAGAGTCGCCATTCTTGTGGACACACAAAAAAAATGTTGTCTTTTCTTTATTGGCGTAAGGTACCACAAATCGAGTACGCCTGAGAGATCCTGCGCTGAGGATCCCCGAATACAAAAAAGAATTCTGGGGAACGGGACAATGAAGATCGAGTGACAGTTGCTCCTTTACTCCGTTGACACTCCGATTACATAAGTGGGAAAAAATCTAAGAAAATTGCTAACTCTCGGCTCACTGGCAAGAAGTGCAGTAATTTGGCTCTTGAAAATGCTCTGCGTTCTGTGTTTTGAAGAGGGATGAGACCCCTTTTTTATAGTAGTTTTTGAGCTGGAATGATGTTATGCGGCCACATGAGGAAAACACACTAGTTTTTATGTGGGCACATAGTCCTGTCTTGGGCGCATAGGGTATAGGCACATGCAGGCTACGATATCGTGGGTTGGTCGTGGTGTTAACGTAGCCGCATGCTTCGGTACACGACTGCTCGTGGAGACTGACGTAGTCGTACGCTTCGGTGCACGTTTTGATCATGGCTTTGATCAAGTCAGGCTTGGGCGCATAGCCCTGTTTCAGGCTATGCACCCTCCTTCACAGGGGGTGGCTTGGGCGCATAAAGCTTCACAGGCTTGGGCGCATAGAGCTTCACAGGATGATGGGCGCATAGGAGCTTCACAGGGTGACTTTAGCACATAGGAGCTTCACTTGGGCGCATATGTCCTCTTTTGGCTTGGGCGCATAAGGCTTTATTTTGCTAAAATTTTCATGCTTCTACAAGCCTGTGCAAATCGTGGAGCACAAGTATAAACTGCTTCGAAATCATTCCATCCCTCTCGTTCGAGTGCTCTGGAAGAACCATGCGGTCGAGGAGTCGACCTAGGAACTAGAGTCGGAGATGAGGGAAAAGTTTCCTTCCCTATTTTTCCTAGCGGTAGGTTCTTTTCTTAAGTTTCGAGGACGAAACTTTTTCTTAGTTGGTTATGGTGTAGTGCTGTCATGACCCGTACCCAGTGTAAGGGCACGAGAAGTGGGTACGTCCAGCCTACACCGTAGTGTCGGCAGTAGAACGTTGTCCTAGGTCACAACATCTAACAATATAACTCTACCTGTACAATAATACTCTCTCCAAAAGGAGGACAACATAAAAGTACAACTCAATCACAGAATCTAAGATGGAATAAAGAGAATAAAAAATGAATAATAATCTCAACAGAGAACTACAACTGAAGAAATAAGTTTGGATGTTTAAACAACATCAAAATCCAAATAACTGAAGTACATCTCAAAGACAAAACATCTAAGTAGAGATAACTAGTCTAGAAGTCTAAACTAAACAAAGGCAAGTCCTCAGCAACTGCTAGATCCTTCTGAGGGTCCAAGTCACCTGTGTCATCTAAGCCAGCTCCATAGTATGTAGGACAGAACTACTCCTCATTCTTTGTAATATTTTCAACAGGTCCAATCAGGACGGGAACGAGCATAATACATCTCACGCAGTTCATATCATGACAGGAAATATAAAGCATGCTATAGAATAAGATACGTGAAACGCTGTAAGAAATAAACATGAGAGAAAGAGAGAATCTGATAAACAAAAGCTATCTATATATGATAATAGAGAACTGTAAGTGACTATGTGATTTAGAGTATAAGATAGACATGTAAATGGTTTGATTTATATATGATTACACTGCAAAGTTTATACATGATTACACTACTTTGGAATTGTTCACATGACTACGTTTACTCCTCCGTACCCCAATCAATACACAAGGATCTATACAGGTTATGTTATTATACATGAAGCTCATGAGAGTACATGAGAGCACATGAGTATACATGAATAACAAGAGTCCATAAAATATATGATATTCGTGAAAAGCACATGACATGATGTATTCGATGCACCCGAGGGGGATAACGTCTCATGTAAAGATCCATATAGTACTAATCCATGATAATGTCGTGTCAGCATCAAGTAAATTAAACTATAACAAGAATATAATTCCTAACAAGTATAAAATGGTCAGAGAATGTACTCGCCTAGTATCCCGAATGTCTGATAAGAATACAAGTCAAAACTGGAGTCACAGAGTCCTATTTAGAGCAACCACATGTTATAAAGTGTCTAATATGAAATAAGAGTAATCTACAATGCATTCTAAATGATTATAGGTCCTTCATGGTCAAAGTCAATCCTTGGTCAACTCTGGTCAACCCTGATCAACTATTCTGGTCAAACTAGGTCAACCATAAGTCAACTAGTCTATTATCCCAAGTTTAGGTCAAACTTAAGTTATCTAGTCATTTCAAGTCCGTTTGAGTCAATTTAGATCAGGTTTGACCCAAAGTTGACTTTTGTCAACTTGGTCAACTTGCTAGTCAACTTTGCCAAGTTAGACTTATTTGGTCATTTCTAACTCACTAATCCATAGGCTATACCTATATCACTACCAAAATATATACATCCATCTATATTAAAAATATATACATTAGGATATATATACATACAATATGCTAATATACATATATGTATATATCTATCAAAGAAGTGAAGCAAGTGTGTGTGAGATGTGTGTTGGGCTGCAGTAGGAGCTACTGTGTTGGGGTGCAAGGGGTGAATCCGACAGCCACCACAACAGAAAACATATAAGTAATATCAACATAATATATATATATATATATATATATATATATATATATATATATATATATATATATATATATATATATATATATTTTCACACACCTTGATAAAAATATATATATATATATATATATATATATATATATATATATATATATTTTTATCAAGGTGTGTGTGTGTATATATATATATATATATATATATATATATATATATATATATATATATATATGTATATATATACAAACATATACCTACACAAAATATTACCATGAAACTATATAACAACTTATCAATTCCATTCTCAAAGCTGGAAATAAACTCTTAAATCTGAACAATTGAACATATAATTAAAATTGAACTGTATCTATATAGACTCAACTATATATATATATATAAAATATATATATATAAAATATATATATATATATATATATATATATATATATATATATATAGAGAGAGAGAGAGAGAGAGCTTACATAGAACTAGATACATGTATATAGATTTTTATATAAAAGTATATAGCTACTCTAATTTAGGCTACTAACAAAACTGAAATCAAAACTGAAACCTATCATTTCAATACCCAAACTCACAGAAACCATATATACATATATAAGCCTATATTTATATACTATCAATATATTTATATAGATATTTATATATACACAAAGGGAACTATATATATAACATATAGATTTTATACGAATGAAAGTAACCATAATCTAACTACAAAATCGAATTCATAATCTAACTAAACCTAAACACTAAACTCAGAAATCTGAGTTAAAGCTCAGAAATTCGATTTCAAAACTAAAATCAACACAAAACTAACCCAACTGATACTCAAAACCCAACTCGATACCCAATTTCCAAAATACACAACTAGAACTCGTGAAACTTGGCAAACACGGAGGTATACACGTGTGTGTCATGCTCGGGTACTCACAGGTCGAACCCGTGTTCGTATCGTGTCCAATCAGTGCATATCATACGGGCACGTACGCGCATGTATAGACAAGTGCTCGTTGGCACGTGCCGCGCTCAATAGAACACCACACGCAACGAGGAGCCTCGTGCTCGTGCACGTAGCTAGGTAGGGTCTAGGTCTAGGTGTCTACCACCCTGATACGTGTCCACGTGGTGTCCACATGTTGCACGAGATGCGTATCGGGGAGGGCTGTGCGCGCGTGCACCGTATCAGCCGAATCAGTACAGACGCGATAACTTAGTGCATACTCAACAAAATATCATGAAATTTCACGAGCACATAGGCAGAGGTTGCCCCCACGTGTTCATCAAATTTTACATAAAACTGTGTCCTGTGCATCGAGTTATGACACTCAGACTGTAGGACAGTGCACGGGCTAAACGCACACGTGCGCGGCCTTGTGGGCGCGTGTCGACGTCCGTAGCTCGCGACACGAGCCACATCGTGCCACGTGGTCGAGTCTAGGGCTAGCCTAGGTCTAGGGCTACGTGTCCATGGTCCTGGTTCGTGTCCTCGTCGTGTCGTGTCCACGAACGAAGGCCGTGTCAGCGACATTTTTCGTGCACATGCACGGTTCAGCCGAACAATGCGGCTTCGATTTCTCCGCGCACGCTCCATGAAATATCGTGAAATTTTAGGTGCACATGGGCAGAGGTTTCCCCCACGTGTCCACAAAATTTTACGGCCAACTGTGTCGTATTCGTCGAGTTATTGCACTCGAACAGCAGGGCATGCACGAGGCTGTGCACGGGCCTCGTGCACGCGTGTCCGTGTCCGATTTAGACACCGAAAACGTGTCAAATCAAAATTTGTCTTCACGAAAGTTGTTTCAAATATAAATAGCAACAATTTTATGACAACAGAATCAAAAAATAAGAACTTTTAATTCTAAGAGGCATTTCGTCGAACATGTGTTCCAATACACCGACACGTGTCCGATACGCCTACCAAACGGATACGAAAACCTACCAAACTACATGTACAGGTCTGGGTTACCTAGATGGATGCATCTATGAAGAAAAATCAGAATTTACAAGTGTTTAGAGGGGTTTACTTATTGAGAGTCATTATCTCAATGAAATGAGCCTTCAAACGCGTCGACGCCAATTTTCTCCCGTCCAAAGCCTCTAATTCCTTACTAGCAAGTCTCCAGCAAGTTTATCTCCTTCCAAGGATCGCAACACAATTCGTTTGGTTGGATTTGGATGAGAATTGAGGAAAATAGACTATTGGAAGGGGATGACAATTTCTAGAATTTTGCAAATAGGTGGCTACTAATCATATGCACATAAAGGGAGGCTGCTGTTTGGGCCGCCAAGGGGGCATGCTAAGGTTAGGTTAGGGTTTAGGATGGGCCACAACTCATCTAGAGTTTAACAAAAGCCCATTAGCAAAAAGGCCAATATGCTACATGCTAAAATAGCCTAAAAATGCATAAAATGGTTTCCTAATTAGGACTAATGCTCCAAATTAAATTCTAATTAGCCAAATAAGTCTCTAATCACATGGTTAGTCTTCTAATCAAGGTTAACTAAGGTTAAGCCATCTGGTAATACCAAAAGCACTAATCAAAACTAAAATACCAATCTATTTAATAATAAAATAATCAAAAATACCAAAATCACACAATTACTAAAATACCCTTATTTAAAAAAGTGATGGTTACAAGTGCCCCGTCCCTACATCATGCCCCGTTCTCCGTCCATGGGATGCACGAGAAAGGAGCATTGTCGCCATCGATTTGGTCGGAACCGATAAGTCGGGATCGATCTAATCGGTCGAACGTGAACGATTGAATTAAGATATATTCTCCGCTATGGAATGACTTCTTCGGAACCAAGTTCCATATTCAGCAGATTGCGCCTCAAGGATAGATTCTACGGCTGAGTAGGGAGAGACCTCCCGTTGCTCTATTTTTTATGCCGCACTTGTGTTGGTTTTGGCTTTGGTATTCTGAATGCGTTTTCGTGAATATTTTTGATGGGTTTCATGGCTTGCATTTTGAACTCGCATTTCATATCAAACTCCTTGAATAATACAGTTTTCTAATCGGTTGCTTGTGCAATTTCAGGTAATCGTGTAGGCGACGTAAGCACAACCAAACAAATCTCTCGCCTCAAGTAAACTCAAGGTGGATGGCTGACCTTTCTCTTCTTGACCTTCCCTTTCTTAGCTCAATCGATAACCTTATTGTGAATGAAATAATAGATGCAAAGCCACAGACACACTGTAAATTTGTAGAACTGTGTTAACAAAAGATTGACTCAAATTAGGTGATGCCACGACAAGGCGGGACACGATGTAATGGTCAAGTTCTCAAAAGAAATGTAGACTATGCCTTAATAACTAAATTGTTCTAAGCACGGTCATGGAAAACTTGTCGACAAGGTAAAAGTTTCCTCGAGTGGCAACCCGGGGCCACGGGACCGTTTCGGCCTAGGAGAAAACAGGGTATAGCTGTGCTGGATGATAACGGGTTAGGCGAGGACTTGCAACGGGACTCGCTACTTGTATTGAAAGGGTTTCGACTAACAAAGCTATAAGTCCAGGATAGCTTGTGATGTCAGTGACCAATCACACATAAATTGCACACACTATGCTAGCGATAACAATTGATAGGAAAGAACATGGTAAGTCTCACATTGCACGACACGCTCTGCCGTAGGTAAGTTCTAGCATAGTTTACATTATGATTATCATATGCTTGTCTGAAATTCATTAGCATGGTTAGAAAGATTCACCAACTAAGTCATATAAACTCTTTAACCAAATGAGAGCATGGATCTTAATTTGCCATGCACCAGTACAAAGTATAATATACTGATCCTCGCTTTCCACACAGGTACCCTAAACCAAGAAGGGCGTGCCACTTAAGCTCAAGGCGACGCAAGTACATTGAAGCCTCATCCATGTATTGAAGGCTTGTTTTTGAATCCTTTTAAAGACTCCACATTCAGTCCAGAAGAAATGGTGTCTCGACTCCCCACTATTCTAGGTCCTTATGAATGTTTTGTTTGTAAAGAAGGATGTAATGTATGGAACGACTATCTCATCAGTGTTCATTTTGTAATCGAGTCATGTTGTAACATGTATGACAATAATTGTAAGGGAGTCTTGTAAATGAAGTTTTATTATCAATGAAAATAAAAGTTTCTCTCATCTCAATGTATTCAATTTCTCTGCGTACTCTATTTGATATTGTGTTTTGGATAACCTTATGACTATGCCTTATGCGACCGCAACTTAGGTTCGTACGGCATCACGCCCGAGGGACGACTATCGATTCTTCAGAATCGGGGCATGACAGTGGATCCAAAGATCAAAGAATCGAAAGCTTTTCTTAGGCTGATGAAGATTTTTGCTGATCTCGATGAGGAGCAGGGAGTGATCTGATTCAGTGGTGTTGAGGTGTGTGAGTCTGAAGTTGAGCTCGAGGTCGGACCACTGCGAGTTAATGAGGACACGATCGAGACGGGAGTATTGCCGACGAGCTCCCTCCTGCATGTTTCACCAAGTGAAAGCAATATCGATGAACTAAAGCGGGGACAGGTGGGCATTAAAAATGAAGTTGGCGAAGTCGTGCATCACGGAGGTGCGGGGTGGCCGACCTCCCATCTTCTCCTCCCTACAAGTGACGGCGTTGAAGTCTCCAACGCAAAGCCAAAGAAGGCTAATATGATTGAGGTGGGTGTCAATCAGGGAATCCTAAAGTATTTTTCTTTCAACGATGTCGCAGCTCCCGTGGACGACGGACAAGAGGGACCGGGACTGAAGCATGGGGTGATCTACCCAACATGATAGTGTCTTGCTCGAGTCGTGAATGATGTCGTGCTTCACTTCTGCCGCGATCAGGATCCATATGTCATGGCAGCCGTAATAGCAGACGGGAAACCCAACTGTAACTGGATAGACTTGAGTTTCTTATAAGGAATTTTGGGTTCAATGATCACCAAAATGTCAATTTTATGGGTTCTCTTGAGGCTTTTTAATCTTCTCAAGGTGGTTTGTTCGCGAGACCTCGGACATTCTAAGAGATGATGTTAAGCATTAAGGTTTCGTTGGAGGGGGGAGTTCGTGAGTTTCGATGTTGATCGAGTGATCATGGGCGTAACCTCCTTTGTATTTCTTTTGTTAGGTTTTTTGTTGGAGGAGTCAACTTTTCCAGTCGCTTTTAAGCATGTGTCCTTACGGAGGTCAGCCGGGTCTGCATTGGGGTATAGGTACACCTCTTCTTCTATCTCGGCCAGAGCATTAAAGTAGTTAGTCGGATCGACGAATCCGTCGTCAGTTGCTTGTTTTAATCTGGTCACAGTTTCTATGCCAATGTTGGCCAGAGGCTCCGCATAACCGTCTGCTTTAGTGTTGTGGTTTGATTGGTTTTTTCGGTTTGGGTTGATGAGTGATCTCTTTGCCGGTTCGTTTGGATGACTCCTGTGGGATCTCTGCTCCATCTACAATATCCTCGGTACATGTCAAAATTGGACTGTGATCCAGTTTTTGGGTACAGGTTTCTATCACAGATGCCTCGTTTGTTACGATGACCTCCTAGAAGTCAACTGAGAAGGTAGCCGCCTGGGTTTCATCGATTTCTTCCGAGACTAGTATATGGAATTTGTTAGTAAGGTTTATACCAGCGGCAACGATGGAAATGATGGACCCTTTCTGAGGGGGCTTCTTTTTGGTTGTCTTTGGCCACGGGTATTTTCTGCGCTGGTTTCAAAGCGTAGGTGGGAGTTTGGTAATGGGAGGAGAGGTTGCTTGTGACCGTGGCTACTTAGTTGGGCGCCCACCTTCAAGGTCGATTTTTCCTTCAGTTCTGGGTGTGCTTTATAACATCGCTCAGTGGAGTGTCCTCTCATGTGGTAGTGTTTGCAGAAGATGATGTTGTTATCATACTATATTTGTTGTGTGTGCATCTTGCCGTCGAGCGAATTTGGATAAAGTTGGGGAGGTCCTTCGACAAGTCAAGCTCCATGAAAATTTTAGCATAATTGGCTTTAGTGATGTTTCTGGTTTCATAAGCTATTACCACGTAGGTCCCAAAGGAGTTAACTATCCTCTTTATCATGACAAGAATGAAGCATATCAGTGGCGGGTTAGGGAGGGTAACCTAGGCCAACACAATCGCTGAATCTTCTTTGGGATTGAAATATGAGGACCATTTAACAATGTTCATGAGGTGGGAGTCTATTCTGCTGGTACCTCTGGTCCAGACGTTAGTGTGATCAGCTTCAGAGGATAAGTGCAGGAGAATGTGCTTGGGATCCATCGGTGCAACCCTGTACTCTGAGCAGAGTCCCCAGCTGGCGACCACTTTTTGGACTCGCGATAATTTGGGACAGCCGGTGGAGAACTTTAGGGCCTCGTTTGGTTCGCGGAATGGAAAGGAAAGAAAACTGATTCCTTGGTATTTCCTTTCCTTTAGGAAATTATAATTCCTATAAACTTTCCTTTCCGGTGTTTGGAAAGATCGGGATTATAGCCGGAATATGCCTTTACTTTTCATTATAGTGTTTTGCGTTTGCAAGGAAAGAAAACAAAATCAAGTCAATTTTCCAAAAATACCCTCGTGCTAATAAAAATAATTATTACTTAGAAATATTTTTGTCTAAAAGATATTATGGATAAAAATGGTAAATAATATTATGAACATGGATATTTTGGTCAAAACTTTTTGTAATAAATGCGGGAAAGTTGGAGGGAAAGTGATTCCTTAGATAAATGGGAGGAACCACTTTCCCCCCTATTTTCCTACCTCTTGGGAATCATTTTCCCTTTCCAATAACTTTCCTTTGGCTCCCAAACATAGGAAAGGAATCATTTTCCTTTCCCAAGCTCAAATTCCGGTAACCAAACGAGGCCTAGGATGAAAAAAAAGGAGAAGCTCTCGGCTATTGAGGATAGTTCCCCTGGAGAAAATGGCACAATAATGTCCTTGGACATCATCCGAATGAGGATACTCGAACTCGGGGAGCCCGACATCGTTGATGATGGGGTCTTGCTTAGCTATGCAATTGGGTCTGGTCGCATCAGCGAAGGACTAGGTGGGTCAAGCCAGTTGCGGGACCGTCAGGATCTGGTTGCCAAGGGAAGCTGGCGTCAGGACAAGCGAAGAGTGTAACTCCCAAAATCATAATTGGTAAATTTTGAGTTTTTCTAATTTTCTTTGGATTTAATATTATTTTCTTATGAAAATCTAATTTTGAATGAATAGTTGATTAAAATGAATTTCGAATGTTATGAATTTTCTAAATTTGAAAGTATTTTGAATACTATTTTGAGGTTCTAATGATTTGATTTATTTTAGGAATTTTCTAAAAAAAAAGTGCATAAAGGAATTGTTTTGCTGTAATAAAACAAATTTTGTAGCTAAATTCTATTCCTACATGAATATCTATATATATTTGATTTCATAAAAATATTCTTATTGATTTCCTAATGATAAAAATATGTCTAATTTATATTTCTGTTAATTTGTAATGAGGATAATATTCCATGGTAATTTGTATTTGTATATGTTAGGCTATTCTAGATGTTTTCTGTCTAAAAAGTTTTGCTTTATTCAATATATATATATATATATATATATATATATATATATATATATATATATATATATATATATATATATATATATATATATGTACTAAAATAAAAAAAAAATAAAATATATATATATGTACTATTTGTCTAACTACTTTATTAAAGGTATAATTGTATAATAATAATAATAATATTTTTATAAATGATTTTGGCAAGGTTACTTAGTAAGGAAAAAATAGTTTTGATTAATAATTTTCGTAATTATTTATTAATGTTTACTTAGGAATAATTGCCTTTAGCAGTAAGAAGAATAGTTGAATTAATCCTGTAATTAGTTAGTGGTAACTGTAATTAGTTAGCAATAACTAATTCTGTTGGAAATCTGTTACTAAACCTATTCTCTAGCCCCAGATTTATATTTATTTATAGTAGTGCCATTGTCCTATCTTGGGGAACACCCCCAGACCTACTCCTAATTATAGCATTGCCACCCATTATTTAAATATAAATAATACACTGACAGTACAGTTTTCCACACTGACACATCACATCACATCACAGTCATCATTCTCTCTCTACACTCACTCTCTCTCTCTTTTCACTCTCTCTCCTCTGCTCTCTGGCCATCCTCAGCCGAGCACCACCGCTCACCACAGCCGCGAGCATCGCCGGAGCTCCGCCACCAGTTCCACCATCAATCACTACTTCACCACCGCTGGTTCTCACTGCCATTAGCCACCCCGTCCCACCAGAGTCTTCACCGCCGACGACCAGATCCGCCAATAGAGAGTCTGGAGATGACGATCCAGTCGCCGATGCACCGTTCGAGGCCCTGACCTCGCCTGACGAACTGTCTCCTTGAAGACCCCATCATCTCGAAGATCGGACAGACCCCTCGAGCAGAGTACTGCCCTTCGAAGACTATGTCACCACCGCATGTCGTATTTGGCTAAGAGATGTGTTGCTGTGTCCGGATCTGACACAGATCGGGGCTGAAGACTCATCAGTCGCCATTTCCGAACACTGAAGAACGCCACATGTCACGCCCCAGAACCAGAATACTGGAGAGCGGGGGAATGACTCAGCCAGCTACGTATTACGGGTAGATGAATACCGTATAATACGATCAATGCTGTCTAACCAGACAAGGGGGTGTATACTACATAAGAGTCTTACTATGGTCATTTCACATCTATTGTCTCAATCATTCAAGCAAGAAACAGTAATAGAGAACATGTAAGATAAAGCAGTAAGGCGTCCCAAACGCTCAGTCAAAATGTTCTTGAGATCTGGCTTTACAAAACATAGCCAGATGATATAGCAAGTATACACAATTGTTATTAGCTGCAGTCTGACTTAATTAAAATTATGTAAAAGTAAGTACAAGACAATCCGACTAACATGTCGGTGCCAAACGGCTAAGTATATAAAGGTAAATAACAAAACGAGCGGCGAAGTAAGGAACCCACTCGAGTCCTCCTGCAATCATTCCTCTAGTATTGACCATCCTGGAGGTAGAAGTACGCTGAGTCCTCGGGAACCGGCTCTAAATCTGGCCATGCAAAACCATAGAGGTTAGACCTCTAATAGCAAGTACCACAAGGAAGGACGATATGAAGGACATAAACCAGTAAGTAAAAGAATATAATAATAGATCTCTGCTTGCTACTAGGATTCACATCACATCACGACACTTCGAACCAACCTTCCAACCAAACAAGGACAGAAGTTGGCCCGTCATGTCCTGACATTCTGATCATCCCAGTTAGGTAACAGAGTAGTACAGTACACAAACAAATCATCTTGAACGGCCAATCAATCCTACGGCTTGCTATTGTGAGTCCCAAGTTATCCTGGAATAATGCAATAAAGATTCCTCAGTTCTTACTATGTGCGAGCCAGGCTAGTCTATCCAGTCAATCATGTGCGCCATACATGAATTAGACGAGTCCTAGCAGGACGCCCGTCAATATACAATATATAATAATATTAAAAGCAGATACTGTTCCCTGCCCGTGTGGCAGATTTACAGTATCTGTGGGAACCAGCCGGCCCGTCGGGTACTACTCGTCCCAAGGGGGCTGCCATGTAAGAACTCGGGAATCCATTCTCTCCATGCAATCATTATTTTATTTAACTTAATAGTCCCTACGTTGAGTGAAATCCCATACCGTGGATCATGGTCATTCAAATGAGTACTTTCGTACAGGGTACGATATGCACAACTCTACAACGATACCAGTACGGTTAGGTTGCAGGTCTTACATAGCGTAATACAACAATCAAATCTAACCACGGTAATCATGCCTTGACCATAAGTACACATGCTTCTTTGTAGAAAATAAATAATTAATTAATTAAATAAATAGATTGAAGCCTGCATGTGCATGTATGTCAATATTCGGGATCAGCCAGTCGATTGCAATAGTTCATAACATGAACGTGTCTCATTCATTCAATTCAATAAGACGACTAGCCAGTCTCTTAGTTCCAACTAGGAACGCATGATCAATTTAGTCAAGATAACCATCGTTATAAACGGTGACAAGGCATGAAAGTCAATTAGCATTAAATAGGGTCGAGTCTATAACTCTCGAGGTCAAGTTCCAGTCTCACTGGATATCCATATACCAATCCAAACACTTGGCACTAATACACAACCATAGGTATTAAAATATTAACATGCTAAGGTTTTCGGGTTCATGCAAAAGGCGTAAGGATATAATAGGGAATTATCATGCCAACATTAAATGAATAAAATATAGAACAAATAAAACTCCCAAGTCAAGAAGTCACGCCAACAAGTCTAAGCTAAGTCCAAAAAGTCACGCAAGAAGTCTCTGCTAAGACCAACAAGTCACGCTAAGTCTAGCATGGAGGAGTGAGCGTAAAAACTAGTACACTCAGGAAAACGTGAGCGTGAAAAGTGAGGCATGACAAGTGATTCACGCACGCATGCTCAGCGCGAGGGTGAAAAGTCACGCACGCCAAAAAGTCACGCACAATGTGATCGTGAAAAGTCACGCACGCAAGCTCAGGGACATGAGCGTGAAAAGTCACGCACTCAGTCACGCACTCAGTACCAAGACAGGAGCGTGACTCAAAATTCACACAGACAACGCGAGCGTGACTAAAAATACACGCATGCACAGAGTGGACGTAACTCAAAAGTCACGCAGACAACGTACAGTGTGAACGTAACTCAAAGTCACGCACAGACATGAGCGTGACTAAAAATACACGCACGCTCATGAGAACGTTAGCGTGACTAAAATACACGCAAACACGTAAAGACGTGTGCGTGACTGGGCTGATGTTTTACGCGAGCACGTAAGAACGTGTGCGTACAACATCTCTCGAACTCGCCCAATGGAGCCTTTGTTCCAGTGCCAGAGAAAATACACGCAAAGTTGGGAGATCAAAAACCCATGACAACCGAGAATATAACAAATTAGATCTAGGAGAAACAAGCCAACGAAATCCAAAATACTAAGAACTAAACTTGTCACGACCCGCACCCTAGAGTAAGGGCACGAGAACGTAACAACGCCCAGCCTACGCCGCAGTGTCGGCGGTTTTTAGAACGCTGTCCTAGGTCTCATGCATCTAACAGTATAAGGCTAAGCAGTTTATACTCCCCGATTGGGGGTGATATGGCAGAATGTAAACTCAATCACATCTAAGGTAGAGCATAATGGTAGATAGATAAACATGAAATCCAAAGAGATACAGCAGATAGAAGTCTAAGTGTCTAAGATACAAACTCAGAAAATATTTCAAAGCTCAATACAGTAATTCATAGAATAAATACAACTCAATACAACTGAAATAACTAACTATACAACCTCTAATATATCTCCTCTAGGCTAGCAGACAACCTCCAGGCTATCTGTAAAATTTATCAACAGGTCCAGTCAGGACAGGAACGAGTACAACTCATCAAGAAAACCCAAGTAAATGACAGAGAACTATAAAACAGATATAGACAGTTGTATTGATGAATATGGCAGTTTATGTTCAGGTGATGGTAAGAAGACAGATAAAGTGCAAGGAAAGAAAATAACTAAACAAGAGAAGAATCATAGCAATAAAGACTGTAAAAATAGAACTAGCTGAACCAGGGTAATATGATGTAAAGTCCAGACAGCAATGTAGACAAGTGTAACTCCAATGTAAGTCCAGTACAAGATGAATCTAATACAAGATGAATCCAGTAAGGGACGATTCCAGTTATAGTGATCAAAGATTCCAGGGTGAGTCCAGCCTATACTCTAGCAGTGTGTTTTAAAATACCGAGTTCGACATGTAGACGGCTGTAGGTAATCCGGCACATCCCTCACTGATCAGGCGAGAGATGGCTATG
The DNA here is from genome assembly GCA_029216955.1 of Iris pallida. NCBI lineage: Eukaryota > Viridiplantae > Streptophyta > Magnoliopsida > Asparagales > Iridaceae > Iris > Iris pallida. Next base: position 2,655,374 of record JANAVB010038218.1, read on the forward strand.
CTTTCAGTAGATTCCAGTTGGAAGATTCCAGATTGGGGTATATCTACATGTCTTACTCTAGTATTTCCCCTCCCAGCAAGTGAATCCAAAATTTCGACACAATGATTCAAGATGAGTCCAGCCAAAATATAATGATACCAGTACATGATTCCAGTTAAATGATTCCAGTTAAAAGATTCCAGTAGGTGATTCCAGTAATAGAGATGATACCAATAATAGAGGCCAGAAAATAAAAGTGTGTCGTATACATGAATCCAGAAATATTCACACGTGTTGTAATAGAGAATCGCATACAACTAACTAGAACTGAAGTACAGTAATTGACAAGTAAATGAGAAAACTATCAGAGAATGTACTCGCCTGATGTCTGAATGTCCAAAGTAAATATACTGTCCAATGAGAGGTGTCTGGCTCCTAATCAGAACAGCACAAGTCACAACAAGTCCAAAATAACAATATAAAGTTCTACTATGCATTCTACATGATTCTAGGTCAATCTAGACCAAAGTCAACTCTTGGTCAACTTGGTCAACTGCACTAGTCAAACTAGGTCAAACTAGGTCATGTCCTAACCCAGCAAGTCTTACTAGGCCTAACCAAGACTATCCTAGCAAGCACACATCAATACAAGGCTATACAAACCAACATACACCCAACTCTATATAGCATGCAATTATTTAATACTCAAATAGGAAAGAATTCACATTGGATATACACTAGGTAATCTACTACTTTAAGCTATATATGTCTACACATATATACACATGCATATATTGGTATTCAACATTAGGTCTATAATCATGGCATTTCAAATGGTTATATAAACTTATATATTACAACACAATATGCTAACATATATATAATATACATACATAGCTAAGTTAACTGTATTCATAAATACTTATTTAAGAGGCTATATGTGTGTATGTGAACATGGCAAAGGGGCAAGTGAGGGTTAAATGGGCATACATAGTGTATACATATCAAAGAGTGTCAAAGTGTAAGTGAACAAAGTGTCAAGTGTGATAGTGTCAACATAGTGTAAGGGGTACATGAGGTAATATAGGATTTGTGTTAACATAGAACATTACATCTCACTAACTTGTATATTGCATACATTATATCTATTATTATATTACATTCATGCTTGCATTCATTCATCATTCATTTATTCTCTTGCACCACTATATGTACCATATATTACATACTATGGAACCTACATATTCATTACAAGTCATACTTATACATGCTTACATTAGATAGGATACTTACACCTCATACATTATTTATTTAAACATTTACTCATGCTTACATTCTCTATTTAGTTACATAATGTATATACATTAACATGGATTAAAATCAAATAGAACATTATATTACATACAAGGGTGCACAAAATGCATATGTCGAATAGTAACTCTTACTAATAATCAATACTGTACCATCTCATCATGAATTAAAATCTAGGATTAAAGTATGTTATATATCTATGTGTTAGCTTTCCGAAACTTCAAACGGATCGCGTTTTCGTTTCCGAAAACTCCCGGAATCGCGAAAACACCGAGAACGCGTTTGTCTTTCGTACAGCTGACACTCAAATAATTCTCCAGAAAGTTACAGAAAGAATTAGGCCTATTAATATATGTTTTTGGAAATCTAACTTCAATACGCTTTTTTTAAAAAAATGGGAGATTAAACCGAGCTTTGATCTAGAAGTTATGACATTTCTAAGTTAGGGCTTAAATTAAAAACGTGGATAAAAATCATGACGGATTTGGGTAGTTTGAGACAAAAGAACACAAGTATATAACATAATATATCAAGAACTCACTCTCTACACTAATATATATATATGAGACACTATAGAACACATCTCTAATACAAAAATATGAGATTAAACATGTAATAATTTATTCATACATAACAACAACACATAGTGTGTCCAAATTGAGGTTTTCCCACATGGACACAACCACAACACAAAGGACACTCATATGACCTCCAAATGGACACGAAATGGACACAAATGGAGATACAACCATGGGAGTCATTCCTATGGGTTCAAAATAGACCTATATGTATGAGAAAATGAAAATGAGAAGGGATTTATACCTCCCGGTAGATCGAATCGAAGAAAAGCCTTCCCGGAGCGACACCGACACGTAGAGATTCCAAAAGGACACGAACGAGCTCCGAATCCTCCCAAACTTGGGTAGCTTCTTCCTTGGCTAGAATGGAGAAGGAAAAAAAAAGAAGATTTGGTGGCAAAATGGAAGAATTGGTGGAGTGAGAAATGGAAGGATTTGGTGGAGAAATTGCTAGGGATTGCTCTCTAGAAATTTGGGGAAGAACAAGAGAGAGAGTGTGGATGAGAATAATGAAATGAACTTGAGCCTATCCTCTCCCAAAGTGGCTGGCCATATGGGACTATTTGTCCTATTCTGGTAAGGTCCAAAATGCCCCCACTAACCTATTCTATTAGTATTAGGAAAGGGCTAATTGGTTGGGGCTAAATTAGTCATTCTAAAGTCTCTAATCACACTAACCTTATCCATAATAATTAGTCTAACAACTAACTAAAATATTTCTCTCATGTGGACTAAAATTAATATCATGTGGGCCATGTCTAACTAGTGTGTGGGTCCCACTAGAGTCAAACTACCCCCGGGTCCCCGTTTCAAGTCAGATTGAGTTGAAATTCAACCCGACTCAAATAATCCCCAAACAATATCATAAATAATAAAATAAATTTCAAAAATACAAAATGACAAAATACCCATGTTCCTGAAAACTGGGGGTGACAAATTCCTCGAAATTAAAACCAAACAATAGTAAAATGTCAAAATCACAAGTCATAATTTTAAATAGTTTAAAAATGATTAAAAATCACCAAAAATCATAATATGAATAATAATCAATAATAATAATTATAATTACAAAATTTCAAAATTACCCTCATCTGGAAAACTGGGTGTTACAATCCTACCCACCTTATAAAAATTTCGTCCTCGAAATTAAGATGATCGCACCCCCTTCTATGTCAAACATAGTCAAGGGTCAATCATAGTCAATTCTCAACATCCAAGTACTTGGTCATCAACTGGTCAACTTCTTAGGGTTTTACCTATGCTAGCTATCTAGGTTGTTGGCAACTAAATTTAGCAAAAGAGAAACTCTATAATAGACTAGCTCTTAACTTCCCAATCCTACAGTTACCTATAACTAAATACCTACAAGCTAAGCACATAAATATCAAATACCACATATATATATATGCTCAAGAACAACAACCCATCACATATATCCTAAGTATATCATCTATATATATAGATACATGCTAATCAACCAAGGGTTAGGCAGACTAAACTTATAAGGGTCTGCACACTGCCTATAAAGGTGATCAACACAAAGGAACTCAACACGAAGAGAACTTAACTAAAATGGAAAACTGAACCAAGTATAAGCTAAACAACATATTTATAACCCTATACAACAATGGCCTATAGATACCAACTAACCTATATCCCATATGCCAATATTATCTGCAATCTATCTATGCAAATAGACCTCTCGGTCTTAGGTGAAACTACAACTATACTCAAAGACAGGCTCTGGTCATGGGTGCCTCACTGGAAAAGGTAAGGAAAAGTAGTAATAATCATCAAGGCTGTAAGGCATACTAACATCCTATGTGTAACTGGTTGTTATTATAGATAACAAAAGAATTATCTGCAATGGGTTACTATTCTAACACCAATACTAACTATCACCTCTAGGGTACAGACACTCAACAAGTCATCATACCATTATACTATGAAGGAACTACCTATGAATAAGCTCTACAAAACTAAATATCCCTACTCCTAAGTCATTTATAACAATCAAAAGGGTATGATGTTTAAACCTTCTCAAGATACAATCTGTTAATCATATGCGTCTGTCCAAAATCATGTTGTCCAGAGTCTTCATCATGCTAGTGAGCAAGGCTATGATAATCACAGAGTCCTTGACTAAGGTACGTACCTCTAGGTTCATGGTATTTAAAATTTTTGCACTGCCGCATGCGACGGCAAAAATCTTAAATTCCCATACCCGAGAATACATCCAAAATCTGACTACATGTCCTCACTATGCCAACTAACACGACTATCGAGGATTCTAGATCCCATGATTTAGGCGACCTAGCCCATATAATTTTCTCAGAAGGAAAACAAACACAACAAAAGAGTAACATGACAAAATTAATCAATCAACAAGGAACAGATGGAATCGGATTTCAAGGTAATTATAAAAGACAATTACGGGAATGGAATTGAGAAGAACGGAACTTGCAGCAAGATCTCCAACGGTCTGTGCATCCTCAACTGTCCTGACGATAGCTCACCCTGCTGGTTTCCTCCAGCCTGATGCTGATACTGCACAAATCCTGCTGTGATGCTGCATGAATCGCTGCTGCTGAGAGAAATCGAAAACGAAGGGAAAAGTCTCTGTACAGACGGAGGTGCACCTCCAATGTAGCAGAAATGCCAACCTGAGTCGGTACAAACAAGAGCTGCGGTCTCGAGGCCCTGATAAACAGGACGAGAGGTGGCCAGCCTCTCGATAGTATCCCCCGAACCGAAGCGATGAGATCGTGCCTTCTAATCATCATGAAGACAGATTAAAACAAGAAACAATTTCTGAGAATGAAGCAAAATTTCAAAGAAGGGCAGATTGTATTCAAGGGAAAAACAATAAACAACAAATTTAGATAAAGGGATCTGATAAGAAGTTTTTCCTAATGTGATTGAGTACCTTCAAAATATCCTAATCCTACTGCAGGCTTAGTGATACTCTAGTTCAATACCACTACATAAACTCGACCTGTATGGGCCACCACTAAAAACGTGTCACACCCGCACCCTAGAGTAAGGGCACGAGAACGTAACAACGCCCAGCCTACGCCGCAGTGTCGGCGGTAGAAACGCTGTCCTAGGTCTCATGCATCTAACAGTATAAGGCTAAGCAGTTTATACTCCCCGATTGGGGGTGATATGGCAGAATGTAAACTCAATCACATCTAAGGTAGAGCATAATGGTAGATAGATAAAACATGAAATCCAAAGAGATACAGCAGATAGAAGTCTAAGTGTCTAAGATACAAACTCAGAAAATATTTCAAAGCTCAATACAGTAATTCATAGAATAAATACAACTCAATACAACTGAAATAACTAACTATACAACCTCTAATATATCTCCTCTAGGCTAGCAGACAACCTCCAGGCTATCTGTAAAATTTATCAACAGGTCCAGTCAGGACAGGAACGAGTACAACTCATCAAGAAAACCCAAGTAAATGACAAAGAACTATAAAACAGTTATAGACAGTTGTATTGATGAATATGGCAGTTTATGTTCAGGTGATGGTAAGAAGACAGATAAAGTGCAAGGAAAGAAAATAACTAAACAAGAGAAGAATCATAGCAATAAAGACTGTAAAAATAGAACTAGCTGAACCAGGGTAATATAATGTAAAGTCCAGACAGCAATGTAGACAAGTGTAACTCCAATGTAAGTCCAGTACAAGATGAATCTAATACAAGATGAATCCAGTAAGGGACGATTCCAGTTATAGTGATCAAAGATTCCAGGGTGAGTCCAGCCTATACTCTTGCAGTGTATTTTAAAATACCGAGTTCGACATATAGACGGCTGTAGGTAATCAGGCACATCCCTCACTGATCAGGCGAGAGATGGCTATGCTTCCAGTAGATTCCAGTTGGGAGATTCCAGATTGGGGTATATCTACATGTCTTACTCTAGTATTTCTCCTTCCAGCAAGTGAATCCAAAATTTCGACACAATGATTCAAGATGAGTCCAGCCAAAATATAATGATACCAGTACATAATTCCAGTTAAATGATTCCAGTTAAAAGATTCCAGTAGGTGATTCCAGTAATAGAGATGATACCAATAATAGAGGCCAAAAAATAAAAGTGTGTCGTATACATGAATCCAGAAATATTCACACGTGTTGTAATAGAGAATCGCATACAACTAACTAGAACTGAAGTACAGTAATTGACAAGTAAATGAGAAAACTATCAGAGAATGTACTCGCCTGATGTCTGAATGTCCAAAGTAAATATACTGTCCAATGAGAGGTGTCTGGCTCCTAATCAGAACAGCACAAGTCACAACAAGTCCAAAATGACAATATAAAGTTCTACTATGCATTCTACATGATTCTAGGTCAATCTAGACCAAAGTCAACTCTTGGTCAACTTGGTCAACTGCACTAGTCAAACTAGGTCAAACTAGGTCATGTCCTAACCCAGCAAGTCTTACTAGGCCTAACCAAAACTATCCTAGCAAGCACACATCAATACAAGGCTATACAAACCAACATACACCCAACTCTATATAGCATGCAATTATTTAATACTCAAATAGAAAAGAATTCACATTGGATATACACTAGGTAATCTACTACTTTAAGCTATATATGTCTACACATATATACGCATGCATATATTGGTATTCAACATTAGGTCTATAATCATGGCATTTTAAATGGTTATATAAACTTATATATTACAACACAATATGCTAACATATATATAATATACATACATAGCTAAGTTAACTGTATTCATAAATACTTATTTAAGAGGCTATATGTGTGTATGTGAACATGGCAAAGGGGCAAGTGAGGGTTAAATGGGCATACATAGTGTATACATATCAAAGAGTGTCAAAGTGTAAGTGAACAAAGTGTCAAGTGTGATAGTGTCAACATAGTGTAAGGGGTACATGAGGTAATATAGGATTTGTGTTAACATAGAACATTACATCTCACTAACTTGTATATTGCATACATTATATCTATTATTATATTACATTCATGCTTGCATTCATTCATCATTCATTTATTCTCTTGCACCACTATATGTACCATACATTACATACTATGGAACCTACATATTCATTACAAGTCATACTTATACATGCTTACATTAGATAGGATACTTACACCTCATACATTATTTATTTAAACATTTACTCATGCTTGCATTATCTATTTAATTACATAATGTATATACATTAACATGGGTTAAAAATCAAATAGAACATTATATTACATACAAGGGTGCACAAAATGCATATGTCGAATAGTAAACTCTTACTAATAATCAATACTGTACCATCTCATCATGAATTAAAATCTAGGATTAAAGTATGTTATATATCTATGTGTTAGCTTTCCGAAACTTTAAACGGATCGCGTTTTCGTTTCCGGAAACTCCCGGAATCGCGAAAACACCGAGAACGCGTTTGTCTTTCGTACAGCTGACACTCAATAATTCTCCAGAAAGTTACAGAAAGAATTAGGCCTATTAATATATGTTTTTGGAAATCTAACTTCAATATGCTTCTTTTAAAAAAAATGGGAGATTAAACCGAGCTTTGAGCTAGAAGTTATGACATTTCTAAGTTAGGGCTGAAATTAAAAACGTGGATAAAAATCATGACGGATTTGGGTAGTTTGAGACAAAAGAACACAAGTATATAACATAATATATCAAGAACTCACTCTCTACACTAATATATATATATATGAGACACTATAGAACATATCTCTAATACAAAAATATGAGATTAAATATGTAATAATTTATTCATACATAACAACAACACATAGTGTGTCCAAATTTGAGGTTTTCCCACATGGACACAACCACAACACAAAGGACACTCATATGACCTCCAAATGGACACAAAATGGACACAAATGGAGATACAACCATGGGAGTCATTCCTATGGGTTCAAAATAGACCTATATGCATAAGAAAATGAAAAGAGAAGAGATTTATACCTCCCGGTAGATCGAATCGAAGAAAAGCCTTCCCGGAGCGACACCGACACGTAGAGATTCCAAAAGGACACGAACGAGCTCCGAATCCTCCCAAACTTGGGTAGCTTCCTCCTTGGCTAGAATGGAGAAGGAAAGAAAATTTGGTGGCAAAATGGAAGAATTTGGTGGAGAAATGGAAGGATTTGGTGGAGAAATTGCTAGGGATTGCTCTCTAGAAATTTGGGGAAGAACAAGAGAGAGAGGTGGATGAGAATAATGAAATGAACTTGAGCCTATCCTCTCCCAAAGTGGCTGGCCATATGAGGCTATTTGTCCTATTATGGTAAGGTCCAAAATGCCCCCACTAACCTATTCTATTAGTATTAGGAAAGGGCTAATTGGTTGGGGCTAAATTAGTTATTCTAAAGTCTCTAATCACACTAACCTTATCCATAATAATTAGTCTAACTACTAACTAAATATTTCTCTCATGTGGACTAAAATTAATATCATGTGGGCCATGTCTAACTAGTGTGTGGGTCCCACTAGAGTCAATACCCCCGGGTCCCCGTTTCAAGTCAGATTGAGTTGAAATTCGAACCCGACTCAAATAATCCCAAAACAATATCATAAATAATAAATAAATTTCAAAAATATTTCAAAAATACAAAATGACAAATACCCATGTTCCTGAAAACTGGGGTGACAAATTCCTCGAAATTAAACCAAACAATAGTAAAATGTCAAAATCACAAGTCATAATTTTAAATAGTTTAAAAATGATTAAAAATCACCAAAAATCATAATATGAAATAAATCAATAATAATAATTAATTACAAAATTTCAAAATTACCCTCATCTGGAAACTGGGTGTTACAAAACTCTCTTAGAATCACAAGGAGCCAAATGAACCATAAATGGGTGAAAGAGAAGCAAGTTTGCACTTGCCTTCTCCTGCTGCTGGTAGGTGGTGGAGAGTAATGAGAGAAAGAAGAAGAAGTAATGGTAGGAGAAGTAATGAGGAGAGAAGGAGAGGGTGGCTTTAAATAGGAAGGGTGGTGGTAGGTGGGAGTGTGGGCCGGGTTTAAGGGGAGTCAGCAAACCGAAACCCAATAAGACTAAAGCAGCAAATAAAATGCAGGTAATTAAATTGCAGAAATAAAATTTACAGGAAATTAATTAACATGAAAATTTAAAGAGCAGATAATTAATTAACATGAAAATTTAAAAGAATTTAAATACAGAATAATACATGATAAATACTAAATAAATGCACATGAGTTGTACATGTATAAAAATATGCATTCCGGGAACGGGGAGTGACATCTCTACCCACCTTAGAAAAATTCCGTCCTCAGAATTTCAAATCCAAGCCGGATAGAAATATCAGAGCTAAACTAATACAAGCAATTCTAGTGAGCAAGCAATCATTGTTACCATATCAAAAGCAAGCACTATATATGTAAATCCATCAATCTACGATTTCAAGTAGTTCTATCCATAAGGCGATAAGCATGAAGAATCAGACAATCAAGGTATACATAAAATATACCTTGTGAGTCAAACAGGTGTGGATACCGTGATCGGATATCATCCTCACGTTCCCACGTTGACTCTCCCAAGGAGTGATGACCCCAAGCAACACGGACAAGACTAATTGTTCGGTTCTTGAGTATCTTCTCTCTTCGGTCCAAAATGGACACAGGCTGTTCCTCGTAAGACAGGTTGGTACCAACAACCAGCTCAGAGTGATCGAGGACATGGCTTGGGTCCGATACATACCTACGTAGTTGAGATACATGAAATACGTCATGCACCTCTCGTAACGAAGGTGGGAGTGATAAACGATAAGCAACATCGCCTATCCGATCAAGGATAACGAATGGGCCCACGTACCGCGGACTCAATTTCCCGCGAACGCCAAATCTAATGACCCCACGAGTAGGTGAGATCCGCAAGAATACGTGGTCCCCAACAAAAAACTCTACCGGCCTACGATGCTGATCCGCCCAATGACGATGCTGATCCTGCGCAACTCGAAGTCGCTCTCTAATTCCCTTAACTACTTCAAACCGTCTGAATAATCATTTCTGGGCCTAGCATCTTCCTCTCCCCGATATCATCCCATGCAAGCGGTGACCTGCACTTCTTACCATATAATGCTTCGAATGGCGCCATCTGGATACGGGCCTGATAACTATTGTTGTATGAGAACTCGACCAAGTGCAGGTGACTTTCCCAAGACCCTCCAAAATCTAGAGTGCAAGCTCTCAACATGTCTTCTAAGGTCTGAATCGTTCTTTCTGATTGCCCATCCGTCTGCGGATGGTAAGCCGTGCTAAACCTTAACTTGGTACCCAGACTATGATGTAAGCTCTTCCAAAAATGTGATGTAAAGCGGGTATCTCGATCCGACACAATACTGACAGGAACTCCATGCTGCCTGACTATCTGTTGCATATATAACTCTGCCAACTTTTCTGTAGATTGCCCTACTCTGAAGGGAAGAAAGTGTGCTACCTTTGTAAGCCGATCTACTATCACCCTAATAGCATCCTTACCACTTGGTGATCTCGGTAAACCGGTCACAAAGTCCATTGTAATATACTCTCATTTCCATTCCGGGATAGGAAGCGGTTGTAACAACCCAGCTGGCCTCTGCTGTTCTGCCTTCACCTGCTGACATACCAAGCAACGGGAAACAAATCTAGCTATCTCCCTGTCACGACCCGCACCCATTTTTTTTAACGGATACGAGACGTGTCCAAGCCAGCCTACACCGCAGTGTCGGCGGTAGAACGCTGTCACGGCCATGAAGATCAAGAATCACAAACCATGCTCATTCACATAATTAATTTAATTTACAAAGATCACAAGTTTTACATTTGCTGAAAAATATAAACTTGTACAAATATTTGAATGGCTACAACTCCACTAACTAGCTAATCTCTAGGCTTTCCGTCTGCAAGTATACCATCACTCCCCAAACTAAGTGATCCTCGGCTAACCTGAAAATGTTGGTTTCCAGTCAGGAATGGAACGAGCACAATTCACTGAATACAATTTCAAATAAAGAAAATGACTATAAAACAAAGGTTAGGCATTAGTCATGAGTTTTGAAAATAACAGTAAAGCCGTAAGGAAATCAATAGTAATAAATAGACCAATATACTTTCCACCTTTAGAAGTACCTTTGACATGTGATCGGTCTGGGGTGCTACACCGCACGGTCTACGAGGTCTACTTTACGAGGTCTACTTTACGAGGTCTACTTTACTAGGTCTACTTGCAGAAAATAAACAATGTCTACGAGGTCTACTGCAGAAAATAAACAATGTCTACGAGGTCTACTGCATGAAAATAAACAATGTCTACGAGGTCTACTGTATGAAAATAAACAATGTCTACGAGGTCTACTGCATGAAAATAAATAATGTCTACGAGGTCTACTGCATGAAAATAAATAATGTCTACGAGGTCTACGGTCGGATCACACATCCTTGGTACTTCTCATTCCCGACTCAACAATTTATAATAGAGTATAAAAATATCACATAACTAATGACCAATCAATGAAATATAGTAAAGATCAATATCGAAATACAGACAATAAACTGTACTCGCCTGAGGTCCTTTGCTGGTGAAACCGGCAATCTGAACTACTCAATGTGCCACTATAGTCAAAACCCGTACAACAGTCCCCGAAAGCTGAAATAAACAATACCAATGATCTCAGAATAGTCCAATTAGCTAAGATTGCCTGTTCTTACGTCCAATTCTGGACACAGGGGCAAAACGGTAATTTTGGGCAAGAACGATGTCCGCCATTGGACCCGCTTTGCACCGAAAAGCGTGCCAGAGTCAATGGTCTCTAAAGTCATCAAACTATATGTCTACGGATCCAGTTTTCTGATACGAACCCAACCGTATGTCCATAGTTGGATTCCGGCGGGCTGTGCACAAAATCGTCCGTTGAGTGGGACCGTAGGCCCGCAAAACGGTGATTTTGTCAACGGTCTCAGAATCGGACCAAACTTGGCATGCAGGTCCAGAAAAACGATACGGTCCTGTTGGCGCAAGTTTCGTCTTCATTTGATGGACCTGCACAAGGTAATTGGGAAGTTTCTCTTCATACTTTATGTGATTTTTATTGGTTTGGGTTTTGAGCCCAAGTATTATATTTATTTATTTTTTTTCTTGTTTCCATATTCTAGTGGCCAAAGGCTCTGGCCCATAAGCCCTTGTACTTATCCATTTCTATGATGGGTACTCTTGGCTCGTTTAAACAAATATTAGATGAGGAAACATGGTCCCATGCTTATACAGAGAATACTTAATTCTCTGCTTCCCATACTCTTAGGTAGTGCAACTTGGTGTTTTCCGTGAGCTAATGAATTTGTTTTGAGGGAAGTGTTACTATAACTAGGAACAGTGCCATCTTGGCCACTTTGCTAACACTTCATATTCGTGTTCTCTTCTAGCATGGTGTATGCGAACTAGAGCAGTATAACAGGTCCTACACGAGGAAGAACTATACCTTCAGGAGTTGTTCCCTCGATGGAACAGTGCACTCGACACTGGCACAACGAGCTAGGCGGAGGCGTCGACAGCTATTTACAGAGGGAACATCGTCTCTTGGCCATCTCAGTTGTAGCAACAATGGCGCTTGATCGAGCACATAGTACTATCGAACTTGTCAAGAAGTTGAGCGTCACCATGGTTCGATTGTCGAGCAAAGACCACGCAACAAGATGACTTGGTCGGTTGGACGTCGGCTTGACGGGCACTGCACGGATCTCGGCGGTCGGCATCTCCATGGAAGCACGGGGATGGCCATCAACGGCTACTGCTATCGTGACTCTCGGCACAACGTAGAGTGGTGGAAAGTGCGGTATCTTCTGGACGGTGCAACGTCGACCCGGCAACGTCAAGCAATGAGGACAGCGCCGACAAAGCCTCGCGCTACGGGTTGCGATGGTCGTCGCCACGGCTGTACGACCCTGTGGGCCGTGCCTGGCCGGAGCGCCTGCCGGCGGCGGTGCCAGGGTGGCCGCGCCATGGCCGCTACTTATGCTGTTGCCACGCTTGCTGTCAGTGCTCGCGCCGGCGACGCACGGTGGTCCAGCGTCCAGGGGGTGGGGTGGCAGGAAGTTGCGGAGTGGCCGGAGGTGTTGTGCGGGTTGGCGAGAATGCCGCTGCACGACCGGGAAGGCACGGTGCAGGCGGTTGTAGCCAGGTCGATACAGAGAAGATGGATGAGAAGAAAGCAATGGGCGGCTAGGGTTCGTATATTAGCTCTCTCGATCTCGATATATATACCTAGTGTATATCTAAGGGTTCGGCTGCTCTGTTGCGTGAGGGGAGGGTTTACAGCTCGTGGGTTGAGCTGAGATAGGCTCGGCCTTGTGGCCTGGCTGAAAGGTGGGCTAGTTTTGAATTGTTAAGCTCTGCTAATTTGGGGCTTTGTTGCTCGGTTTCCCAACGGTTGGGGGAGGAAATTCCTGGGCTTGTGGCCTATAAATATACATAAACATATATATATATATAACACTCTTACCTGCCATAGCAAATTATATGAATGGAAATGTGATCTTCCTGGAAAAGCTCCAGTGCATGGACCCTAACATTTGTATCAATCTCTAGTCATAAGATTTTCAATGGTAATATATTCTATAGAAAACCATTATTCTTATAGAATTGAATAAAACCGAGTAAATCAGCCAGCTACTACATCACTTTGCTCAGTGAATAAGCCATCATATAAACCTTCTTATAAGCAGTTGATCAAACTGTTTTGCTTTCATACTTCCTATTTCTTTTATATGTATATATATATACATATACATATATAAATCCTAATATATTTATATGCCTAGTTAAATATATACCTTAATATAACATGCATATAAGTATATACATAAATAAATTCTGAAAATATGTTTATACAAAATATAATATAAATAATACCTATTTGATGATGAAGGAAATAACCATTTAATAATAACTAAATAATTATTTATAAAAATTCTAAAATCACTATTTAAAATCAAATACATAAAAATATATTTCAAAATTCCGGGAAGGGGAGCTACAAATCTACCCACCTTAAAAATAATTTCGTCCTCGAAATTCAAATTCATAACTATTTCTTAAAATTCAAAGTCTGGTATTCCTTTAATCTCCTCAATTTTAATTCCTCAAAATAGTTCATGTCCTTCTCCTTGTCCATTTTGGCAACTACAAAATATCGAGTATTTCTACCCACCTTTGGTCACACTACTCCCTCAAAGCTAGGTCACTAAAATTTTATAATCATCCAACCAGTTGCTCAAATTCTTCCAAGGGATATATATCGCCTATGGTATCTATAATTCTCGCATATCTATCAAGCAACTCAAAATTCAATTGTCAACTAACTTATACTATAACCTCTGCTAAATTCTAAGCAACACGGTTATCGACCCCCAAAATAGGAAGGACGAGAGTCAATGGTACGAAAAGACGAGGAAGAATAACTGTGAACAAGCACGAGGTTTCAAGAGCGGTAGAGGATATCAAATGATACCGATAAAGTGGACCTTATGAACCATTGACTTATTAGCTAGATTGGGGCTACTCCGTTCCAATCACTGGCTAACTTCGAAGAGACCCTTTGTTTCTTAGAGAGGCTTGCAACCTATGCACTACGGAAATTCCGTTCTCGAAATTAAAACTAAGCATGGTTTCATGATAGAACAGAATTTGGAAAATCAAGATTGTGATCTATTCCGTAGTTTTTTTTTTTAAACGCACGAGCAAAGAATATAAATACGATACAAATTGTATCGCGACTTCCAGGTAGATGGGATAAGGGTTACAAATGACTTCACATCCTAAGAGATGGAGACTACCTAATAGGTGTAGGGAGCTATCTCAATTAGTTCGGTTGTATATACTCCAAAAATGGTGGTTTGTATAGATGGGTTTACTGGATCTTAATGGATTTCCGAATTGGACGTCCATCGCTGGTTGGATGAACCTTGGACTTTAATCTATAATGACTGGACAAGATCCCAATGCTAAAACTATTCCCACTAGGTTAGGGTAACCTGAAATAAGTTTTCACTCGAGTGGTTGAGCTAGATAGTAGTCAGATTGGTTAATATGCCTTGTAAGCCTTGCAGGTGCGTTTTCCGTGACTTTTGTGTTTAAGTAGCACGAGAAGACACAATTGACTGGCACCCAAGTGTCATGTGCTTAGTAGGCTTCAAGTAGATCACAACCATATATTGGGACAAAGGAATGGGGTCATGGTTAAGGCTCTAATGGAGGTTGGGAAGTATACCGGTACTATGGTAAAGGTTATAACTAGTCCTTCTAACCTGAAAGTCGTACCCCAAAAATAGAGTACAAGGGGACGGGTTTGAGTGGGACACGATATACCTAGGTGAAAGTAAACTCGTCTAGATCTTACATATAAAATTTGTCGGAGGGTAACAGCTGGTCTCGTGCTCCGAATATTAATGACACGGCCGGGGACACAAAATGATCTAAATGAAAAGTGGGAGTCCATGGCTCTAATTATCATCCTAATGGAAGTTGTTCTAATCATTCGGTAATCCTGGTATATCTTAAAATTTTAGAAGGCTTACAGTCTACCCACCTTAGAAGTTAAGTCATGGTCTTAGGACTAATGAGGTTAGAAGAATTCCAAGGTCCGGGTATTGTACCTCGATTCTCGGTAATAAGGAACAAGGTACGACATAATGGAATATGGTAGATATAAGTCAAGTCAAGGATCATTCTTCAACCAGTGGAAAACGAGTGTGTACAATGACACATGGTCAACGAAATAGATGAACTTACACATCCATAGTATACAAGAGTTATTGACAGGGTAACCAACTCTAAGGCACAAGATTTCTACGACTGAGTCGTGAATTTTCATTTGTGTCAAACTGCCAGACTATCGTCACAAAAGTCGTAGTGATCGTGTATTGCTGTTGATAACTGGTAGACAGGGTATTAAAGCTATGGTATTGGCTAAGCTAGTGACTGTGGTGTTCCAACACTAGTTAGGTCTTAATAATAAAATTTACCTAACTAGAGTAATATTTGTTGGAAACTAATCTCGGGATGAGTGTCCCGGTAAATGATTACCCTATTGTCCACTCATCTCATGTCTAACTGTAGGCTTCGGTCGATGGAGGGTTGGTTCAAGGCTTAAGGGTTGAAAGTAAAGGTAATATTCAAGAAAATATTTAGAGACACAAAGAATTGTTTCTCGAGAGTAGATAGTCTCCTGGGTTGGCATTACGACTAAGGGTAAAACCCTAATCATTCTTAAATTCAGATGACTAGAGGGTTCCAATAGTAGTTTGAGGGTCAAGAGGAGAACGAATAACTCAACCACATGGCTGGCCGATGGTAGCTACACTTGTGTATACTACTACCATTGCCATGGAGATACTCTGTATCTCTCTACCATCAGAGAGCTTTCGTCTTTCCAAATCGGTGAAAGACAAAAACAATAAAGAGTTCAATGGAGATGTTACTGAATACAATTTCGTGATTCAAAGACGAACATATAATTCAAGAGGAATTGTCAAAGCAGTCGCGGGTAAGATCCTAGAGACATCTATATATCTCCCTCTACGTAGGGTAATTAAATAAAGTGCGAACCAAATGCATCATGGTTGATCAGACCATAATACACTGATTCTGATTAGACAATATGTTTGCGGGCGTCCCCAATAAACATATATCTTGAATCAAGCTCGATAAAAGAGTAAGCTTGCAAAAACTAGGCTGTAATAGCATAGTTGGTCAAGAGAGTCAACATATAAATATGCGAGATTTTTGAAAGGAGGCACAAGTGGTTCGAGTTTTGAGAGGATCAGAACCTTACCTGGGGTTATTGTTTATACAGTCAACCTATTATCTTCTATCCAGTCGGCCTTGGTCGACTAAAGGTTTATGGACTTCTGAATTCTATATTCTAGGTAACCTATTAGAGTCAGTCAATTTACTCATCTATAGATCGCGAGGATCATACGGAGTGCTAGGTCGGGAGGCATGCTACCAAATTTACAAACTTCCACTACTATTGGCTTCGGATCTTATAGAACATACTGGCGCTGTCCTATCCTCTATAGTATCCCTAATTTGTAATCACGTCTGAAATCATTTCACCGAGAATTATGCCTCGTCCGTGTACTCGGGCGATGGTAAACTCTTGGTTCTGTGATTCGGATGTGATATACTATCAGATACTCTACCTTATCTCGACACCCGGGTAACTATGATCAAAGAGGACCACTAGCCATAGTTTTAGCAATATTCTATAACCTATATTTTCTTAAACTAATCCCAACTCTAGGGGTCGTGTCTTGCCAGTGCGCTGCTGGCTACAGTGAATCCAAGGTCTCCATAATTCAAATAAATGGCGACAGTGCGCTGCTGTCCTGCCATTATGAGTTAATTAACATTCCTTTAACTACATCTGGAAAAATTAATCCATGAGCTCCTAGAGATTCAAATAGGTTGCCTATGAAATAAAGTGTAAGCATTTGTCCTATCAGTCACCACCCTTAAAATAGAGCTTGAACGGGGAGGAAATAACTGAAGACAAAAGAGATACGAACACTCTAGTATCTATCTCCTGTGTATTCAAACTATGGAGGAAAACTTGAATCGAAATTGACTCGAGGTTCACATATGGATAACATAATCAACATTATATAAAATAATAATTCTTAGGGCAAATAGGAACTAATTAGGCAATTTGGACTAAGATATGAGGATGATATCTAAAGAGGCAACGAGAAGGAATTGAATAATTTATCTATGTGAGATCATCAATTCCAAGAAGCTCTTGCCGCTCCAAGTGAATAATTTATCCACATTGGACCATATCTTCCAATCAAGAGGTAATAGTGTACCTATGGGGATCTAGCAAACTATCAAAATTAATAACTCCTCATCTAAATTGCATGGCCTAGACTACCCATCAGTCAATTTGTGTAAGGGACTCCTAGTCCTAGTCATTCAATTAAATTAAATTAATCCTTGTTCGTGAATGAGCATGTTCTAGTCGCAGGCTCGCAATAGTACAACTAACTTAAGTACTACCACGAGTTCGCATGATTTGCAAAAATTGACCTGCATGGGCCACCACAAAAACTTGTCACGACCCACACCCGTTTTTTTTTTAAACGGATACGAGACGTGTCCAAGCCAGCCTACGCCGCAGTGTCGGCGGTAGAACGCTGTCACGGCCATGAAGATCAAGAATCACAAACCATGCTCATTCACATAATTAATTTAATTTACAAAGATCACAAGTTTTACATTTGCTGAAAAATATAAACTTGTACAAATATTTGAATGGCTACAACTCCACTAACTAGCTAATCTCTAGGCTTTCCGTCTGCAAGTATACCATCACTCCCCAAACTAAGTGATCCTCGGCTAACCTGAAAATGTTGGTTTCCAGTCAGGAATGGAATGAGCACAATTCACTGAATACAATTTCAAATAAAGAAAATGACTATAAAACAAAGGTTAGGCATTAGTCATGAGTTTTGAAAATAACAGTAAAGCCGTAAGGAAATCAATAGTAATAAATAGACCAATATACTTTCCACCTTTAGAAGTACCTTTGACATGTGATCGGTCTGGGGTGCTACACCGCACGGTCTACGAGGTCTACTTTACAAGGTCTACTTTACGAGGTCTACTTTACTAGGTCTACTTGCAGAAAATAAACAATGTCTACGAGGTCTACTGCAGAAAATAAACAATGTCTACGAGGTCTACTGCATGAAAATAAACAATGTCTACGAGGTCTACTGCATGAAAATAAACAAGGTCTACTGCATGAAAATAAACAATGTCTACGAGGTCTACTGCATGAAAATAAACAATGTCTACGAGGTCTACGGTCGGATCACACATCCTTGGTACTTCTCATTCCCGACTCAACAATTTATAATAGAGTATAAAAATATCACATAACTAATGACCAATCAATGAAATATAGTAAAGATCAATATCGAAATGCAGACAATAAACTGTACTCGCCTGTGGTCCTTTGCTGGTGAAACCGACAATCTGAACTACTCAATGTGCCACTATAGTCAAAACCCGTACAACAGTCCCCGAAAGCTGAAATAAACAATACCAATGATCTCAGAATAGTCCAATTAGCTAAGATTGCATGTCCTTACGTCCAATTCTGGACACAGGGGCAAAACGGTAATTTCGGGCAAAAACGATGTCCGCCGTTGGATCCGCTTTGCACCGAAAAGCGTGCCAGAGTCAATGATTTCTAAAATCGTCAAACTACATGTCTACGGATCCGGTTTTCCGATATGAACCCAACCGTATGTCCAGAGTTGGATTCCGGTGGGCTGTGCACAAAATCGTCCGTTGAGTGGGACCGTAGGGCCCGCAAAACGGTGATTTTGTCAACGGTCTCAGAATCGGACCAAACTTGGCATGCAGGTCCAGAAAAACGATACGGTCCTATTGGCGCAAGTTTTGTCTTCATTTGATGGACCTGCACAAGGTAATTGGGAAGTTTCTCTTCATACTTTATGTGATTTTTATTGGTTTGGGTTTTGAGCCCAAGTATTATATTTATTTATTTTTTTTCTTGTTTCCATATTCTAGTGGCCAAAGGCTCTGGCCCATAAGCCCCTTGTACTTATCCATTTCTATGATGGGTACTCTTGGCTCGTTTAAACAAATATTAGATGAGGAAACATGGTCCCATGCTTATACAGAGAATACTTAATTCTCTGCTTCCCATACTCTTAGGTAGTGCAACTTGGTGTTTTCCGTGAGCTAATGAATTTGTTTTGAGGGAAGTGTTACTATAACTAGGAACAGTGCCATCTTGGCCACTTTGCTAACACTTCATATTCGTGTTCTCTTCTAGCATGGTGTATGCGAACTAGAGCAGTATAACAGGTCCTACACGAGGAAGAACTATACCTTCAGGAGTTGTTCCCTCGATGGAACAGTGCACTCGACACTGGCGCAACGAGCTAGGCGG
This sequence comes from Iris pallida, assembly GCA_029216955.1. Taxonomy (NCBI): domain Eukaryota; kingdom Viridiplantae; phylum Streptophyta; class Magnoliopsida; order Asparagales; family Iridaceae; genus Iris; species Iris pallida. Next base: position 2,675,251 of record JANAVB010038218.1, read on the forward strand.
AGGCATCGACAGCTATTTACAGAGGGAACATCGTCTCTTGGCCATCTCAGTTGTAGCAACAATGGCGCTTGATCGAGCACATAGTACTATCGAACTTGTCAAGAAGTTGAGCGTCACCATGGTTCGATTGTCGAGCAAAGACCACGCAACAAGATGACTTGGTCGGTTGGACGTCGGCTTGACGGGCACTGCGCAGATCTCGGCGGTCGACATCTCCATGGAAGCACGGGGATGGCCATCAACGGCTACTGCTACCGCGACTCTCGGCACAACATAGAGTGGTGGAAAGTGCGGTATCTTCTGGACGGTGCAACGTCGACCCGGCAACGTCGAGCAATGAGGACAGCGCCGGCAAAGCCTCGCGCTACGGGTTGCGATGGTCGTCGCCACGGCTGTATGACCCTGTGGGCCGTGCCTGGCCGGAGCGCCTGCCGGCGGCGGTGCCAGGGTGGCCGCGCCATGGCCGCTACTTATGTTGTTGCCACGCTTGCTGTCAGTGCTCGCGCCGGCGACGCACGGTGGTCCAGCGTCCAGGGGGTGGGGTGGTAGGAAGTTGCGGAGTGGCCGGAGGTGTTGTGCGGGTTGGCGAGAATGCTGCTGCACGGCCGGGAAGGCACGGTGCAGGCGGTTGTAGCCAGGTCGATACAGAGAAGATGGATGAGAAAAAAGCAATGGGCGGCTAGGGTTCGTATATTAGCTCTCTCGATCTCGATATATATACCTAGTGTATATCTAAGGGTTCGGCTGCTCTGTTGCGTGAGGGGAGGGTTTACAGCTCGTGGGTTGAGCTGAGATAGGCTCGGCCTTGTGGCCTGGCTGAAAGGTGGGCTAGTTTTGAATTGTTAAGCTCTGCTAATTTGGGGCTTTGTTGCTCGGTTTCCCAACGGTTGGGGGGGGGAATTCCTGGGCTTGTGGCCTATAAATATACATAAACATATATATATATATATATAACACTCTTACCTGCCATAGCAAATTATATGAATGGAAATGTGATCTTCCTGGAAAAGCTCCAGTGCATGGACCCTAACATTTGTATCAATCTCTAGTCATAAGATTTTCAATGGTAATATATTCTATAGAAAACCATTATTCTTATAGAATTGAATAAAACCGAGTAAATCAGCCAGCTACTACATCACTTTGCTCAGTGAATAAGCCATCATATAAACCTTTCTTATAAGCAGTTGATCAAACTGTTTTGCTTTCATACTTCCTATTTCTTTTATATGTATATATGTATACATATACATATATAAATCCTAATATATTTATATGCCTAGTTAAATATATACCTTAATATAACATGCATATAAGTATATACATAAATAAATTCTGAAAATATGTTTATACAAAATATAATATAAATAATACCTATTTGACGATGAAGGAAATAACCATTTAATAATAACTAAATAATTATTTATAAAAATTCTAAAATCACTATTTAAAATCAAATACATAAAAATATATTTCAAAATTCCGGGAAGGGGAGCTACACTCCCTCTTCATCCCGTTCCACCAGAAATGTTGCTTGATATCTTGGTATATCTTGGTCCCTCCAGGGTGAATAGAATACTGAGAACTATGAGCTTCTGCCATAACCTCCTGTCTGATATCTCCACTAGGCACACATAGACGTGATCCAAACCTAAGTGTACCATCTTCATGAATCCTCATCTCCTTCTTGAGTCCTGACTCACATTCTGCCCTAAGCTTCTGAATCCTTGGGTCCTGTGCCTGAGCTGCCTTGATCCTGCCTACCAAGTCGGATTGAACTTGCAGACTTGTTAGAACTCCTACATCACTAGGAAATATAACTTCGATGCCCATCTCCTGAAGGTCTTCTAAGATATGCCTCTGCGTTGTCAACATAAATGCGCCGCCTCTCCTGCTAAGAGCGTCTGCTACCACATTAGCCTTGCCTGGATGATTCTGAAGCTCCACGTCATAATCCTTAATCAACTCCAGCCACCTTCTCTGCCTCATGTTTAGTTCCTTCTGAGTAAAGATGTACTTCAGACTTTTATGGTCTGTGTACATTTCCACTCGGTCACCATATAAGTAATGCCTCCATAGCTTCAGAGCAAACACTACTGCTGCTAACTCCAAATCATGAGTTGGGTAATTCTTCTCGTGGTCCCGAAGCTGCCTAGATGCATATGCTATCACCTTTCCATGTTGCATAAGGACACATCCAAGTCCTTTACCTGACGCATCACAATATACTGTAAAACCTCCGGGTCCAACTGGCAATGTAAGAATAGGTGCTGATATCAACTTCTGCTTCAAAGTCTCGAATGATGCCTGATATTCTGCCGACCAAACAAATGGCACATCCTTCCGGGTCAAGCGGGTCATGGGCGCTGAAAGCCTTGCAAAGTCTGATACAAATCTTCTGTAATATCCTACCAATCCCAAGAAGCTCCGCACATCTGCTACGGTCTTGGGTACTGGCCAACTCTCTACTGCTTCTACCTTCTTGGGATCTACTGCTACTCCAGCTCCTGAGATGATGTGATCCAAAAATGAAATATGATCCGACCAAAACTCATACTTGCTGAGCTTGGCATACAACTGGTTCTCTCTCAGAACCTGCAACACTTTCCTGAGGTGGTCTTCATGCTCCTCTTCACTAGCAGAGTATACGAGAATGTCGTCAAGAAATACAATGACAAACTGGTCTAAATATGGCATAAAGATGCGGTTCATCAAATCCATGAATATTGCTAGAGCATTAGTCAAACCAAACGGCATTACTAAGAATTCGTAATGCCCATACTTCGACCTGAATGCTGTCTTGGGGATATCTTCCTTTCGAACCCTTACCTGATGGTACCTTGAACGAAGATCTATCTTGGAGAAAACTCTAGCATTGCTCAACTGATCAAATAAGTCGTCGATCCTGGGTAATGGGTACTTGTTCTTTACTGTTGCCGCGTTAAGCTTCCTGTAGTCAATGCACAATCTGGATGACCCATCCTTCTTCCCCACAAGTATCACTGGTGCTGCCCATGGTGACACGCTAGCTTGGATGAACTTCTTCTCCTTCAGTTCCTCTATATGCTGATATACCTTGGCCTGCTCTGAATCCGCCATTCTATAAACTCGATCTGATATCGGTTTAGTTTCTGGTGCCAATTCTATACTGAAATCAATATCTCTAACTGGTGGTAGACCTGGAAGTTCTTCAGGAAATACGTCTAGAAATTCTTCAACTACCTTCGGAATCTGAACTTCTTCCATTGCCGTTACTACTCCCTGCTCTTGCTGAGTTGCCTCTGATCTGACTAAGGTGAACCTCTCCATGCCTGGAATATCAAAAGATACACTCCCTCTACGACAATCTATTGTCGCATAACTGTCTTTCAGCCAATCTATTGTCGCATAAGTGAATAGGTTAAAGAGAATTAGGAAATTATATAAGTTATAATTAAAGTAAGTTTAAAACCTTGATTTCAATTACACCCTAGAGATTTTCTTGAAATTTTCTAAGGATAGGTAGTACCGAAGCATTTAGGAAGTACTAATAACACTACTTAGATTTTGTATTTCTTATGCTATCTGACCTATCTATTATATTTTATTTTGGGGTACTTGTTGGAGGGTACTAATTTAGAGTTTTGTGGGTATAGATCATGCCTCGCTTCCTGCCTTGTGCTAGGTTGGGGAATGGCATTCACAGTCTAGATGGTTATTACCGATTTGCAAAAAGGAAATGGCGACTTGCACCTAAACAGATGTTAAGGGTATATGGAGTACACTATGAGCTCAAATATCCCGTGATATCAGAGGTCGCTGATAAAAATGTGAAGTTTTTCAATAAGATGAATTACTTTGTGCTTATCAAAATGCAAACATATGAAGATCCCAGTGTAAATGACTACAATGGAACTTTCGAGGAATGGTTGGAATTCTATCCAGAAGCAACTGTTATCGGAAAGAAGGAAATGCTGATATGATACATGTTTAGGGGGAAGAAGTGTGAATATGTAATATAGTTTTTGTCTGCTGTATACCTCTTTTTGTAAAACAGCAGATGTATATAAGGACTTGAAGGAAGAATGTGATCGTGTATATGTATATATATTGTATATATATAAAAAGGGGGTACTTTGCAATATCACTTGGTTAAAAGTAGACTTTAAAAATTTAACATTATTTTATTTTTATTGTTATTTTCAGGGATTTTATATACATTCGTTGGCATTTATTATTATTAATTTTCATTTGAGGATTATGATGGATGTAGGTTATGAATCTGTTCCAACCAAGTTTGTTGTGGGACGGAAGTGATTACACTCTTTATGGTATCAGCAAACAGTAAGGGAGCGATGGAATCTACCAGATTGGTATAACATACCATTATATGAGATAAAGTATGGTATTCAGCGACCTATTACAAGAGACATAGAGGACGGGGCTGAGGTATACCATGTGAAGGAGATCCACTATATCTATGTTCGAGATCCAAACTATATATATTTGTACCCCAAGGTAGAAGGTTACGAAGGGACTTATGATGATTGGGAAGAGCATTTTCCAGAAGCTACAATCCTCCAAAGGGAACGTGTGCGTCTGTGTGCTGGGAGCTCTTCTATATAGACCAAGAGCAGTGTAGCCCTATGTTTTGTAAATAGAAGGGCGTGTTTTGTCTGTTGTACCCCATTTTGTAAAAACAACAGATGTATATAGAGGCCAAGAGTAGGAGGGATATCTATATGGGTAGTATGTATATGTAAATATCTAGTAAAGCTAATAGCATGTTGTACCATTTTGATAAATAGTAAATGAATATGGTGTTTCTTACTCTTTTGGAAAATACACGTGTTCTTTGATATTGAATTTCTTGAATCTCTGAGATATAACTTACTTTGATATCTTGTATGTCTCAAATCAAATTTTGATAAAGCTACTTTATCATGGAATACAAAACCAGTTCCTGAAAATTTCTATCTTTGAATTGTTCAGGGGGTGGACAATTTAAATAATCCTTCTTCATCTACTCCTGCCATCCAAGCTGAACAGAACACCCTCGATGTATGTCAATTGCTACGACAGATTCTAGAAAGTCATAGCCAGCAGGCTAATGCAGCACAAGCTACGACGGCTGCACTAATAGAACAGCTACGGACTCCATCTAAACCTAAGAAGAAGTCGGTGGCTGACTTAGGGATCTGGATCCACCCAAGTTTCGTGGGACCGAAAGTCCTATGGAAGCTGGGCAGTGGATGAGGACCACAGAGGGACTAATGAAGGCAGCAAATATCAGTCCCGAAGACATGGTAGCTGTCATCCGGATCCAACTTTTGGACGTTGCAGATAGCTGGTGGAGCGCAGAACATCCTGAAGAATCAAATAAGGTAGTTTCTTGGGAAGAATTCAAAAGAAAATTTGAAGAACGATTCTTTCCAAGATCAACAAGACTGGAGCTAGAGCGAAGGTTCATCCAACTGAAGCAAGGACATTTAACTGTGGATGGATATACCGCAGAATTCACCAGATTGAGTAAGTTCGCATCTTATATGGTGACAAATGAGGAAGCGAAGGTGGGCCTCTTCCAAGAAGGACTGAATCCTGAACTGAAGCACAAGGTAGCACCATATCGATGCAAGACCTACTCGGAGATAACTGAGGCCGCCCGAGATCAAGAAAGGATGTTGAAGGAAAGACAAGCTCAAAGGTCGGGAGGTTCAAAGAGATCATGGAATATAGGATCTTCATCCCAGAAGAATCCATGGCAAGGACCTTCTAAACGTCTTCAAACGGGACAGACAAGGGAAGTAACCACTTGCAATTTCTGTGGAAAAGTAGGACACATCAAGAACAACTGTAGACTACTCAATGGTCTTTGTTTGAAGTGTAGTCTTTTAGGGGACCAGGCCTACCAGTGTGCTATGAACAAATCTGGACCGCAGAATCCTCAGCATGGTTCAAGGCCAATACTACAAGGGAATGGTCCCAGACCTATGAACCAAGCAACGACGAATCCCCGAGCAATTGTACCATCCGGATACCAGCATAGGCCCCCATTGGCTCCACAGGCACATCAATTCCAACAGGCTCAAAAGGCAAAGCAGCCACACTTGGGGAATAAGAAGAAAAAACATGGTTAAGCCTTCATGATGGATTCAGAAGAGGCCGAAATCGTGGGTGAAGTAGTGACAGGTACTATACTAGTTTCATCGTATCCCGTATCAGTTTTATTTGATTCAGGAGCCACACACTCTTTCATATATGCTAACTTTTTATCACAACGGGAAATTGAATCACAACCCTTGATTAAGAAGCTGAACATTCTCACGGGTAATGGAGTAGTAAAGGTTAATCGTGTTTGTAAAGCATGTCCAGTTAAACTAGGCGGAGGAGCATTTCGGGTAAGATTATTAGTTTTTCTAATGAATAACTATGATGTAGTATTAGGGATTGTAGTGCCCCGACCCGCAAGATACCTTATGATGGATGGTTGGTTCGATGAAGCCTTGTTGGACTTGGGATTATGCGAAGGATCGCTTGGAAGTCTATGCGATCGTGGCAGGAATCGTCCTATGAATGTGAGTAGTGTTGAACCCTTCAAAGATCCTTTAGCTTCACGCTTAAAATAAGGATGAGTATGCTATATTTCTAGTTGAGTTTGTTCAATAACACCTTGCATGGAATTTAGAAAGATAATGAAAGATAATAATCACCTGAACGTAAACTGGTGTGGCTAGATGAATTGTATGCTTGTACACTGTTGCGATGAATTACATGACAGGTGATGGCAAAGTCCCAAATACTTGGGCGGTGAGTATATCGAGCTTTGGCTCAATGAATAGATGGCAAAACAGATGTTAAGACCCAAGTACTGGGCAGTGAGTATGCTTGAATTGCATTCAAATGAATGAATGCTAAACAGATGCTAAGTCCCAGGAATTGGGCGGTGAGTACACTGAGTTTGGTTGGAAAGATGCGTAGTATCAAAGATGTGGCAAAAGGATTGGGTAACAACATTCTATTATCCTGTCGCCGATGTAGAATATTGATTATGCCAAGACCCTGGATTGGGCAGATGATAATGTGAGCATTGGCTCAAGGCAAGATGGCTAGATGGCAATACGAATGAGAATGATGGTTTTGCTTAGTTTTCCTTATCATGCATTATATGTTTTCTTCTTAGATAAGTTGCATATAGTTGCATGGTCATGGACAACTTGTTGACAAGGTAGTTTCCTCGAACGGTATTCCTGGGCCATGGAACCCGGTTCGTCCTAGGGGGAAACAAGGAATGTGCCGACGTACTGGCATCGGTAAACGGGACTTGCAGTGAGGCTAGCTACCTGTACTGAAAGGGCACCGTTGTACCAGTAAGACGGTCCAGGATGGCGTGTCGCCAGTGACCTTCATATAGATAGGTCAGGTGCTAATGATGTCTTATGCAGGCAGAGTAAGTTATTACTCAAATACAGGGAAGGATGTCGGCTGTTGGTAAGAATCACCTGAACGGTGATATTCATATTGAATCATGATATTGTTTCTAACAATGTCTTGTGCAGGCAGAGTAAGTATTATAAATGTACAGGGATGGCTACACGACCGTGGGTAAGAATCACCAAAGGGTGATAACAGTATGCTTTTAATTATGTTGGCTATGAGATTTGTATGCTTTACTTCTTGTCGGCTATAACATGAAATTGACCCTAAGGCAACGAGAAAGACCATTGATAATAATATTCTGTAACATGATTACTTTGTGTTGTCTTCTTAGGTGAGTTGGGCCAGCACCGCTCGCCAGTACATTGATGATGTACTGACCCACGTTGTGGGCAATATTACAGGTGTTTGCTTGGGGGAAATCCTGTGAATCAGTGCTTGGCATCGATGAATCGGATGGGTGTGCAGAAGCTCTTCTTGCAAGACGATGTCTTCTGCTATACGGGACATAATATATGGAACATGGGAACTTAGTTGTACCAGTGAGATTGTGGCTAAATTGGCAAGTCATTGTAAAGAAGTCGGTATATTCATTTGTAGCCTAAAGGGCAAGTGTAAACATTCAGTTGGCTACTCAAGAGTCTTGTATTCAGTTGTAAACTCTGTATTCCGCTGCAAGTCTTGTAATCCATTTTGAATATCAATAAAGAGATACATTTCTTCATAAATTATGTGACTTCAATTTATTTGCTTGGTTCCGCTGCATTGTCGATGTTTTCTGAGAATTACCAGGAACTGTAATGGTTTTGCCTTGTACAAGTGCAATCTAGACTTGTACGGCATCACGCCCAGTGGCTAGTTTTCGATCCTTCGGGATCGGGGCGTGACATAATGGTATCAGAGCACGGCTTTACGTCCTTGGATTCCTATTCGATTTGTTTCGAATCAACGTTGCTACTAAGATGATTCTAAGCTGCTTCCGCGATGATTCAAAGATTGCTTCCGCGATTATTCAAAGTTGCTTCCGCGGTGAATCAAAGTTGCTTCCGCGAATACTCAAAGTTGCTTCCGCGATGAAATCAAAGTTGCCTCTATGATGACTCATAGTGCTTCTGCGATTATTCTGTGTTGCTTCCAAACTATTCTATGTTGTACCCTTGACTGAAAGTCCGTTGATCATTCTAACCTCTCACTGGGTGTTCCATACAATAAGTCTAAATATGTGGGCTGTGATATGTGTGCTTTGTTGAATTTCTAAAAGGTACCAAAAAGAATAACAATGATGCGATGCGTAAGTTTGTGATGTATGTTGGATGTCTTATGTGTGGGATTCTTTGAATCGATTGTTATGCAGCAATCGACAGTGGGTGATGGCATGGTATGTTGGAACAGAATGTGCATGGATTTCAGTGAATGGGAATCGACAGAATCTTGAGTCGATATTTGTGGTCAGCATAACCACAGCAGGATGGATAGTCCATGTTGGATGTCGGTTTGATGCGAAGGAATATTGTGTTTGGAATGGCTTGAGCTCTGAGTGGTATATTGTATATACCCTCGTAGTGATAAGATGTCCCTTGACCCTTGATATGTTTATGATTTTGTGTTTGGTTTACCTATAAGATATTGGGTGGTATCGAATCGTAGTTGAGCTTACGATTGATACATGTCGGTTAGGTGTGTCCCCTGATTGTTAAGTTGGATGACCCGTTGTGAAATTTTGATGTGTTCAGATGAACCATCGCTAGACCTTGTCGGTTAGCATTATGTTGGGTAATAAGAGAATTGAAAATATGAAATGATGCCTTGGTTGGGAAAGAAAAGAATTTTAGATTCAGGCGAGTACTTGAATCAGTTGGGTAGAAGGATTGTAGGCTTGGTAACGATAGTGTGGTGTTGCTATCGAATGATTTTGCGGGAATAACTATGGACCGAATATTGAACGATGTTGGAATTGAGTTAAAGAAATTACATGTTGGATATCGATAGAACTGATGGTAATGTTAGACGCTTATCGAGATGTTGCGAATGATTTAGAAGATACAGAGAGTTGCATCGACGACCGAAAAGTTAGAGAATGGGCTTGTGGAATAGATGATCTTAGCACGTGGTGCAGTGTGCTTGGGAGAAATTGATGTCCTGAATTAACAAGTTATGACCCTTGACTATTTTGAGGCATAGAGAATGAGTACTTGTCCCTTGATGCATGAAAGAATAGATGCTTCTTACGAGAGTCGAATAGCTGGAATACAAATAAGTATCGAGGTGCAGCGATATGTAATAGACCATGTTGGTGGATGTTGTTGTCGCATGAATAACAAGTTGGATGGAATATAGAATTGTTGGATTGTGACTTAGCCGATGAGTTATGTCATGTCCACTAAGATGACCGATATATGATGTGAATGCTAGATGATTATAGAGATTTGGATCGGTGCATGAATAGTAAATCTTTTTATGGGATCACAAGGAGGTGATGCAAAATAAATATTGATGATTAACGTGAATTGCTAAGAGATGACCGTGTTGGTGCTAGAAATTATAATGATGCCTCGGAAGAAATATGATGGTTTAGTTGCCTTATTTTGTTGGTTAAGAGAGTACAGACCATATCGATGATCTAAGAATGTGGAAAACGAATATATCGAGAAGAGACCGTAGGGAAGAAATCATAAGTGATAAACTATTGAGATAGCAATGTCAGATGATGACTCAGAATAATTGGCCCGATGGAATAGACATTTGAGTACGATATGAGGATGCAAGTCGGATCGAACAAGTGATGCTATGTCTATGCAAGATGGAAATTGAAAGTTGAATATTCTATTGAGGAGTTTTATATGATAGCTTCGAGATTGACCCATAGAATTGTGGGATAGAATTATTGGATAGAATTGTCGGATAGATTTGGTCGGTTGCGGGTAAGTCTAGAATGAGACTTCGTTGGGTATGACTCGAGTATGAGTACGGGTAGAAAGACTTGACCCTAGATTGTTGGCTAGTTGCCTAGATTGTCGGTTGGTTGCCTAGATTGTTGGCTGGTTGCCTAGAGTGTCGGTTTATTGCCTAGATTGTTGGCTGGTTGCCTAGAGTGTCGGTTTGTTGCCTAGATTGTTGGTTGCTTGCTTAAGTCTCAGATTGGTTGGCTATGTTCTTCAGTTGTCCGTGTTGGGTATAAGTTCATAAGATTGGGGTGGCGTCCCATGTCCCTAAGTTGGTCAGACCATAGAGTTGTCCTATGTTGAGAATTGGTTGCCTCTAAGATAAGAGATAAGTATGTCCCTGATAGCTACTCATCTCATATGGGTTAGCTGAATGTCTGGTTTAGCTTAGATTAGCTGACCGTAGAGACTTGATTGTATGCTAAGTTGACTATTGGAAAACCGTAGGATGTCCCTATTGGTATTGCATGAGTATAATTGGGATGAATAAGATGTGTTGGAAGGTAGGCTTTGGAATGGAATAGATATTTGGGAAATTTTGATGTTGTAATGTTGGATGGGATGACGGATCATGTTGGTTTCGGAAATTGAGTTGCCTTGGTTGAAATGTTGGGAATTGTTAGAACTGGTTGGATTGGTTGATTGATATTGAGCTGCGAAAATTGTTGGTAGTGCTTTGAGATAGTTGGAATAATTTCATTGACCGGATCAAGATTGAGGATAAGTGTAATAACGGAATTGGATAGTGCATGTAGCCGAGATCGGCGAATGTGAATATGAATGACCCTCAGAATTAATGTTGCTGGAATATGATAGTTGCCTATACGAGAGGATAAATATGTTGGCTTGATCAATACGAGAAAATGTTGGAGTACAGCAAAAATGTTGCTAGAGTGAAATTGTGGTACAAATTGAAGGATGGTACGATTTGGAAGATGGATCATGATTGGGAAAGTTACGAGTTGCAAACAAAGTATATGGATGCGAATGATAACGAGTGCAAGATTGGGCCGATGAGCATCGGGGTATCGAAATAAAATGTGGCAATATGATTTATCAACTTTGGTGGCATGGATGACAATGAACTTAAAAGGAATACTTGACATATCTAAGTCCGAATACTTTGGAAAATGTTGGATCGGTTGAGGAAAATGTCTTGATTGAATTAGCAACGTTTATTGTGTTATCAATTGGTTGGAGTATCGAATAAACAAAGTGGGATTATACGAGATGCTCAAAAAGAATTACTGATGTTCGAAAAGGAAGGTACACTGTAGCTCGTTCGTTTTCTCTATCACTGAACTTGGCTGAAGTGCATGTATTTCGGGGACGCCTAAAATATGTGTATGATTCCAACTAAGTGGTATGCTGAATTCAAACGAAACCACGGGAAGGATTATCATGTGCTAAGGATTTGCACGAGTGTCGGAGGAAAGATCAAAGATAGTAAACTATGTTGAATCAGTTGGGATGCTGTAACGAGACGGTACATTACTTGAAATCAATCGAGAGATTGCGAAGAAATATTAGATGGTGCAAGTTGATTTTAGAGAAGTTTCATGAAAGCTTGGTTGAAGTTTTGGGGATGAGTTTTGTTTTAAGTTTCGAGGACAAAACTTTTTCTGGGTGGTATATATTGTAGTGCCCCGACCCGCAAGATGCCTTATGATGGATAGTTGGTTCGATGAAGCCTTGTTGGACTTGGGATTATGCGAAGGATCGCTTGGAAGTCTATGCGATCGTGGCGGGAATCGTCCTATGAATGTGAGTAGTGTTGAACCCTTCAAAGATCCTTTAGCTTCACGCTTAAAATAAGGATGAGTATGCTATATTTCTAGTTGAGTTTGTTCAATAACACCTTGCATGGAATTTGGAAAGATAATGAAAGATAATAATCACCTGAACGTAAACTGGTGTGGCTAGATGAATTGTATGCTTGTACACTGTTGCGATGAATTACATGACAGGTGATGGCAAAGTCCCAAATACTTGGACGGTGAGTATATCGAGCTTTGGCTCAATGAATAGATGGCAAAACAGATGTTAAGACCCAAGTACTGGGCAGTGAGTATGCTTGAATTGCATTCAAATGAATGAATGCTAAACAGATGCTAAGTCCCAGGAATTAGGCGGTGAGTACACTGAGTTTGGTTGGAAAGATGCGTAGTATCAAAGATGTGGCAAAAGGATTGGGTAACAACATTCTATTATCCTGTCGCCGATGTAGAATGTTGATTATGCCAAGACCCTGGATTGGGCAGATGATAATGTGAGCATTGGCTCAAGGCAAGATGGCTAGATGGCAATACGAATGAGAATGATGGTTTTGCTTAGTTTTTCTTATCATGCATTATATGTTTTCTTCTTAGATAAGTTGCATATAGTTGCATGGTCATGGACAACTTGTCGACAAGGTAGTTTCCTCGAACGGTATTCCTGGGCCATGGAACCCGGTTCGTCCTAGGGGGAAACAAGGAATGTGCCGACGTACTGGCATCGGTAAACGGGACTTGCAGTGAGGCTAGCTACCTGTACTGAAAGGGCGCCGTTGTACCAGTAAGATGGTCCAGGATGGCGTGTCGCCAGTAACCTTCATATAGATAGGTCAGGTGCTAATGATGTCTTATGCAGGCAGAGTAAGTTATTACTCAAATACAGGGAAGGATGTCGGCTGTTGGTAAGAATCACCTGAACGGTGATATTCATATTGAATCATGATATTGTTTCTAACAATGTCTTGTGCAGGCAGAGTAAGTATTATAAATGTACAGGGATGGCTACACGACCGTGGGTAAGAATCACCAAAGGGTGATAACAGTATGCTTTTAATTATGTTGGCTATGAGATTTGCATGCTTTACTTCTTGTCGGCTATAACATGAAATTGACCCTAAGGCAACGAGAAAGACCATTGATAATAATGTTCTGTAACATGATTACTTAGTGTTGTCTTCTTAGGTGAGTTGGGCCAGCACCGCTCGCCAGTACATTGATGATGTACTGACCCACGTTGTGGGCAATATTATAGGTGTTTGCTTGGGGGAAATCCTGTGAATCAATGCTTGGCATCGATGAATCGGATGGATGTGCAGAAGCTCTTCTTGCAAGACGATGTCTTCTGCTATACGGGACATAATGTATGGAACATGGGAACTCAGTTGTACCAGTGAGATTGTGGCTAAATTGGCAAGTCATTGTAAAGAAGTCGGTATATTCATTTGTAGCCTAAAGGGCAAGTGTAAACATTCAGTTGGCTACTCAAGAGTCTTGTATTCAGTTGTAAACTCTGTATTCCGCTGCAAGTCTTGTAATCCATTTTGAATATCAATAAAGAGATATATTTCTTCATAAATTGTGTGACTTCAATTTATTTGCTTGGTTCCGCTGTATTGTCGATGTTTTTTGAGAATTACCAGGAACTGTAATGGTTTTGCCTTGTACAAGTGCAATCTAGACTTGTACGGCATCACGCCCAGTGGCTAGTTTTCGATCCTTCGGGATCGGGGCGTGACAGGGATGGACTGGTTGACGAAAACATCAGTCAATATAGACTGTGGCCAAGGTAGAATTTTATTTCAACTTCCCAATAAGAAGACATATGAATTTAACCGAAATCAAAAAGAATTTGATTCTAGAGAATTGGAAAAGCTTGAATTACCAATTCGAGGAAGATTCCAAGAATTGGAGGAAGAACAATTTCCAAGGGTTGTAGAATAATTCAAAGATGTATTTCCACAAGAATTGCCCGAATTACCGCCAGATAGGACAGTAGAATTTTCCATTAATTTGATACCCGGAGCAGCTCCTATAGCCAAGAAAATTTATCCAATGAACAAAGAAGAATTAGCAGAGCTGAATAAGCAGATTAAGGAGTTATTGTCCAAGAGATTTATTCAACCAAGTGCCTCACCCTGGGGTGCGCCAGGTTTATTTGTGAAGAAGAAGGATGGAACCCTACGATTAGTCATTGACTATAGGGCATTAAATGAAGTCACCGTCAAAAACAAATACCCCTTGCCAAGAATTGATGAATTATTTGACCAACTAGGAGAAGCAAAAGTATTCTCGAAGATTGATTTAAGATCGGTGTATCATCAAGTAAAGGTGAAAAAGGAAGATGTTCAGAAGACAGCATTTAGAACTCGATATGGGCATTACGAATTTTTAGTTATGCCATTCGGGTTAACGAATGCTCCTACCATATTTATGGATCTGATGAACAGAATATTTTATCAATACTTGGATAAATTTGTGATTGTGTTTATTGATTATATATTGATTTACTCGAGGAATGAAAAAGAACATGAAGAACATTTGAGAATAGTACTCCAAACCTTACGGCAAGAAAAGTTGTATGGAAAATTAAGCAAATGTGAATTCTGGTTGGACAAAATTTCCTTTCTGGGTCATATAGTGAGTGGAGAAGGGATATCGGTAGACCCTAAGAAAACAGAAGCTGTCAAATCTTGGCCTACTCCTAAGAATGTAGCAGAAATCCGAAGCTTTCTTGGTCTAGCCGGATATTATAAAAGATTTGTAGAAAATTTCTCAAGAATTGCGGAGCCACTTACTCGATTAACCCGAAAAGATGAAAAATTTAATTGGAATGATAAGTGTCAAGCTGCTTTTGAGGAACTGAAGGAAAGACTTATCACGGCTCCAGTACTGGCTCTACCATCTGGATCAGAAGGGTATGAGATTTATAGTGATGCCTCAGGAAAAGGATTAGGCTGTGTATTAATGCAACATGGAAGAGTTATTGCTTATGCTTCTCGTCAACTGAAGACACATGAAAGAAATTATCCAACTCATGATCTGGAATTGGCAACTGTGGTTTTTGCATTAAAGTTATGGAGACACTACCTATATGGTGAACAAGTCAAGATATATACAGATCATAAAAGTTTGAAATATGTATTTACTCAAAAGGAGTTGAACATGAGGCAACGAAGGTGGTTAGAGTTACTTAAGGATTTTGACATGGAGTTGGAATATCATCCGGGAAAGGCTAAGGCCGATGCCTTAAGTAGAAGACCATCGACTTTCTTTATGAATACATCTAAAGAAATACTGAAAGATTTGAGGAAGATGGAGATTGAAGTAATAGGTCCAGTGACAGATGGAATGTGGGAAAACTTACAGATACAATCACCCCTAATAGAAAGAATCAAAGAGGCACAAAAGGATGATAGGAAATTGCAAGGATTATGGAGCAAGACTGAGGCTGGAACACAAACAGGATTGATTAAACATTCCGATAGATCTTTGAGGTTTGGAAACCGATTATGTGTGCCATATGGAGAACTCAGGACAGAGATAATGTCAGAAGCACATAGCTCACAATACTCCATTCATCCTGGGAGTACGAAGATGTATAAAGATCTGAAGCAATTTTTTTGGTGGCATGGAATGAAACAAGAGATAGCCAAATTTGTGTCAAAATGCTTGGTATGTCAACAAGTAAAGGCCGAACATCAACGGACCGCCGGACTTTTGCAACCCCTACCTGTACCTGAATGGAAATGGGAACATATTACAATAGATTTTGTATCCGGACTCCCAAAGACCAAAAAGGGTAATAATGCCATCTGGGTAATGGTAGACAGGCTTACAAAGTCAACAAGATTTCTACCATTCCGGGTCGGTCAACCTACCGAGCTATTGGCTGACATGTACATGAAGAATATTGTTAGTCAATATGGAGTACTGGTAAGTATCGTCTCAGACAGAGATACTCGATTTACTTCTAAATTTTGGAGAAGCCTGCAAGACAGTCTCGGTACTCATCTGAAGTTCAGTACAACATACCATCTACAAACCGACGGTCAGTCAGAAAGGGTAATTCAAATCCTCGAAGATATGTTAAGAGCTTGTACCTTAGACTTCGGGGGATCCTGGGATGACCATTTACATTTAATAGAGTTCTCCTATAATAACAGCTATCAGGCTAGCATCAAAATGGCACCGTTTGAAGCTTTGTATGGAAGGAAGTGTCGGTCACCAATATGTTGGAGTGACATAGGAGAACGTCAACTTTTGGGCCCAGAACTAGTTACTCAAACTGTAGACAAGGTCAAAGCAATTCAGAGTCATCTCCAAGCAGCACAAGACCGACATAAAATGTGGGCCGACAAGCACCGAAGGAACTTAGATTTCAAGGCTGGTGATCATGTATTTTTAAAGATTTCACCAACTCGGGGAACCATCAGAATTGGGACAAGAGGAAAGCTAAGTCCAAGATACATCGGACCATTTGATATACTGGAGAAAATTGGGAATGTATCTTACAAACTAGCTCTACCACCATCCCTCGAAGGAGTCCATAATGTCTTCCATGTATCTCAACTTCGAAGATATGTGCCAGACCCCAGTCACATACTGGATCATTCGGAAATCACAGTTGGCCCAACTCTACGCATTGAGCAGAAGCCAGTAGAGATCCTGGATCAAAGACAGAAAATTCTTAAGAACAAGACCATCTCCTTCGTTCGAGTATCTTGGAACAAGGACTCACCGGAAGAATCTATTTGGGAAAGGGAATATGAGATGCGGCAACTGTACCCCTACCTCTTTGATAATTAAGGTACTTAGCACTTTCCTTTTCTACTTCTCTTTTCCTTAAATTTCGAGGACGAAATTTAATTAAGGTGGGTAGAGTGTCATAACCTTAATTTTTATTTTTATTTTATGAATTTTAATTATTTTCAGCCTTTCAAAAAAAAATTTAATTATTATTTTCCTATATTATTATTTTTTTAAAAAAATAAATAGTGTAAATAAATAAAATTAATTTCTTTTTTCAAAATGCCCCTCATGCAAAATCAGTTTTTGTATTTTTACATGACAAGCTCATGTAGCATGCATGCATGGAAGAATGCCAAATGGCATCCATGCCTCATGACAAATCCTAAGGGGGGTAATTTGGTCTTTTCACAATTACACCCTTCTTTATATGTAGAAATTAGAGAATGAAAATTTTCATTCTCCTCCCCGTTCAGAATCCAGGTACTCTTCTTTTTCTTCTTCTTTTCATTCTTTTCTTCTTCTTCCATTCTTCTCCTTCTCCTCTTCCCTCCATTTTTACTGCAATTGCTGCTAACGCTGCTACACTGCGGCTGCTGCTGTCGCACTCCTTGCTGCGGCTGCTGCTGCGGGTGCCGGCGCCGGCGCCGCCGGCCGGTCGGCCACCGGCCGACCCCCCTCTTCATCTTCTTATTATTCTTCCTCTTCATTCTCCCAATTTCTCATCCCTCTTTCTCTCTCAAATTTTTCAAAATATTTCTATGTTTTGAGATTAACCCCATTTTCAATTTGTGCCCTAGGTTCTAATTTGGGCTTAGGAAGGAATTTATCATAGGGAAATATCCAAACACAAAGCAAGTCCTCATCTCCTCTTTTCAATTTCATATATTGTTCCAAAATTGATTTCCCATCTTAACAATTTTATAGGACTTGGAACTCATATTGCATAATATTTATTTCCTTAACACCGACTCATGCACTGGAACATGATACAGACACATTAATCCAAAGGAGATAGTATTTTTGGATATGTTAAGCTTGTTAGAATAGCATGTTTGGGTTGTATACATGTTGCATATTAATTTCTGATACTTAGAATACTAGAACACTAGACAACTGTTAAATAAGACATGTACTCGTTGCCATCCATAAAGGATTAGGAGTTTAAATATATTATATTAATCCAAATCTTGGTCCTATGAAAATAGTTACAAAAATCTGAATATTAGGGTACTCTTACTTTGATTTTAGAAATGACATAGACCCCAATTCTGAATTTTGTTGTATATATATATATATATATATATATATATATATATATATATATATATATATATTTATATATATATATATATATATATATATATATATATATATATATATATATATATATATATACATTTTGACATAATAAGAAGATACAAATTCTTGTCCATATATTTCATGGACAAATGTAAGTCTAGGCATAAATAAAGACTTAACCTATACACTCAAACAATAGATATATATATTTTCTATATTTTCCTTCTTGAATAAGATTTGTAAATAAGTTAGATTCCCATTTTTACATGTTACGTCAATTCTGTCCACAATTAAAAATATACCTATTTCACATATTTGGTTTGATTATTTAGTTAAAAATGGATGTCTATAGGTACCTATATGCTAAGGTAACATTACACTCATAAATCTTCAAGTTTAAACTTCCTTTACACCTTTAAGAAGCTAAACATGTATATATATCAAGTATGAGTTGAATAGAACCGCTAGATTTAATTATATATGTAGTTATTATCAAGCCAATATTGCAAAGCAATCAAATTATTTAGTGACATTCGGAAAGTGAGACTTTGGTATCATTATGTTACTAATAATCTTATTTTCTTGAATTTGGATAGCTTTTAGAAGAATCAAAATTGTGGCAACCAATAATAATAAATTGCTTGCTGGCTTGCTAAGGTAAGAAAGCTTTAAATTTGACTATATATTATAAATGCGTGGTCCGGTGTTGAGAGTTGCTCCACCGAAGGGGTCGGCATACCCGATTTCTATATTTTGTTATATTTTGTCGATTGTGAAAATTTTGGAATCGATAAATACAAATGAGACTCTGCCGAAATTTTCAATAATTTCGGGAGTTAGTCAAATTTAGAAACATTAGGTATTGGAAAACCTAAAACAAGAAATCTAAATTTTTATCTAGTTCCTAGTTCAATTGATCCTACCATATGGCGTGTTATCTTGATACACGAGATGGTAAGATAAGTTAAGGAGCGTTTCTTGCCAACGACTTAATATATGATGCGTCGTTCTAACACACGGATGGTAATAGGTTGGATAAATACTTCCTCCAACAAGAGTTTACCGTATGGCGTATTGTCCTTAAATACGGGACGGTAACCAAATTTGAGGATAATATTAGACTTGAGAGTTAATAGACCTTGTCTATATTTATAGTTACATCATGGAGTGGGAGAGAACAACTGGATCACAACCATCGAAATCCCTGCAATATAATTACACCAGTAAAAGCTGA
This sequence comes from Iris pallida, assembly GCA_029216955.1. NCBI lineage: Eukaryota > Viridiplantae > Streptophyta > Magnoliopsida > Asparagales > Iridaceae > Iris > Iris pallida. Next base: position 2,694,663 of record JANAVB010038218.1, read on the forward strand.
TCAGTAGTCCCGCATCTGTAGGGCCTTACGATGTCGGGGGGTGAGGCCTAGCTCACCAACAGAGAACAGTCCAGTAAATTCTGAAAATAAAATGGAATTTAAAAAGTTAATGCATACAAGTTTTCCACAAGATGTGGAGGGGTCGAAATCTAAGGCGTCGTACCCAATACAGACACCACCTGGTCCCGGGTAAATGGGATTATTGTCGGGAAAATAGAGGGTGATCATGATCCACATGTGTTCTCTACAAAAGTGCATAATTATAAGGCATAAAGTCCTGTCTAGTATGATAAATTGTTAAATTATAAGTATCTAATATTTCCATTTGTTTCACAAGGTGGGTATTAGTCATTCATTTGAATTTCCTAAAATCTTCTAAAAAAATTTGTTTTACTTATCATCGTCTTTGATTGAGGACTTGCTTGTCGTTTCTAAACGACCTAGTATTTGTTCACTAGGAGAAGACGACGAGCCTGCTGACATGCTTCCACTTTATGACGAGGACAATGGCGAGGAGTAGGCTATCCAAGGAATCACGAGAGATGACCAACACCGTTTTGTAACTTGCATATGTAAATTAATGTTTTGTAGTATGGAACTTGTATATATGGTATCTTTAGAAAACAATTATTGTATAACAGCTATAATTGAAATGTAGTAGTTGTACTTGTACTTTTCCATTCTACCCTTTACAGGCGACAATCGCAATACGGGTGCGAAAGTACTCGTAGGGTGCGTAGCCTGGAGATATTGTTGCCTGCCCAATTTACTATAATTAGAGAAACGGGACGTGACAACTCCCAAGTAGCGGGACCGATCTCGGCGACAACCAGTCGATGGACTTCCTTTGTCCGTGGCATACTCTTTACTAAATCCACCGTGGCTCGTGCCTTTGACAGGCCTGGTTCTCTAGGCGACGCTATCGCTCAAGTCGTATACTTTATACGACGAGCCTTGTTCTCGAGGGACTACAAGACTTGACAACCGCATATTGAGCGGGACAGTGCTAGAAATAGCTTAGACCGACCAGCATAACTTTGCCTAACTTATTTGTGCAACGACTTGACGAGCAAAGGCTATGCCAAGCTTCGCATCGAGGGAACGTGCCGTGCACGCATCCGACTTGAACAACCAAGTTCTCGGGTGCCTAGACTTAAGCCAAAAGCCGTGCAAGACGACTTAACCCACGGGACATGCGAAGGCTATGCCAAGCCTTGGACGACGGGACCGTGCATGCTTTATCTAGCATTCACGCGGGCGACGTCTATGACTTAGGATAATTCGAGTGTCGTGGCAACTTATCAACTTAGGCCAACTTCCTTGTCTTAAGCCACGGGACGAAGGATCGAGTGTCATTTTTAAAACACGCTGAACAAACTTCTAAGCATACCGTGGGACCACTTTCCATGTTCTAAGACATTCCGACCCGTCGGGATTATTCCCTTAGCTATGTGGATGCCTCTCTTTTATTATCAAGCCTAACTTGTGCAAGTTGAAAACATGCGAGTTATTAAGTGAAGGCTAAGATAAGGCAAGTTCACCGAAACTACCCCACTTGAGTGAGGAGTCGCCTCGGCCGAGTGAGTCTTCGAGTAGCCGTTACAAGGCTAAGTCCGAACGCCGTCGGCGTTTCGATTCCTCCGATTGACTGAGCGGGACAGGGCACTAAAGGCTGGCTGTGCGCCAAGTAGGGAACTTGATTCAACCGAGACTACGAGTTTGAAATTTGAAAGGGGTTGACTGAGCAGGAGACCCCGAGCGCGATGCCCGAGGGCAGGGGGACAACCAAGGATACGACAGGTTTCTTGGTATGCGCGCCACCGGGGCGGTTGCGGATGGCGGCCTAGCAAAGAGCCAAGCGAGCCCGGCCGCAGAGGAGACCGACGGAGGGCCCGCTGGCGAGGCCAATCCTAAAAGGGCGAGCTAATCCAAGGACCAAGGAGCTGGAGGGGAGGCAGCAGCCACTGGAGGAGACGCCGGCGGGGCGCCTCCCAGGGGGAGGGCGGCCATGGCCATGTGCCGCAACGAGGAGAGGAAAGCTGGGGGAGACAACTGGAGGGCCACACGAACAGGAGGAGACAGTCCACCACGAGGAGGGCGGCGAACGTCGCCGGAGGCAGCGCCCAAAGACGACCAGGGCGATGAAGAGCTCGTCGAAAAAGACGCCGGAGAAGACACCTGAGGAACGGAAAAGAAGCCCTGACCGCCCTTGAGCGAGGGGGTGAGGGCAAGCAGGACCCCAGAAAGGGGTGGCCGGCGCCGGAGGGCAGGGGGACCACCCACCGGGAATCACCACAGAATCGCCTGCTCTCCCATTCTCACCACAGCTTTATTATATATATATATATATATATATATATATAGACAAAATATATATATATATATATATATATATATATATATATATATATATATATAGACTTACGACAACCAAAAATCAATTTAAGTTGGGGACGATTAGCAAGACTCCAGGATACGTAGGATACAGACACAAGTCACGCAACTGAAAACAAGAAAAAAAATTCAAGTTTTGGTATTGCTGCTCTGTATAATTGGAAGATTATTAAATTCTGAAATTTGTATGCTTGTATTACAATGATCTCCATACGGAAATAGATTTTATAACTTTGATACTGCTTCTTGGTAATATCTCGATACTGCTTCTTGGTAATATGGATAAATTGAAAACTTGTATCCGGACACCTTCAAAATATAAATACTTGTATATGATAATCATAGCTGATTTAATTAAGATAATAGAATAAGAATTGTTTGTAGCTTTAGGATTATAAAATATTGGACGGAGGAGACCAACTTGAATATCACTTACGAAGTCCCGCAACATAATAATAAACAAAAGCTGATCAGTAATTAAGCTCATTCGTAGGACCTTGCGAATTGAGTATGTGAGGCTTAGCTCACGTAAGCCCATGAGAGGCAGGACCGAATTTTAATAACCGTGCCACAAGTTTCAGATTATCTATTTAATACCATGAGAGGCAGGACCGGATTCTAAGCATCGTACCACCAAGTTACAGCCTGATTCCTAGTATACGGAATTGTTGTCAAGAACTAGTTAATGTGAATATTCAAATAGTTCTACAAATTGCATCATCATTTAGGTATTTGTCACGTTTCGTCCCATTCCAGCCCATTTAAATATAAAATTTTTAGGAACTGGCCCGGTTGGCTAATATATTGTTCGGGACGGGTTCGAACAGCGAGTCCTGAACCCGTATGCCCAGCCTTAACTTCTTGCCCGCACATGATTTACAACAACATTATTCCATCACATCATTCTATTTCATCGTCTCTTGATTCACGTCACAACCGAACAATAGATTTGTAAATACTACAATGTCATCACATGTATTTTCAACCCACTTGCAACCCTAGTTAGCAATTCGACAAACCGAAAAAATTCGAGACGACAAAAGTATGAGTATAAATTGGTTCAATGCAAATAAAATACGTTAAAAATTCGGTCAACTATTTAAAAATTGAAAATATTGGGATTAGAAACATCACATTCTTAAATATGTTATCAAATTTGGTAAATTAAATATGTTTCCACCACATTTTTTGTGCCAAATTTTTCAATAATTTATACGGTACACGTTCAAAACTTTGCATACTTAAAATAAACTTACTGATATGAATCGTTCAAAAGTACGCAAGTATTACACGTTTGTGAAAGATACAGAAAAATTCGTGTATATTACGAGTGATTTCTATTGCAACAAATGATAGTAAATAGCCTTTGATAAATACCAAACATTCCCTAAGAAAGGAGTGTTGCAGTAGGGTGCACTGAAACACAAACATAACTAGGTAGGTGAAGGACATTAGAACTGAGAAGTCACAATTGAAAGTAAACATGTTGAGCACAAATTTTCCAATTTAATAAACATACCTTTACAAATTTCCCAATTTAGTGAATTCACAAGGATCATCAACCCAATAATCACATAGAAGTTAAGAATGAAAGACATTGAGCTATATAACCTCGGCCTACCGAATTTTCTTGTTAGCATTCTCCATTGGCTGTTCACTGCCAATGCCAACAAAAACACATTTGGTCCTGCAGTCAATTTCATAGGGCCACTGCAATGAAAGGGCAAACAGTTAATATTATAAATTGGTATGTGGTAATCAATAACAGATCTACAAACTCATTTGGGATATACATACGATGATAAATACACAATAAAAATAAATAAGTTGAGTCAGAAAAATCTTTGCATCTACAAGCACATAACCAGTAAATGGTACATATATCAATGTAGGAGAGACCTAGTGCTAACTACACTTAAAATTTAAAAGTTCATACCACATCACCAAAACTCCTTAGCATTCATGTCACTGCCACTACACCAAAACATCAAATTTTTGGTGAGGACTCGCCCTAGGCAGACCAAATACCCATTTTAAGGGTTAAGAACTGGATTTACATAACAATATAATTTTTTTGTAAAGTGTACGATAGAGTGATTGAACCGAGGTTTCTCTGATATTATGTTGAAATCCCTACCACTACATTAACAATCAAGAGTTTGTGGTAAGGTAGACTGTTAAATATTTACTTTATCCCACACGTCATATTCGAAATTTGATATCATTTCATTTCAATATTTGTCCTTTTCCTACTGCAACTTTCTTAGGAACAAAGAAAAGAAACAAAAAATCGTCATGCAACAAATTCAAGCAATTTGCAAGCCATTCAAAAAAGACTGTTAGTTCCTACGACAGTAATTTCTTCAAAAACTGTTATTTCAGGGTGCAAAATGACCATTAAACCCCTACCTTGAATAGAAATTAATATATATTTAAAAGTTATAAACAAAAAATTAAAAAAAATGCTAATTACCGAGTCTGTCCTCCACCATTAATGCAGCCGACGGGGTGGAGGAGAGGGGGGCAGGGCAGTGTGCAGAGGGGATGCCATGGTTGGGAATTGCACTAATAAAGTACGTGAAATAAATATATACATACCTTTTATTTTGGACAATCCATTGTATTTTCTCTCATCAAGGATACATAGGAATAATATAGTAGAAGCTTCAGCCACAAATAATCTAGAAACAAGTTGCCAGTAAATACAAAAGGTAAGAAATAAGTCAGCACGACGGCATGGACACAATTATTTGTATCAAAAGACATATCCATATCAGAGCTATCCAAATTGCTTTTCAAATTTCTTAACACAACAACAAAGCCTTTATCCCAACTTTTTGGGGGTTTCAAACTATTAAAACACTATTGAAGCATCATATATAGAAAGACAGAAAAAAGAAATGATATAAGAAAGACATAAAGACAGAGAAAGAGAGCCCAGATTCACCTTCCTTCCAAAACATTATAGATATCATTAACATTGCTTCCCATCATATAAGAGAGGAGAAAAGGAGTGGTTGCACAAGGTTAGGGTTTATTTCACATTTTTTGGGTACAAATTTTAGATTATCAGTCACCTCTTTTATAGAGAGGAGGGAGAAGAAAATTTCTTGGTTCTGCATAGAAGAATTGACTGAATTAAAATTTGAGTCATCTCCATGTTTTGGTCAGCTTCAAATAGATTACTGAGAAGAAAACTTTATCAGGAGATCAGGGGCGTAGCCGCCTGGTCTCGAGGGGCCGCGACTGCTCCCCATGGGTTACATGGTCCAGTCCAATGTTCTGAATTGTTGCAGAAACTTTGCCGGTCACCATCAATAACGGACGCCATTCTCAATATATATCATGCATTTCCGCTTTATGGGTATGAATGGCAGAATGAGTGTATCTGGAATGAGGATAATGAGATGGATGAGTGACAACATATTAAAAGTAAGGTTTCAACAGAAACTATCGAAACCGAGATGGACGAGTGACAACACATCAAAAGTAAGCTTTCAACAGAAACTATCGAAACCGACCAATGAGATCCCCCGGAACAACTGCAACCAACATTGCAACCTTGGTTAAAAGGTACAAAAAGAAATAAATGCATTCATAGAAAGTTTCGGTGGGGGTTTACTCATCATCCTCATCAACAACACTCACTCGAGAGGAAGAAAGAGACACGAGGAAAAAATAAATAAGCAGAAGCAGCAATGACAAGCAATCCCAAGTCCAGCCAGAGAAGAGGGATTAGGGCGCAAGGTTGAGTTGTACGTCGAACAAACCCCCACTATTAATTCCTCCGTACAACAAATGGCTGCAACAGAGCTGTCTCGCCTCGCCATCAGGAGGAGGAAATCCAAGCCAAATGATCATCACCATTTCTTCTTCTTCTTCTTTTTAGACAAGGGATGGGATTAAAGAGATCCAATACAAATTGCATTCGTAGTAAAGCAATATATTATAGTCAGCCTTGTCACCATCATCATCATATTCTGAAAGCAGTAGAGATCAAGAAGAAGAAGAAACAGCAGCAGCAATAGCAGCAAGAAAGTCCTCTCTCTTGCCACCTTGCTAAAAGATGGCTGCACTTGCAGTGGCTGCCTCACCATTGGCAGAACCAAGACATAAGCAGAAGCAGCAATGATAAGCAATCCCAAACCAAGACAAAAGATAGAGATAAAGTTACGAGCCCGTAGAATGAAAGGAGAGGCTCAGGTTCGGCTTCGAACCATCATCACTCACAATATGGAGATGGACCCCATTCTCTGCATCCCCCCTTCAACAAATGGCTGCAATAGAGCTGCCTCGCTATCAGGAGGAAATCCCAGCCACATCATCATCACCATTTTTCTCTTTCTTTTTCCTAGACAAAGGATGGGATTAAAGAGACCATTACAAACTGCATTCGTAGTAAAAGCAGTATATTATAGTCAGTAGTACCGTCATCATCATCATATAAGCATTAGAGAGCAAGAAGAAGAAGAAACAGCAGCAGCAGCAGTAGTTTTTTGAAATAAATAAATAAACTTTGGAACGGAATCAAATTAAAAGGAGGATCCCTACAAGCATTCTAAAAAATTATGGATCAGAACCAAATTCGCAAGCTAACGAACGGCTGCACTGAGTACCTCACCATTGGCTGACAAAGAGAATTGGAGAAGAAGTTAGAATATTTCTATTTACAGACAACCAAACCTTTTTCAGATTTGAACTTCCCCAAAAGCCGAACTTATTTGATGCTTGTAATTTTCACTTTCATCACCCACTTGCAAACAACCGAAGAGAACCTAAAAGTAATTTAAACGGAAATGGAGCATTTGCTGTCAATGTTCACCTAAAAAGGAAGAAGTTCAGAACTCAGCTTTGATCCATCACCATGTGAGAATATCTCATTACCCCCTATCCTCTGTTATCTTTCCATGCTAACAGATGGCTGCAGTCTGCCTCACCAATGGCAGAGGGGGATAAGTCCAAGGGGAAATTAGGGTTAGGTTATGGTTACTCAGACTAAAATTGCACAAATCGTGAGTTGAAATCATCATTTAGAGAGAGAAGAAAGCAGTAGCAACCCATACCAGGTCTTAGCCACCACCACAATCATCATCATAAGGAAAAGTTCATGATATTTAGTAGCAAATTAGCGAAGAAAGAAAGAAGAGGCTCAGATTCGGCATAGATCCATCATTGCTCACAATGTGGAGATTGATACGAACCCAAATCCTTCTTCCTGCAAATGGACACAACAGTTCATATGCCAGTGTCACAGGAACTCAGTGAGCAGAGTACCATAGACTCGGTTAGTATCAGAGAGACTATCAGAGAAGACTCGGTTAGTACCATAGACTCGGTTAGTGTCAGAGAGACTATCAGAGAAGAATGCTTGTATTCACTTTCTTTTCCTTCAGTTTTAGATCTGTAGCAATTTCTTTTTCCCCAATTAATACAAACCCTAGTTTCTTGTTATCTTCTTCCCCAATTTCGAGTATTTAATTCTCAAATTTCTCTGTGACAATGGCTGGGATTGCTCGATCAGTTGCTAGTTATGGCTAGATAGAGAAAGGCTCTCATCAATTGGTATTAGAGCGGTCCGATCCGGTTCTCAATCCAGTCTAGAAAGCCGGCGGCGAGTGGAGATCGAGCGGCCAGGGCTCTCGACATGGATCTCCAGTTGATGGATCGATTTATGTTCGTGAACAAAGGATGCAAACTTTGGAAGGTATGGCTCTAAGCCTAGAGAACAAATTTGATAAATTGCTCGAAGAATTGGCTAGGTCAAGAAGGGGGTTTGATTTTCCCCAAGTGGTTCCGACCATGGCGCCACAACCGCCACATCCACCACCCCCGTACGGCTACTGTACACCACAGACGTTGGCGTCGATGTCTCCTGCCCTGTACCCGCAGCCGTACATGGATCCGACGTCTCCATTGGCATTGAACTATCAGTCGACGTCGTACTCTGTTCTACCTCCGTCGCCACCACTGCAAGCACCGGACTATGGCGATGGTATCATCGTCCCTTGCCCCATATCCGCAGACGAACGAGGACCCGACGTCATCGACGATGTGGAATCACCAACCATACGTGATCCCACCGTTACCTCTGCAGCAGCAACCGCCGCAGTACCAATCACCTCTTCACAGTGTTGGGCGAAATGTCTGTGAGGGAGAAAAATCCTCATGGCATTGGCGTGTCTCGAAGCTTTTCAGGCATTGGTGAGCATGGCAAGGTTGATAGCTGTGAGCAGTCGAGAATGAGAAAGCCTGGTAGCATGGGTTGATGCCGCAGATGCAAGATTGATTGTATGACTATGGAAGGTTTAGTTCTGCATTCACTGACAAGGAAGCACCAAAATATGACCATGGCTTTGGTTCGGAGCATTAAGCAAAGCATACAATCAGCTACAAGTTATGCTAGCACTTGCAAAAATATGGCAACAAGGAGAATGGACAATGCATTGGAAATGACAAGTAAGATGCAAAGAATGTGGAAGCTATAACTTCAGAGGACATGACTGAAGAAATTCAAGAAATTCCCATAAAGAAGAAGTTGGATGTTCCTCTAATCAAGTGGGGTGATCTTGGAAATCTCTCTCTGTCCAGAGGTTATGAAAATTTACTTGATTCAGGGAAAGGAGCTTTGTATGTCTCTGAGATAGATGCCATCAATAATGATACAGGCATAAGCCTTCAAGATACCATCTCACTCTCGCACCAAGCTACAACTCCTAGTGAAGGTTTGCTTGCCATGCCCTATGTGTGTTATAGGTATACATCCTGCTTATGGCGAGAGAGCCATCAATTCGACTCCTCTTGGCGAGCTGAGACTTGAACCTTCCCAGACTTCCTCCAAGGATTCGATCAGTCATTTATCTACACCACAAGGATATGGTGTTCTATTTGGCTTGTCAAATGCTACTAGTCCTGTGCTTTTTGAACCTTTTCAAGAACCAGCTTCCTCCACCCTTTCCCCTACCAAGTGGTAGAAATTCTCAAAGAATTCAGTAGTTGTACTGGATGCAATTGAATCTCAGCCTCTGACGTCTGATGTTGATGGAAATGCAAACAATATTGAGCTAGAGGAAGTTGCTTTCACTCTGAATGACGTTGGGTACAGTTTAATGATTTTCAAGTTGTCATCTTCACTAATATCAACTTGGGAAAAGCAAATCAATTTTGTGTGGGATCCAGGGGATGGTAAATGTTCAAGCAAGTTAGAATTTCTTGCCAATGACGTCTCTGATGGATATATGAAGTATGTTGGAGAACCCATGACCCACTTGGAGTCTATTGCTTCATCTGCTGTTGAGGAGAACGATGTCATGGGTCAATTCCATAATGCGATGTATCAACAAGACGAATTGGAGCTCCAAAAGGCAAAAGAGGAGAAACATAGAGCATTATTACAACTGCAGCGGAGATTAATGAGTGAAAACCAACAAGATGATCAGGAAGTGAACTCTAAGAAGGGATACCCTGCTTTGTCAATAAAGAAGAACAATCATAACAGTGGAAAAGAACACTGGCTTGCTTTGACAAGTCCTGAAACCAGAAGGAAGGGTGTAAATATGACAGGATCGATGCGCACACCTGTGGTGAACTTACTGAAGAAAGTAGAAAAGGGAAATTATTGGTTCGCAGATCCTTTTGTTCAGTCACAAGGACTTGGTTCAGTTTGTATCAAAAAGGATGGTTTTATGGTATGGGATCCAGGTCCTAGTTCAGTTCTAGTGATTAATTTTCATGTATGGGTTGCCAAGGAGTTGAAGGATTCATTCTTGGAAGAAGGTGCCATTTTCCATGTTTTGGTATGGGATCCAGGTATATTTTCTGCCTGCAGTTCTGTTTCTTGCATTTCCAAACTGCAGCTAGCATCCTTAGCACATCTTGTTTCTACCTTGACCTTGAGACCAAGGTCAATTTAAAGGGGTGGGTATTGATACGAACCCAAATCCTTCTTCCTGCAAATGGACACAACAGTTCATATGCCAGTGTCACAGGAACTCAGTGAGCAGAGTACCATAGACTCGGTTAGTATCAGAATGGAAGCTAAGTGAAGCTCAGTAAGTATCAAGGTTCAAAAGAAGTTCAAACAAGTTCAAACACTGACAATTGCAGCAGCAAGGGAAGAATAGTTTTCAAACCAAAACAGTACTCAGTAATCCAGAAGGAGCCCAGGACTCGGAAGTTCAATTGCAAACTGTAAAAGGGTAATTCTGTAATTAGCCTATTTGCTTCAGTCTGTAATTAGTTAACTGAGTAGTATAAATAGGTATCAGTGTAATAGGGAGACTATCAGAGAAGAATGCTTGTATTCACTTTCTTTTCCTTCAGTTTTAGATCTGTAGTAATTTCTTTTTTCCCAATTAATACAAACCCTAGTTTCTTGTTATCTTCTTCCCCAATTTCCCAATCTTTAATTCTCAAATTTCTCTGTGACAATGGCTGGGATTGCTCGATCAGTTGCTAGTTATGGCCAGATAGAGAAAGGCTCTCATCAGAGATGGAACCCCCATTCTCTTCACTCCTCTTTCCAAAAAATGGCTGCAACAGAGATGCCTCGCCATCAGGAGGAAATCCTAGCCAAATCATCATCACCATATTTTTTTTCTACTTTCCTTTTCTAGGGCCTAGACAAAGGATAGGATTAAAGGGATCCCACACAAAAATGCATCCATAGTAAAGCAATATATTAAATACAGTAGTACCATCATCACCATCATTGTCATATCCTCGAAGCTGTAGAGAGCAAAAAGAAGAATCTGCAGTGTTAGGGACCCGCGTGGGATGTCCCATAGATACTCCTCCTCGAGGTTGTTGTGACATTGAACAATTGGTAGAGGAAAAAACACAGAAATAGACAATGGAAATGATAATTGCAGTAATGAAAAGTACTGAGAATTAGGGTTCTAGGTTTTTATTCATAAACTTGGAAAGGAAGACAAGTAAAGAAATATATGCAGGAAAAACAAGAAAGGAAAGGAATCTGCAAATTCTTCCATGCCTCTTCCTATTACTCTTTCCCTTATATATCTGGGAAAAGTTACAGGATTAATATTAACAAACATATTAGGCTAATCAATATGTTGGGTGTCTAGGATACCTAGCTGGCAAATGCACAGTTACCTCAACTGCTCCTTTATTCAGCTGAAAGTAAAAGGACCACCTCCCCCCCCCCCCCCCCCCCCCCCCCTGCTCTTCATTTCCCATACTGTAACTAACGGATTTCAGAGCTCAGGTATGGATCCTAACATTCCCCTCCCCTTAATTTGACCTTGTCTCAAGGTCAAAGTAGGGGTACTTTTTGATAAACTGCTCATACGGAACCCAAGTTGAGGAGTGCAAATCTCCTTCCACTCATTGCACTAGCAGGTCCACTGCAGCCTTCCCCTTCCTTTGGACCAACCTCCTCTCCAGAATCTAGTGAGGCTCCAAGATGGCTTCTTCAGTATTAGTTGGTACTCCAGGCTGGATATTGATCCTGGGACTAAGATGTTTCTTCAATTGGGATACATGGAAGACAGGGAGAATCTGGGCCTCATTGGAAAGATCCAACTTATAAGCCACATTCCCCACTCTGGCAGTGACTAGGTAAAGGACCATAGTACCTGGGAGATAACTTTTGTGGCCTTCTGTGAGCAAGTGTAATCTGTCTATAAGGCTGTATCTTCAGATATACCCAATCCCCAACTATGAACTCCCTCTCAGTTCTGTGTAGGTCTGTAAACTTCTTCATCCTTTCCTGGGCCAAAACCAGATTGTCTTTTAAAAGCTGAAAAGCATTGTCTCTATGTGCAACTAGTTCAGCTACTTCTCGATCCCTTGCAAGGTCAGGAACATAAGTGAGGAGGTTGGGAGGTGATCTGCCATAAATTGTCTCGAATGGGGTTGTTCGAGTAGAGGAATGCCAATTTGTATTGAACCAATATTCAGTCCATGCCAAGTGTTTGCTCCACTGTTTAGGTTTGTGACTGCAGAAGCACCGTAGGTAACCCTCTACACACTTGTTAGCGATCTCTGTCTGCCCATCAGATTGGGGATGGTATGCAGTGCTATACAAGGAAGATTGTGGGTCAATTAGGAGTCTTTGTTTATAAAATAGAAGGCCATCCCTGAGAGAGTACTTGTTGCCATCCAGCTTCCCATTTGTCCAGCTTCTCCTTGTAATATGTCGAGACTGCCATATGTGCTTTGAACTCCTGTAGCCATTCTGGTAATACAAGGGTGGTAACATGCAGTTGTCCTTCTCCCCTTCCGGACAGGCTATCTGCTGCATTGTTCTCAGTCCCCCTTTTATACTCTACCCTATAGTTGAACCCATGCAGTTTCATGTATCGAGCATCTGAGCAAAGCCTCTGCTCCAGCATGTGCTTGAGAGCCTTATGGTCAGTCTTGATGATAAAGACCCTTCCCCAGAGATATTGTTTCCACTTTTTGACTGCTAGGAGGATGGCTAACATCTCTTTCTCGTAAGTAGAGTAAGTAGCAGCTCTTCCCTTCAATGCCTGGCTGAGGAATGCTATAGGTCTGCCCCCCTGCATCAAGACTGCCCCTATCTCTCCATCTGAGGCATCACATTCCAGTGTAAACTCTTGATTGAAGTCGGGCATTCTGAGTACTGGGGCTGAGTCAAAGTTATCTGGAGGTCCTCAAAGGCATGCTGAGCTTTGTCATTCCACTGGAAACCATTTTTAGTACCATTCTTCTTGAGTAAATTGGTTAATGGAGAGGCCTCAACCCCGTAGTCTTTAATGAATCTCCTATAATATCCGTTAACCCTAAGAAACCTCTTAGCTCTATGAGGTTTTTGGGTACTGGCCACTGGAGAATAGCCTTGACCTTCTCATCATCAACCTGTACACCCTGGTTGGAGATAATATGCCCCAGATATCCTACTTGTTGCTGAAAAAACAAGCACTTACTTCTTTTATAACCTTCAGTTTATGTTCCTTCAACCTCTGCAAAACCATTCCTAGGTGTTTTAGATGAGCTGAATGATCCTCACTATACACCAGGAAATCGTCGAAGAACACTAGAACAAAATGCCTTAGGTAATCTTTAAAAACTGAATCCATGAGTGCTTGAAAGGTTGAGGGAGCATTAGTTAGCCCAAAAGGCATCACCATGAATTCGTAGTGTCCCTCATGAGTCCTAAAAGCGGTTTTATGGATGTCTTCCTCAGCCATTCTCACTTGATGGGCCCTGAGATCCAGCTTTGAAAAATACTGTGCTCCATGCAATTCATCAAATAATTCTTCAATAAAGCGTATTGGGTACTTATCTTTTACAGTGTTTTGATTCAAAGCTCGGTAGTCAATACATAATCTCCAACTACCATCTGTCTTCTTCACCAGGATGACGGGAGAGGAGTATGAGTTGTTGCTATGTCGAATGATCCCTGTCTCTAGCATATCCCTGACTTGCTTCTCGATCTCGTTCTTGTGGATGTAAGGGTGTCTGTATGGTCGACTGCAAACTGGCATAGCACCAGGAATTAAAGGCACTCTGTGATCAAAAATTCTTTTGGGCGGCAGGCCCCTAGGTTCTGCAAAGAGCTCAGAATATTTCTCAAGTAGTTCATTTACTGCAGGCTGGTTTTGTGATTCAGACACTCCTCCGTCTTCAATGGAACAGATTTGGCTAAGAAAAACTTGTGTCTTCTGCCTGAGGTCTTTGCTTCCTGGCTCAATCAGTCCAGCTTTGGGTTGCACTCCCTTGAACTGTTGCATTACACCGTGCTCCTCAAACCTCATGGTTAAATCTTGAAAATTCCAAACTATGTCTCCCAGAGTACTTAGCCAATTGGCCCCCAATACTACTTGGCAACCTATCATGGGCAGATGTAGGAGGTTCACTGTTATTCTCTTGCCTTGACATTCAATGGTAACCCCTTCACTCAAACCCTGGCTGTGCAGTGTGTCCCCATTAGCCACCATTACTTCAAAAACTTTCCCTTCATCCTTAGGCAACCCTATTCTTTCCCCAAACTTACTATCAACAAAACTGTGGGTAGAACTAGAGTCAACTAGGAATTAGGACTAGTTTCCTCTGCAGGGTTCCTCTTAGCTTCATGGTGGAGTGATGTATGATACCTGACAATGCTTGCAGAGATATTGCAAATGACCCAGATGGCTCTGCAGTAGTCAAGGCTCCTTCCAGCTCTGTAAGCTCTGGAGTATCTTCCTCTTCTTCGGCAGTCAACATAAAAATCTTCTTCTCTTTGCACCGGTGGCCTTTAGCCCATTTCTCGTCATGAAAGAAACACAGGCCTAAGTTCTTTCTCCTGACTATCTCACTTGGAGACATGTTTGGTGTTTGTTTGGTATTGGTGACTGTTGGTTGGCCAATTGCAGGAGAATAGGATGGTTTCTTGGTAGATTCATAAGACTGCCCTGGTGAGAAGTGGGTGCTAGAGTTTCTCTTCCCTGCACTACTGCTGATCTTGAAAGTCTTCTTTAGAGCTACCAGCTTAGCCTCATACATCCAGGCCATCTGCATGGCTACTGGTAATGTTGGAGGGTTGGATATCTGCACTTCATATCTCAGTTCTTCCTTCAATTCTCCCATGTATTGGCTTATCAAACTGGATTCACTAATGCCCTGTACCCTCTTGGACAACCTCTGAAACTGAGCATACTCTGATACTGTCCCCTCCTGTTTCAAGAGTTTCAGTTCAATTACATGGTTAGTAAACTGAGAGGGGCCATACTCAAGTCTAATGGACTGACAAAAATTCTCCCAGCCATGAATCCCCCTTTAATCTTCAATAACCAATCAAACCAATAGGCCGCTATCCCCTTCATCTGCACTGAGCACACTCTAATACTGTCTCCTTCTGGAACATTATAGTAATTAAAATAATGTGTCACCCTCAGTAACCATTCCTCTACCTTTGTACTGCCATCAAAGTCTGGTATCTTTAGTCTTAATGTAGGCTGACTCCATCCTTGCCCTGAGAGCACCTGGTTGGACATTCCCAAATGGTATCCTGTCTGCATAGGTGTTGTGGCTACAGGGTTATTGTAATTCAAAGGATTCTGTCCAGGAAAGGAATTGGGCATTCCCCAACTATTTCCTCCTTGTGTGAAAACTGCAGTTGGTGGGCTACTATAGATCATGGGGTTCTGGGAAGGAATGGGTATATTTGAAGGCATGTTAACAGATCTGGAATTAGAATTTGGGGACTGAGCTACGGCCATGGGAGTGGAGTAGAACGGATAGGGGCCTGGTTGTGGTTATGATACAGAGATCCCTGATGTTGGGGGTTGAGTATTAGGGTTAGGTGGGTAGATCTGAGCATTTGGGTTCTGGATCGGATATGCAGTATTTGGTGATCCCACTGTAACGGAAATGAACTCCGGTTTTTTTCTAGATTTGGCCAGTTCTTCGAGAACTCGATCACATTTATTGCTGAGCAGTTGAAATTTACCTTCCATAGATTGGAACCTCTGCTTGATAGGTGAACCGGCCGCCCAATGGGAGAGCCATAGCAGCTCAAGCCGTGGTCTTCAATCGCCTCGCCCACTGGCTCCAGAGGCTTTGATACCAAATTGTTAGGGACCCGCGTCGGATGTCCCGAAGATACTCCTCCTCGAGGTTGTTGTGACATAGCTGAACAATTGGTAGAGGAAAAAACACAGAAATAGACATGGAAATGATAATTGCAGTAATGAAAAGTACTGAGAATTACGGTTCTAGGTTTTTATTCATAAACTTGGAAAGGAAGACAAGTAAAGAAATAGATGCAGGAAAAACAAGAAAGGAAAGGAATCTGCAAATTCTTCCATGCCTCTTCCTATTACTCTTTCCCTTGTATATCTGGGAAAAGTTACAGGATTAATACTAACAAACATATTAGGCTAATCAATCAAGTTTAAGGAAATCCTGGCCCAACTAACTAATATGCTGAGTCAATTAGTTAGTTGGGTGACTAGGATACCTAGCTGGCAAATGCACAGTTACCTCAACTGCTCCTTTATTTAGCTGAAAGAAAAAGGGACCCCCCCCCCCCTCCGCTCCTTTATTTAGCTGAAAGAAAAAGGGACCACCCCCCCCCCCCTTTCTTCACTGCTGCTCTTCATTTCCCATCTACACTGTAACTAATGGATTTCAGAGCTCAGGTATGGATCCCAACATGCAGCAACATAGGCTCAGATTGAACTTTGATCATCGACACAAGCAAAGATAACCATATCTCCTCTTTCCCCCTTGCTAAGAGGATGGCTGCAGTGGCTGCCTCGCCATTGACGGAGGAAGAATTGGGTTTGGGTTAGGGTTAGGGCTACTTAGGGTGCGTTTGGGATTGGACAATGTGATGTAATTGTCATTATATTGTAAATCTAATTCGGGTGTTTGGTTGGACAAAAGAAATTTAAATATAATATAATGGCCATTACAAGCTTGATTACATTACAATAATTTTTTAAGGCTTAATTGGAACTTGATACCCTCAACTAAGTCGATTTTTCAACTTGATATCCTAAACTTTTTTTGCTCAACTTAATATCATCAACTATTAAATATTTTCAACTTCATACCCTAAAATTAAAAAAATACCCAAAATATCCTTGTCTACCCATGCCTATGTTGTATTAAGTAGGGGTGAGCAATATTCGGTTTTCAAACCGAAACCGACCCGACCCGACCCGAAATAGCAGTTCGGGTCGGTTATATATTAAACGGGTCAGTTTTCGGTTTCCAAAACCAAAAACCGATTATATTCGGTTCGGGTCGCGGTTTCAGCAAACGGTTGCTGACCCGACCCGAAAACCGATTATATATATAAATATATATGTGGAATTACACTTTTACCCCTCCTTCCATATATGTACATATATACACAAAAAAAAACCTAACTCTCTTTCCTTTTCCTTTCGGTTCCAGGCTCCAGCGGCGCTTAGGGCTTCCTCGCGGGGGCGACGCTTAGGGCTTCCTCGCGGGGCCGGCGCTTGGGGATTCCTCGCGACGGGGTACAACGCTTTGGGCTTCCGACTTCCTGGCGACGGGGGGGCTGGCGCTTAGGGCTTCCGGCTTCCTTGCGATGGAGGGGCGCTTAGGACTTCCGGCTACATGGCGATGGGGGCGACGCTTTAGGGCTTCCGGCTACATGGCAGTGAGTCCCCTCCCCTCCCCACCCCCATTTCTTCTTGATCTCGAATTATCGATGGCATTCAGTTGATTGTTTGCTATGAAATTAGTTGGACACGGATCGAAAGTTCTTTCCTGACATGATCTAGAGTTAGTATTTTTGCTAGTTTCCTAGTTTTGTTCTGAGCCACCCATACTCTCTTGTTTGAACATTTCGAGTTAGTATAATTTGTTTTGGTATAGTTTGATGAGCAGCATCAAATGGGAGGACCTTCAAGCAGCATCAAATGTTGTTTTGGTATAATTTGATGAGGTTGAGGTTTTGTTTTGACAGATTCAAAACATTTGAAAACCGAACCGACCGACACCGAAAATTTTGTTTCGGATCGGTTTTGTTCGGTTTGTTTAAATTCGGTTCGGTTTTCGGTTTTTCAAAAATCGGTTTGCGGTTTAATCGGTTCTTAGGTATTCGGTTCGGTTTGACCGGAACCGAACCGTTGCTCACCCCTAGTATTAAGCGTGAGGCGAGGCAATGCGATGAAGCTGGCGCCTCGCTTAAGCGCGCTTAAGAGGTGCTTAAGCGCACTTAGTTAGCACTTCATCCATTTTTACCTACGGAGCCTCCTATATGTAAAATACTCTGTATACACATAAATTTTAATATTTTTTCATAAAGTCCTATTATTATATGCATGAGTAACAATACAAATTATCAATCAAACAAAGTAACGATATAAATACTATAATCAAAATGTGAAGTCATCAAAATACCATGGTCAAAATAGTCAACAAGCCACATAATGTATACATACTACATAGTCCTCAAAATACCATCAAACATAAAAGCTAAATCTCCAAAGTTTCTATATATTTTTCGGGTCAATTTTTGTTCTCTTCAGTTTTTTTGATCCAAGGCGCTTTTTCCGACGCCTAACACTAGACGAGGCGCTATTAAACGCTGCCTAAGCGCGCCTAAGCGATTATTGCTTTTCTGGGACGAGATTTCCCTAAACGAGGCGTGCAAATTCCAGTTTTCGCCTAAGCGCGCTTTTTACAACATAGACCCCTGCCTAACCCTACGACTGCCCCACCCTCCCCTCCTCTGGCCACCCCCGTCCACCCATGCCCCCCCCCTTCGGCCACCCACGTCCACCCCCCCGGGGCTGCCCCCCCCCCTCTCTCCGTACGCGCAACCGACGGGGCGGCAGCAATGGCGGCAGCGCGGAGAGAGGTAGGACGGCCAGGCAATGGTGCAGTCGGGGGGGGGGGGGGGGGGGGGGGGGGGGAGGGAGGGAGTAGAGGAGGACAATGGGCATTTTTGTCTATTTTTTTTTCAGGGTATCAAGTTGTCCCAAAAAAAAAATTTTATGATATCAAGTTGAAAAACCGACATAGTTGAGGATATCAAGTTGCAATCAAGCCTTTTTTTAACCAATTACATCATAAAACTCATGTAATCGCAATTTCTTTACAACATATAAGTCATATTTTGCAGTATCGGCCGATATTAATCTGATAAGGCCGATACCGATACAATTTGGCATGTCCCAATCCGATACCGACGGATACTAATCCGATATCGATATTGGGAATCTCTTTTTTAGTCTATTCGGCAAAAAAATTGAACGAAAAAAGACCAATCAACAAGGGTGTAAAAATATAGTAAAGTTGCAAAAGCATGTTACTTATCTATCGCAAGTAAACCAATCGACAAGGGTGACTACTATTTCATTCAGTTTCAAAACTACTAAGAAATAAGACAAAAAGTACCAAAAATTATGTACAAATGTACAAAAATAATTTTTCTAAAATTTTAATAATTTATTAATAATTATTTGTTTTTTGGTACCAAAATATTCGATACTCCGATCCGAAACTGCCAATATCGTTGATCCCGATACTCATTGGAAGGGTCCAATACCGATTCCGATACTACGAACCTCTATAACATTACAAAATTACTTTCATTTTAGTTTTTTTCGTTTTTTGTTTTTATTATTATTACTATTTTATTTATTTATTTCTATTTTTTGTTTCTAAATTGTTTTAATTTTTAATTTTTCAATATTTTTATTTAATGTTTTATTTTTTAAATTTTTGAAAACTAAATTTTTTATTTTTTTATTTTTTTACTAAAATTAAGTTATTTTAAAAAAATATTTATTTTTATAAATGCTAAGGTTGGCCAAAACATAAAATATAAATGTCAAGTATATATGTGTAAAAATAATACAATTAATAATTATTATTCCATTATGCTACATTATGCTAAACCAAATATTTGAATGCAATTGATATTACCTTAAATGGTTTGATTACATGTTCTAACCAAACATAATAATGTAATTGTAATTGAATTACATTACGAAGCATATTCCATTGCGATTACAATTACATTACAATGAACCAAACACAACCTTAGTCTTAGTAGCACAATGTTGAGTTCAACCCATCATCACAATGAGCCTAAAAGCAGCACATGGAGATAGAGTCACATTGTGTAGATGATGATCTCCGTGCCTTCCATTCTCCTTCCTCCCAATAAATGGATGCAACCAAGATGCCTCGTCATCGGTAAAAAGGGAAGCACGTGCACACACACACACACACACACACACACACACACACATATATATATATATATATATATATATATAGGGGATCGAAATTCCCGCTCTTAAGCATCCCCGAATATTCTCAAAATAACAGCTATTTGATCTGTCTTTTTTTATGGTACATATTAGATCCTTAAACTACTCAATTTCCTGCGAAATTTTGAATTAATTTGTACGGTTAAAAAAGACAATCCAATGAGCTGCTACCTTGAGGGCATTTTAGAATGCTTATATATATATATATATATATATATATATATATATATATATATATTATTTTTTTGGAAAAATGGTAAATTTTATTCCAAACTCAACACATAATCATACAATCAGAGTGGGGCTCCCACTCATCAGGTTTCCATAGCTTTTACATCAAAATCAATGTTATGGAGGATGCCTACAGGAGGGGTGATAAGTCCCTCGAAGATGCGACGATTTTGTTCCCTCCATACATGCCAGACAGCAGCAGTCAGCCGTACTCTAATGGTCTTGAACCAGACCTGCCCTCTCCCTCTCCGGTCCCGAATCCCAATGATGATGCCACTGATCCCCCTTTCAGAGTCACATCCACCCAACGCACGACATTGCTCATTCCAGATGTACCAGGCCACCTCACACTCAAAAAATAAATGTCGTATAGATTCATTCTCCAAGTCACAAAGCACACACTTTGGGTTTGGCACCTGGATCCCAAAAGAGGTGAGACGGTCCCACGTCAGCAGGTGACCCAGCAGTAATCGGTAGACACAAAGCTGTATCTTCCTGGCCAGACCCTTGCACCATATGAACTCATAGTCGGCACTAGTAGGGAAAGTACGACGTATAAGATTGTAGCAGCTTTGGAACCTGAACTCTCCAGCACCCCTAGTAGCTCCCGGCGGATCCCAAATCCAACAATCAGCTGGCAGCGACGAATCAATCCCGACCGTACGAATAACCTCTCCAAGCTCCTCAGTATGACTGTAGGACTCAGGACACCATACTCCATTTCTGATAATGCGCTGGCAAGTCAGCCTCCTACCAGCGTCCCTGTGTGGCTGGTCTCCCAGGATCTCTCAAAGAGATTGTCGATCCAGCCATGGGTCCCGCCAGAGGTCCGTTCCAGTTCCATTTCTCATGTTCCGTCGGATGGAGGATTTGAGTACATCCATGTGTCGCAATATATGCTTGAAAGTAACAGAGTTATTGTTGTCAATGGAGCAGGTCCAGAAGTTGCCTTGCTTCACATATCTACTGTACATCCAGTCGGTCCAAAGAGATCCCCTTTTAATGAATTTTCATGCCAGCTTCAGCGCCGAGGCGTCCCTGATCTCCATCAAGGGTCGAAGTCTCACCCCTTCCTCCTTCCTCGGGCGGCATAGCTGCTCCCAGGAGATCGCGTGCATACCCCCCTCGGATAAAATCGGCACAAATTCTTTCCACTTTTCGGATGGTAGCAACAGGAATCAGAATAGACTGGAGCCAGAACTGAGCTAGGGCCGAGATAACCGATCTAACCAACTCAATCCGTCCCCCAAAAGATAGTCTAGCAGCCTGCCATCCTTCAACCCTTCTCTGGACGTACTCCACCAGACTATGACAGTCCTTGTCCCGAGCATAATTCACTGTCAGAGGGACTCCTAGGTATTTCATCGGAAGATCACTCCTTTCCATACGCAAAGCTACGGCCCGTTCCTCCTTCCGGGGGCAAAGGGAACTGAAGTAGAGCCAGCTCTTCTCTCGATTCATTTGAAGTCCTGTAAGAGCTTCCAGATCACCCATAATCTCCGAGATAGTGTTCATACCTTCCATAGAAGGCTGTAGGAACACCAGGAGATCGTCAGCATAAATGAGATGAGTGACAGGAGGCTCGACTCTCCTGAACAGCGGGATAAGCCTCCCACTATGCACTGCCATGTCCATCAAACAAGTACTCCATGACAAGCGTGAATAGGTAAGGAGACAATGGGTCACCTTACCGTAGTCCACGATTGCTCCGGAAAAATTCGTACGGGGTACCCTGGATGAGTACAGAGAAGGTGGGAGTCGTGATACACTCTCGAATCCTCTCAACCCATCGATCAGCGAATCCCATGGCAGTCATCAGGTGGCACAGGAAGTCCTTGTTGACCATGTCGTAGGCCTTCCTCAGATCCAGCTTCACGCACGCCTTCTCCCCTCCTGCTTTATTGAAGCCCCTCACCATCTCATGTGCAAGTAGACTGTGCTCAGCAATCGATCTCCCCTTTATGAAAGCCGTCTGGTTCGGGGAGACTAAGTCCTGCATGATCCCCTCCATACGCCGACACATAAGATGCATAATTATTTTGTAAAGATAATTACAGCACGCTATAGGCCTAAAGTCCACCAGCGATGTCGCACCCTCTTTCTTTGGCACAAGAGTCAGAAATGTATGATTCAGCTCTATCAGCAGCTTCCACTCAGTGAAGAACTCCTGGACCGCCTCGAGAACCGGGAGCTTCAGAATATCCCAGTGGCATTTGTAAAATCAACTGCTAAATCCGTCCGGCCCTGGGGCTTTGCTGGGATCCGCCTTCATGATTATAGCCTCCACCTCCTCCATAGTGACCGGGGCAAGAAGTTGGCTATTCCCATAGGGTGTCACCAACCTCTTTGTAACTATATCTGGGAACGCAGTCAGGTAGTCAGTCTGAAAATACAACTCAGAGTAATACCTGACAGCCTCTCCTTGGATCTTTGACGGCTCCCCCCTCCAGATTGCCCTCAACATCGAGCAGTTGAGAAACGTTGTTCCTATGTTGTCTGGTCCGGATGACATCATAGAAGAACTTGGAGCAGCAGTCACCATCCTTGAGCCAGGAGCATTTAGCGCGCTGGCTTGCACTAATCTCCATCTGCAGACGAAGAATGTTGACTTTCCCGATCAGCTCCTTCTCTCTAGCCGCTAGATCTCCGTTCAGCATGTCAGATTGCATGGAATTTTGGATGTCCCTGAGCTCCGCCTCCTTACTTCTAGCGAGGACTTCGACAATCCCTTCACCCAACTCCGGATGGCCTTCTTAGTGTGCTTGAGCATATGCACCATACGGTACTGAGCCGTACCCTCCTGGTGGCTAAGCAGACCCTCCGAAACAACCTCCAAGTAACCACCTGAAAGATACCAGTTGTTGTTGTACCGAAAAGGGCGCGACTTCCAAGAAGGCAGCTCTGTGAAGCCAACCCTGATGGAGGAGTGTCGCTCGTCCCAGCGGCTAGACCATCAGCCAAAGAATTAGGGAAGCGGCGGAACCACTCCCCGTTGCCCAGAGCTCTGTCCAACTGGCAAGCAACCCTGTTACGAACAGCCTTGTTATGCCAGGTCCAGATATGCCCCGAACGCGTCAATCCCTGAAGCTCCGCCTGAAAAAGACATCTCTGAAAGTCATATTGAATTTGATCTGGAACCGGTCGGCCACCCACCTTCTCCCCTCTTTGAAGAAGGGCGTTGAAGTCGCACATCAGGAGAAGCAGAAGATGCAAGGAGTCAGCAGCAGATGCTACTCTGGATATGTCGCTCCACAGGGCCTCCC
This sequence comes from Iris pallida, assembly GCA_029216955.1. Taxonomy (NCBI): domain Eukaryota; kingdom Viridiplantae; phylum Streptophyta; class Magnoliopsida; order Asparagales; family Iridaceae; genus Iris; species Iris pallida. The sequence continues at coordinate 2,718,274 of JANAVB010038218.1, forward strand.
GATGCTGCATGTCGTTGTGGCCGTACACCGCTCCCAGCAAGAACCGAAAACCACCCTTATTCGTGAAGGAGATAGCAATCAGCTGCTCCGACATCAGGACCAAATCCCCTTCCCAACTCTTGGAATTCCATCTGACCCAGATCCTCGCTACGTCGCAAAGTGCTAGGTTGTGGAGCTGAACCCAATGAGTGGGGGTCCGTTGGGCAAGAGTCTTTTTTCCCTTAATCTTGGTCTCCAGCAAAATAGAGATGTCACAATGCTCTCTACGTAAGACCCCACAGATCTCCCTCCATCTCCCTAAGGAGCACGTACCCCTCACGTTCCAGGCGATTACCGCCACTAATTATTAAGAGAGGTTCCCCTGTACTTCTCATGGACTGGTACCCTGGGGTGGTACTACGTCCGTCGTTGTCATGTCCTCCTCCACCCCAAAAGTAGGGGAATGCCGGTTTGTTGCCTGTGAGAGCATCAGCGCCCAAGCCTGGTTGTCCACACATAACGCCTCACCAGTAACAGGGGAATGTCCCCCCTCCCTTGGGGGACCGTCGCGCAGCGGTCCAGCACGTCTCATCCTGCTGTAAACTCTCTCCTCGGAAGATCCTCCATCTCCTCGCTCCTCTCGCCCTGAAGCCACCATGCCTCTGGTAACCATGCTCCTCTGTACCGAGAAGGTGATCATATCCCCGCTAGAGTGAACTGGCTGGGGTGAGATAGTCAGACTCAGACCACTAGCCTCCTCCATCGGCCGGTCTCCCTCCTGCATGATATCCTCAGCTCTCTCGTCCCCAGATATAGTCTCCATCGCCCGTGATGGGCCAAGCTCCTCAGTAGAAGCCGAAGTCGGCACTGACTTTAGTCTTCCTGTCGGGCATGTACTGTCCAGGTGCCCGAAGCAAGCGCAATGTGAACAGGTTGGGGGGACTCATTCGTACTCCACCTTCTGGGTTAGGACCTCTTCCGAAGGAACTTCATACTCCAATAAACTCGGTAACTCCCCGTCAGCCTTGATCTCAACGAATATCCGAGCATACATCAGCCTCGATCGAAAGGCTGTAGCATCATCAGCCTTGATCGGTTTGCCCACCAAGCTGGCTAGCCTCAAGCAGTGGAATGCACCAAAATCGTACAGGAAACTCCGGGAAGCGTATCCAAACAGGGATGACATTCAGGACTTCCTTCTCACATCGTAAATCGGGTGTCCACTCTTTCAGAATGATCAACCTGCCATCAAACGTCTACGGCCCTCCTTGAAGGATCCTGGTGACATCATCCGCTAGCCCAAACTTCACATAATAGAAGCCATTCTTCCTAGCAAATATCTCCATGCTTCCCTTAGGTTGCCAGACACGCGCCGCATAACCCCTGATCTGTCCATAGAAGGGCTTGTTTCCCAGAATGTACAAAACCAGCATATTTTTACAGAAGGCAGTCACCTTCTCAATCTCCTCCATAGAAAACGAGGCTCGGAGGCCACTCCCAACCTTCTTCGGGGGCACGAACACCATGGCAGTAGAGATTTTAGGACCCATAAGTTTGCATATGTCTGCCCAGGACCTTCCCACAGGTCGAAGAGCCGTCCCCTGAGATCGAGGACATACCCCAGGAGGAGAGGACCATGTTCCCTGACCTCCCAAGTCGACCGCTTTACCCTTCCTTTTGTTCGCCGCAGTCGCCTTGGGACGCCACCCTACCGATCTCCCAGCAATACTATTCTCTGCTCGAGGAGGGGCCGCAGGACCATGGGACGGCCTCCGCAACCCCGAACCCTCCTCCGTTCTCCTAGCAGAAGTGTAGCGTGCCTTTAGGTGAGTCTGCACGCCGTTCTCGTTGCCTCCAATCTTGGTACCCCGACGTCTCGTAACTGTCGTCCAGCCACCCCCCTCCAACTGTCCTCCCTGAGATCCAGAACCGATTTCAGGTTGAAAATTCGGGATTCCCGTCAGATCTGGAACCCAACGATCCGCCGTTCCCGTCAATCCTCCCCCGAATACCGCCATCGAACCGCCCCCGCCAGAGTTAGTCCCACTCCGTTCAGCATCCCCGCCGTCGGGACCACCCTTGGCCGGCCCTCACCCGGTCCGGCCACCGCTGGCCTGCTCACCAGCGCCACTGCCCCTGGCGCCGCCACTCCCCACACTGACCCGCGCCGGCCCCGGCAGCCTCGCGCCCGCGTTCGTGCCCACGCGCGCTGTCCCTTAGCCCGTGCCGTCTGCTCCGCCGCCGTCCCCAACAGCGTCGGAGGCGTCGTTGGCCGGCCTGCCCCCGGCCAGGCCGCCGCTGGTCGGCCCTCCCTTGCCGGCGTCGGGGTCCCAAGGTTGAGACCCCCTAGGGTTTCCATGTCGATCGCCCCTGTCGCCCGCAGCCATGTCTATATAGGGATCATCATTTGGCCCGAAGTTCATGGGCGCCCGAAAAGCCCGTCCGGCCCAATGGGCCAAAGTCCGATAGAGTCCGGTCATTAGGGTAGCCCGACCCGGTCTATATTAGTATAGGGTCGGGCTTGAATTATGCATCTGTCCGCCCGAGCCCGGCCCGAAGTCCGTCCGATACAAACTTGGACTATGCGTCCGCCTAGCCCGGTCCTAACTATTGTTGTTACAATTTAAAATCTTTAGATTCCAGATCATAGACCACTGTTACCGAGCTCCACTACCCCACTAATTAACCGTGTCCAGGATCTGTTGACCCCAAACATGATTCTTCGCTTCCCTACCAAACATAGTTTATTAGTTTTTCATTGGAGTATTTTGGAGTTGTCCATGACAGCTGCATGTTTTCTTTACTTCCTTTGAGACTAGTTAATTAATTTATCTAGTTGATTTATTATTATTTAGAAAGTTTACCACCTGAAAGTTTGGACTATTTCACAATATATTATGCGCCACATTTTCCAAGTGTGACCATTCAATTCAAGATTTTTTTTTCCAGTGTCTCCAGTATGTGCGCAACAAGGATTGTGGTTTCTAGATTTGCTAACAGCAACAACTTCTAATTTCATTGGCAGAATATTAGGATGATGGTAAGTTGTATCATGATGATGTAAGTGAAACTACAGGAAAACAATGAACCAAGCCTTCTGTCTTTCAAAACCTTGTAAGCTTTTAAGGCCCAACAGATTTTTTTTTTTGTATTTTGAAAGAGTAAAATATACAAATCATTAATTTTTATAGAGCTAGTCCGGCCCGATCCGACTTGGCCCGAAAAGCCCGACTCTTGTGGGCGGGCTTGGACTTCATAAATAATAATTAAGCCCGGCCCGACCCGGTCCGAAATTTCTTTAGGGCCAAAAAAATCCGGCCCATGCCCGGCCCGTGCCCGTACTTTATGGGCTTGGGCGGCCCGGCCCGTCCCAATGTCGATCCCTATGTCTATATATATATATATATATATATATATATATATATATATAGAGAGAGAGAGAGAGAAGAGGGGGCTTGAATTTGAAAAATGAACAAAGTAAGCTTGGTTTGGAATTGCTGCTTTTCAAAAGCCACAAAAAAACTTTTCCAAAATTAACTGAATTCTTATAAGTTGTTTGTAAGCTGTTTAAGTTGTTTGTAAGTTGTTGTTACCAACAAACAACCTTAGACAGCTTTCCAAGAAAATTAAAAAAAAGGAAAATACTATATGTATGTCCAAAATTCCATCCTTTCATGTCCTGCCACGTGGCTCACTCCTATTTGCTCATGTCTTCCCCCAACCTCCCGCCTATTTGCTTCGGTCAATAAGAAAGTGCCACGTGGCGGAGGGATATTGAGGAATAAGATTTTTGGAGGTACATATTGTATCACTCTTAAAAAAAAGCATAAGGAACCTCCAATAAGCAATCCCCCTACCAAGTGATGATGGGAGGAATCCCTACAAATAATATACAAAAAGAATAGGGTCCGGAACCAAATTTCCCGTAAAAGATGCTCCCCTAAAAGATGCTGCAACATCAGAAGAACAAGCTCAGATCATTGTTCTCACTACCACCTCTACTCTATTCAAATTCCCCAGCCGAGGAAGAGAATCGGAGAAAAAATTTATAGTTTTCATTTAAATGGATAACCAAACGGTTTTTCAGATTTTCAATTAACAAAGCCTATTGTATAGAAGGTAGGCGTAGCCTTTAAGGCCAATAACTATTTATGTGTTGTTACGGTAGCGAGTTTTTCGGTAAGTTCAATAATTGAAGTGGCGGGCGAAGGTGGAAGAGATAGACAAGTCCAACTTATTCCATGCTAGATTTGAACATTTCATTTCCTATCACCCATTTGCATGAAATTGTGCAGACCCTAACATTGTGTTTGGTTTGTAGAAAGTGAGGGAGAGAAATGAAAGTGTTCCGTGTAAAAATGGGATCCCATTTACATAGAATCAACTTTCATCTTCCTTTCCTTCCCCTCACTTTCTTAGCGACCAAACACATCCTTCCCTTCCCCTGATTTCTTAGCAAACGAAGACAGCCTAAAGTAATTCAATCAGAAATGGAGCCGTTACTAGCAATTTTCCACAAAAAAACAAATAGAGGCTCAGAACTCTTTGATCCATCACCATGAATGAATATATCATCACCACGAGTGAATATGGCTGCACTATCTGCCACGCCATTGGCAGATGGAGAGAAGGCCGAGAGGAAATTAGTGTCAGGTTAGGTTTACTTAGGACTACAATAGCACAATCTTGAGTTGAAATCATCTAGAGAGAGAGATGGGGAAAAAATTAGTAAAAATCCCAAATGAGGCCTTAGACATCACCATCGTCATCATAAGGAAAAGTTCATGGTATTTAGTTGCAAATTAGCTAAGGAAAAAAAGAAGAAAGAATTAGAGGCTCAAATTCTTCAAACAATGTGGAGATGGAACCATCGTCCTCTTCATTCCTCCTTCCAAAAAGTCGTCATCACCCCAAAAAAATCCTGTATTTTAGACGAAGGATGGGATCAAAGAGATCCCATACAAATTGCATTCATAGTAAAGCAATACCATCATCAATCGTCGTTGTATCCTCAAAGCATCCTCAAAGCAGTAGAGAGCAAGAAGAAACAACAACATCATCACGCCCAAGATTTTCCGTCCAGCCAAAACAATATTGCACATCATATCAAGCTAAGGGGTTTAGCTGGAAAACTCTAGAATTCTCCAGTATATGGCGTAGTAGTATATGGTGGAGTCCTCTTGAACTCTCATGAGGCTTTCCTAAGTTTCTAGATCTTCTAGACTCTTCCTATCATGAAAATATTTTATGTAAGTATCTAGAAATTTCTAAGTCCTTGACGGCTTGACGCTATATAAAGGGGGCAGCCTCATTTGTTCCCTACCACCCAAAAAGTTGTAAACTCTCTTAGTATAGTGAAGTTGCCAACATTCCAATCTCTCTTTTGCTCTACATTTTTTCATTGACGTCTTAGCAATCTAGTTAAGCGTCTGGGGAAGGCTTGCACGGGTCTTTGAAGAGGAAGTTTGTGCGCCGTACAGATCAAGGTGTAGGCGAAAACACTAACTCCGTGACAACCAGCAACAAAGGCTCATATTCGACTTTGCTCCATACTCGCTTCTGTTTTGCTCTCTTCACCCTTGCTAAAAGAATGGGTGTGCTGGCTGCCTCGCCATTCAAGGAGGAAAACTGGAACATGAATCGTTGCAATGAAAAGGGCACTATGCATTTTACCACTAGATGCACAGTCATGAACCGGCATAGGCCAGAACTTGAATTGATGCCATCAAAAGGGATAGAAAGACTGGAACTTGAATTGATGCAATGAAAAGGGATACAACTCGAATTGATGTCATGGAAAGGGATGCAATATTTGCTAATATGACAGAGGAAATCGCATCTAACATAGGAACAAAACATACGAGCTAATGTAGCCAACACCAAAAAGTGGATAAATATGTGTATGACTTTCGATTGATATCAATTTGCTGGAACAAAGATGAAAATGTTGAAAAAATCACAAAATTAACTTAGTATAAAACTTGAATAACACAAAAGATAATAACAATGCACAAGAATTGCACATAATAAGTAAATGAAATAATTATATGGATACCTTTTATTTTGAACAAAGCATAGTATTTCTTAACAGTTTCACATCCTAATCAACTTAGTTGATCCAAAAATGTCGAGCCGAGCTGAGTATTCAGCACCTCCACGTGTCAAACTCACGAGCTAACGAGCCGAGCTTCCTATAGCTCGGGTAGTTAAGGTAATTGACATCATTCTCACTATCAAGCTCACGTCATTAATGGAATCGAGTCGATCAGAATCATGCTTTTATCGAGCCGAGTCAAGTCGAGCTTGCAAGCTTCTCTGTTCATTTGCAGCCCTACCCTATCTTTCCCATGCTAACAAATGGCTGCAGTGCCTGCCTCGCCATCAGCAGGAGGAGAAAGCAGAGAGGAAATTAGGGCTAGGTTAGGGTTACTCAGACTATCATAGCACAGTACTGAGTTCAAATCATCATATATGTAGAGAGAGAGAGAGAGAGAGAGAAGATAAACAGAAGAAAAGGCAGCAGCAGCAGATGCTCGGATAGGTGATCCGTCACCAGATCTCATTACCACCTCTCATCTGCTTTGCTCTCTTGTCCCTGCTAATGGCTGCCTTGCCACTAGCTACAAAAGAGAATGTGGGATATAATTTAGGCACAAAAAACCTCGGATTCGGCCTATAGATCTCATCACTCACATTGTGCAGATGATCCCCGTTCTTTTTTTGCCCCATCATCAGAAGAGGGAAGAGAAAAGGCAAAAAGGCAGAAAACAAGTTTGGGTGGGAATGGGTTTGAGTTTAGCCACCACATGACCATCATCTTTGTCATCTAGAATAGTTCAGGATATTTAGTTGCAAATTCAAGAAGAGGCTCTAATTCAGCTTCGATCCATCATCACTCACTATGTGGAGATGGTTCCCATTTTCTTCATCCTCCTATAGAATGGCTGGAACAGAAGGTGCCTCGTCAACAGAAGGAATAGGTTGGGGGTCAGGGTTTACTCATCATCATCGCCTCTTCCCAAAATTTAATCCGAAGTAATAGAAGGAAAGAATCATTGGACATGGAGGGATGAAGAAGATGGGTATCGAAACACATACCTAATTTCTCTCTCAAAGGCCTCAGAGAAGATAAATGCTTAACCCTAGTCACAAGTTCGGCATTCGGAAATAATTCAGCGAGGTCGAAAAGTTAAAGTAATGGTAAAGTGAATATAGGGCATAATTCGAGGTATTAAAGTGAAAATAAGCCCCCCAAAAAATTCTCAGATTCAGCCTATCAATCAATCATCACGAGATGATCCCCATTCTCTCCACCTTCATTCACTTCTAACAAATGGCTGCAATAAAATGCTGCCTCACCATTGGAAGAGGTGGTGGAGAGGAAGTTTGGGGCTCGAATTTAACCACCACCACCACCGTCATCATCATAAGAAAAGTAGTGAGAAGAGGCTCAGATTTGGCTTTCATCCATCACAGTGACGAGAGACAATCCCATTACCATTTTTTATCCATACCGCTCTCTTTCCCCTTGTAAAAGAATGGTGGCAGCATCGGCCTTGCCATTCGCAGAAGAATAAATTAGGATTAGGATTAGGATTAGGATTAGGATTAGGATTAGGGTAAGGGTTAGGGTTGGGCTATTCAGTTTAAAATAGCATAATGCTGACTTCAAATCATTATCACCATATCCTAAAAGCAGCAAATGGAGGAAAGTCACATTTTGGAGATGATGATATGGCTGCAATGCAGCTGCCTCGCCATTGATAAAGGGGGAAGGTAAGATGAAGCAGCATGACAAGCAATCCCAAACACAGCCTAAGAGAAGAGAAATGCTTCACTCAATTGCCAGCCTTCTCGATCACGAATTTGAACCCCTAAAGTCAAATTAGCGTGCAGCCCGTAACTCTATCTCACTGCCACCTCTCCTCTGCATGAATATCGGTAAAGAAAAGATGGATAGAGTAGGGATAATCATATGAAAGGAAAGAGTCTGAACAATTTTGTCAATTCAGTTTTGGTGGGAGCTTTTTCTTCTGTTTCCAAAAGAGTAAAATCTTACTATGGTTTTTGCCAAAACCAAATCCGAAAAAATGATCACAAAAAATTAAAACTGAGTTTTGACCTCAAACTCGTTGTTGGGGCGTCAAAACTGAGTCCCAAACAGGGCCGAAGAGCAGCGAAGAAAATGGTAAAGCATTTCCAATTTATGGACAACCAAACATTTTTTGGATTTGCACCAAGTCCAACTTAGACCTGGTTTGGGATTGTTGTTGCTTTTCAAAAAGCAACAACATAAGCAGAAGATGCTAAGATTCAGCTTTGAACCATCACCACATTCCATTACCACCGCCTCCTCTGCCCCCACACTCCTCCTGATCACATATGGCAGCAGCAGCTAGCGTCACCATCATTAAAGGAAGAGAAGGCTCGGTAGAAATTAGGCAATTAAAGTGAACATAGGCAAAGTTCTAGGTATTAAGTGAACACTAGCCCAAAATATCTAAGATTCGGCCTATCGGTCAATCATCACCCACATTGTGAAGACTATCCCATTCTCTCCATCTTCCCTTCTAACGAAAGGGCTGCAAGAAAATAAAAAACTGCCTCGCCTTTTGTAGAGGGAATAAAAGACTAGAGGAAGTTTATGGTCTCGAATTTAACCACAAGCACCACCATCATCTTAGGGAAAAGTTCATAACCACTTAGAGAAGAAAAGAAAGAATGAAAGGAGAGGTTCAGATTGGGCTTGTCCATCATCGCTCACAATGCGGAGATAGACCCGATTCTCTTCATCTTTCCTTCCAACAAATGGCTGCAACGGAGCTGCCTCGCCATCGGGAGGAGGAAATCCCAGCCAAATCATCATAACCATATTTTTCTTTTCCTTTTCCCCTTTTCCTTTTTCCTTTTTCTAGACAAAGGATGGGATTAAAGAGATCTAATACAAGTGCATTCAAAGAACAATAACCACATCATCATATCCTCAAAGCAAAAAGAAGAGCAGCAGCACTTTTGAATTATAAATAAATAAACTTTGGACCAGGAACAAATCAAGTATTACAAAAAAATTGGGACCGGAACCAAATTTCCTCTGAAAAGATGCTACAGCAACAGAACAAGCTCAGATTCTGCTTTCATCTGAATACCGCCTCTCCTCTCCTCTCCTCTGCTCGATTCTAATTCCCCTCATCACTAATGACTGCACTGTGTGCCTCGCCATTGGCGAAGGAAGAGAATCGGAGAAGAAATTAAAGTATTTCCATTTAAATGGACAACCAAATGGTTTTCCAGATATGCAGTTCCCGAAAAGTCCAACTTAGTTTGCAAAGTGCCGAATATATGAGGTTTTCAAGATTGATCAAGTTATTGTAGCCCAAAAATACCTTGAGCAATCAACATTCATATTGTGTTGATCCCAATTCTCTTCATTTTCCCTTTTAACGAATGGCTGCAAAAATATTTTAAAAAATACCTCTCCATTGGAAGAGGGTGAATAAGACACAGAGGAAATTGGGGGATTGAATTTAACCACTACCACCACCATCATCGTAGGGAAAAGTTCACGAACTAATATTTAATTTGGGTGTTTGTGGAAAATAGTTATTTCCATGGAAAATGATATTTTCCTATGGGCTGGGACAGTTTCATTTTTCCACCATTTGGTAGGAAAATATGGAAAATGGTAGTTTTTTGGAAAATAATTTCATGGAAAATATAAGATATCAAACACTACAATTGGTGGAAATTTTGTGAGGGAAATATTTTCCATGGAAAAAAAGCCCAATCAAACACAACATTAGTTGCACATTAGCGAGAAGAGGCTCAGATTCGGCTTCAGTCCATGATCACTCACAATGTGGAGATGGACCCCCATTCTCTTCATCCCCCCTTCCAACAGATGGCTGCAACAGAGCTGCCTCGCCATCAGGAGGAGGAAATTCCAGCCAAATCATCATCACCATTTCTTTTTCTTTTTCTTTTTCTTTTTCTTCTCCTTCTCCTTCTCCTTCTCCTTCTCCTTCTCCTTCTTTCTAGACAAAGGATGGGATTAAAGAGATCTAATACATGTGCATTCATAGAACAATAACCACATCTCATCATATCCTCAAAGCAATAGAGGGCAAAAAGAAGAACAGCAGCAGCAGCAGTTTTGAATTATAAATAAATAAACTATGGACCAGGACCAAATCAAGTACTCTAAAAAAAATTGGGACCAGAACCAAATTTCCTCTGAAAAGATGCTACAGCAACAGAACAAGATCATATTCTGCTTTCATCTGAATACCACCTCTCCTCTCCTCTCCTCTCCTCTGCTCGATTCTAATTCCCCTCATAACTAATGGCTGCACTATGTGCCTCGCCATTGGCGAAGGAAGAGAATCGGAGAAGAAATTAAAGTATTTCCATTTAAATGGACAACCAAATGGTTTTACAACTTGCGGTTCCGAAAAGTCCAACTTAATTTGCAAAGTGCCGAATATCTGAGGTTTTCCCGATTGATCAAGTTATTGCAGCCCCAAAAAACCTACATTCATATTGTGTTGATCCCAATTCTCTTAATTTTCCCTTCTACAAATGGCTGCAAAAATATAAAAAAAATACCTCGCCATTGGAAGACGGTAGATAAGGCACAGAGGAACTGGGGGCTTGAATTTAACCACTACCACCACAACCATCATCATCATAGGGAAAAAATCATGATATTTAGTTGCAAATTAGCAAGAAGAGGCTCAGATTCGGCTTCTATCCATTATCACTAACAATATGGAGATAGACCCCATTCTCTTCATCCCTCCTTCCAACAAATGGCTGCAACGGAGCTGCCTCGCCATTGGGAGGAGGAAATCCCAGCCAAATCATTATCACCATTCTTTTTCTTTTTCTTTTTCTTTTCCTTTTCCTTTTTTCTAGACAAAGGATGGGATTAAAGAGATATAATACAAGTGCATTCATAGAATAATAACCACATCATCATATCCTCAAAGCAATAGAGGGCAAAAAGAAGAAGAACAGCAGCAGCAGCAGCAGTTTTGAATTATAAATAAAAAAATAAAATAAACTTTGGACCAGGACCAAATCAAATATTCTACAAAAAGTTGGGACCGGAACCAAATTTCCTCCGAAAATATGCTACAGCAACAGAACAAGCTCAGATTCTGCTTTCAGCTGAATACCACCCCTCCTCTCCTATGTTCGATTCTAATTTCCCTGATAGCTAATGGCTGCACTGTGTGCCTCGCCATTGGCCAAGGAAGAGAATGGGAGAAGAAACTAAAGTATTTCCATTTAAATGGACAACCAAATGGTTTTACAATATTTGCGGTTCCGAAAAGTCCAACTTAATTTGCAAAGTGCCGAATATCTGAGGTTTTCCAGATTGATCAAGTTATTGTAGCCCAAAAAAACCTACTGAGCAATCAACATTCATATTGTGTTCATCCCAATTCTCTTCATTTTCCCTTTTAACGAATGGATGCAAAATATTAAAATATATATATACCTCGCCATTGGAAGAGGGTAGATAAGGCAGAGAGGAAATTGGGGGCTTGAATTTAACCACTACCACCACCACCATCAACATCATCCTAGGGAAAAGTTCACGAACTTATATTTAATTTGGGTGTTTGATTGTCATTATTTTCCATAAAAAATAATAATTTCCTATGGGTTGAACCAGTTTAATTTTCCACTATTTTAGAGAAAATAAGAAAAATGATAGTTTTTTGGAAAATAATTCCACGGAAATAAAAGCAATCAAACACTACAATTGGTGGAAAATTTGTGATGGAAATACTTTTTATGGAATAAAAGCCCAATCAAACACAGCATTAGTTGCAAATTCGCAAGAAGAGGCTCAGATTCGGCTTCAATCCATGATCACTCGCAATGTGGAGATGGAACCCATTCTCTTCATCCCTCCTTCCAACAAATGGCTGCAATGGAGCTGCCTCGCCATCGGAAGGAGAAAATTCCAGCCAAATCATCATCACCATTTTCTTTTTCTTTTTCTTTTTCTTTTTCTGTTTTTTAGACAAAGGATGGGATTAAAGAGATCTAATACAAGTGCATTAATATAAGAATATACTATATTCAGTAGTACCACCACATCATCATATCCTCAAAGCAATAGAGGGCAAGAAGAAGAAGAAGAAGAAGAAGAAGAAGAAGAAGAAGAAGAAGAAGAGCAGCAACAGCATTTTTGAATTATAATTTATAATAAATAAATAAACTTTGGACCAGGACCAAATCAAGTATTCTACAAAAAAAATTGGGACATGAACCAAATTTCCTCCGAAAAGATGCTACAGCAACAGAACAAGCTCAGATTCTGCTTTCATCTGAATACCACCTCTCCTCGATTCTAATTCCCCCTGATAACTAATAGCTGCACTGTGTGCCTCGCCATTGGCCGAAGAAGAGAATCGGAGAAGAAATTAAAGTATTTCCATTTAAATGGACAACTAAATGGTTTTCCAGATTTGCAGTTCCGAAAAGTTCAACTTAATTTGCAAAGTGCTGAGGTTTTCCAGATTGATCAAGTTATTGTAGCCTAAAAAAAACTATTGAGCAATCAACATTCATATTGTGTTGATCTCAATTCTCTTCATTTTCCCTTTTAACAAATGGCTGCAAAAATATATTCAAAAAAGGGAAAATTTATGAAATGGCCAAAAATTGCAAAAGTTTTATGTAAAACCCACCGCAAAATAACATTTCATCGCGTGCCCAGAATTAGCGATAAGCGGGTTCTGAATGACCTTTTTGCCCTTCTAATTTATTGAAAACACCCCCGAACCCTACTCTTAAAAAAAAAACGTTTCGATTCTTCATCTTCTTCCATATGCCGCTCAGTTTCGAATCTATGGTTTCTCCTTCAAAATCTTCAAACCTTACTTCAAAAACTCGTCGAAAAATTTTGGAAAGACGGACAAACGGTAAAATTGTTAAAACGGAGGTCCAAACATCATTTTTTCGCAATTCTAAAATTTTGAAAGGCCGACTAACGGAGAAGCGGTTAATCTCCGACTCCTCGAAAATACGCTCCTTTTGCGACAAACCGGGCCTCGTTTCGACCTCCCAGTCAAAAGTTATGGTCCTTCAAAGTTTCAACTGGACATAAAATGCAGGAGAATGATCATTCTCCGTGGTAATATCACGGAGAATGGCCATTTTCCGTGCTAAAACCACGAAGAATGGCCATTCTCCGTGCTAAAACCACGGAGAATGGCCATTCTCCTTGTTAAATTGATAAAGAATAGCCATTCTCCGTTTTGGAATGACGGAGAATGGTCATTCTCCATCAATTTAACAAGGAGAATGACCATTCTCCGTGGTTTTAGCACGGAGAATGACCATTCTCCGCGCTAAAACCACGGAGAATGGCCATTCTCCTTGTTAAATTGACAAAGAATAGCCATTCTCCGTGTTAAAATGACGGAGAATGGTCATTATCCGTCAATTTAACAAGGAGAATGGCCATTCTCCGTTATTGTAACACGGAGAATGGCCATTCTCCGTGTTAGAATGACGGCGTCAATTTAACACGGAGAATGACCATTCTCCTTGCTAAATTGACAAAGAATAGCCATTCTCCGTGTTAAAATAACGGAGAATGGCCATTCTCCGTCAATTTAACAAGGAGATGGTCATTCTCCGTCATTTTAACAAGGAGATGGTCATTCTCCGTCATTTTAACACGGAGAATGTTCATTTCTCCGTGTTAAAATGACGGAGAATGACAATTCTCAGTCATTTATCACGGAGCCATTCTCCGTCATTTTAACACGGAGAATGGCCATTCTTCGTGGTTTTAACACGGAGAATGACTATTCTCCGTCATTTTAACACGAAAAATGGCCATTCTCCGTCATTTTGACACGGAGAATGACCATTCTCCATCATTTTGACATGGATAAGGCCATTCTCCGTGGTTTTAGCACAGAGAATGGTCATTCTCCGTAATTTTAACACGGAGAATGATGGAGAACGGTCGACAGAAACCTAAAACCTCTTTTTTTTGTGGAAAAAAAAATTTGTCAGGAACAAAAATTCAAGAATTTTCGTTCTTCTTTCAAAACGATGCTAACTCTTATGGAAAAGAAGATCTCCACAATTGACCTAATCGTCGAAAAATTTTAAATCTCTCCACGATGATGATGATGATGAGCGATGATCGGAGTTAGACTGAAGAAAAGCACAGTGAACTACGAACGATCTTTGCAATCTCTGCTGAAGATGAGAGCAATGGAATTCAGATCTCTCGTGAAGAAGAAGACGAAAATCGCAATCCAAATCTGAGTTTGTACGAAAGGTAGTTATGGTATTATAAAGATGACAATTTTGTAAATACAGAGCATCTAAAGAGAATCTTAAAATATTTAACGTGAAAATATATAATTCTGGACATTTAATAAAACCCATCCTGCGGGTGGATTTTTCATACAAACCAACCCGAAATTGGGTTTCTCAGCAATTTCCAGTTCAAAAAAAACCTAGCCATTGGAAGAGGATAGATAAGGCACAGAGGAAATTGGGGGCTTGAATTGATGGATTGTATCTCGTTTTCGGTTAGGCGTTCAAAGGGAAGGTGACAATGGAGTTGGTAATGTAGTCCCACGTCGGATAGGAGATGGGATAATGAGGTGTAGATAATTGAGATTGGTTCAGACTTTACATAAGAATTCCTATTTAAGGCACTGGGCCAACTCCGATTCGGATCACACCGCATTCCCAACATAAATTTAACCACTACTACCACCACCACCATCATAGGGAAAAAATCATGATATTTTCTTGCAAATTAGCAAGAAGCAGCTCAGATTCGGCTTTAATCCATGATCACTCACAACAAATGGCTGCAACGGAGCTGCCTCGCCATCGGAAGGAGACAATCCAGCCAAATCATCATCACCATTTTTTTTTCCTTTTTTGAGGCAAAGAACAGGATTAACGAGATCCCATACAAATTGTTTTCATAGTAAAGCAATATATTATAGAAAGTAGTACCATCCATCATCATAACCTCGAAGCAGTAAGAAGAAGAAACAACAGCAGCAGCACAGGCTCAGATTCAGCTCTGGTACATTACCACGAGCAATCTCAAGCTCCTCCCCCCACCCTTCTAAAGGAATGGCTGCCTCGCCATTGGTGGAGGAAGAAATTATGGGGTAGGGCTACCAGTCTAGAGTAGGTGGACCGGGAACCAATTAAAGGAAAATGCTAAGTCTACAACCAAATGCTGACAACTTTCTTACAACCTCATTTGCAAAGTGCCGAATATCTGAGGTTTTCAAGATTGATCAAGTTATTGTAGCCCAAAAAAACCTATTGAGCGATCAACATTCATATTGCGTTGATCCCAATTCTCTTTATTTTCCCTTCTACAAATGGCTGCAAAAATATAAAAAAAAAATACCTCGCCATTGGAAGACAGTAGATAAGGCATTCAGGAAACTGGGGGCTTGAATTTAACCACTACCACACCACCACCGCCATCATCATAGGGAAAAGTTCAAGAACTGATATATAATTTGGTGTTTGATTGTCATTATTTTCCACAGAAAATAGTTATTTTCCAATGGGCTGGGTCAGTTTCATTTTCCACCATTTTGGAGGAAAATATGGAAAAGATGGTTTTTGGAAAAAAATAATTTCTTGGGAAATATAAGCTATCAAACACTACAATTGGTGGAAAAATTGTAATAGAAATTTTTTTCATGGAGAAAAAGCTCAATCAAACACAGTATTAGTTGCAAATAACCGAGAAGAGGCTCAGATTCGGCTTCAATCCATGATCACTCACAATGTGGAGATAGGACCCTACCCTCGTTCCAACAAATGGCTGCAACGGAGCTGCCTCGCCACGGGAGGAGGAAATCCCAGCCAAATCATCATCACCATTTTTTTCTTTTTCGTTTTCTATTTCTTTTCCTTTTCCTTTTCCTTTTTTCTAGACAAAAGGATGGGATTAAGAGCATCATTAGTAATTGGGACTCTCAAATACAATTTAGGGCCCAAAGTTTCAACAAAAAAAAGGTAAATATCGAATGGGTTGGATTTGTATGAGAATAGTAGCAAATGATAAAGTAAGCTCCGGTCCCAAAGATTGTGTGGTCAAAAATTGATGTAGGAAAAAAATTATATAAAGTCTAGAATCTATAAAATTGGACTCCAAAATGGGACTTACTATTCTACAAAACGAGTTCCTACAATCTAGAATCTAGAAATTGGGAGACCCAACCCTTAGCACCTATGGGTGGGATGGAACAAATTGTAGAAATTGGGACTAGGAATGAGACTTACTATTATACAAAATGAGCTCCTACATTCTAAATCTAGAATCTAGAAAATGGGATGGGCCTTACTAATGATGCGCTAAAGAGATCTAATACGAGTGCATTCATAGAACAACAACCACATCATCATATCCTCAAAGCAATAAAGGGCAAAGCAGCAGCAGCTTGTTACGGACTTAGTATTTTTGCTATCACTTCGTCCCGTGCGGCGCACTAACTTCCTCCTCGAAGATCGTGCAAGCCTTCCCAACCCGACTTAGCTAAATCGCTAAGGAAATTAAAGACAGTAGAGCAAAGTAGAGACTCGTAAGAAATTCTTTATTGACTTGGAGAATGCTTACAAGTTTTAGTAGTGAGGAACAAATGAGGCCTCCCCCTTATTTATACTAGCTCATAGAGCTTTACATGGAAAGTTCTGGAAGGAATATTCCAAGGATTATTCTTTCTACCATAACTGGAATGGCAGATTCCAGGTTTATTCTCTAAGAGCATAAAAGAAAACTTCACGGGCCATCCAGAAGGTTCTTGGGCCTCCTAAAAGGATCTTGGGCCTCCCAGAGAAATCCACCATCTTCCAGAGAGTTCCACCATCTTCTGGAATGTTCTAGAAGCTTCCCGCATAACCTTGGTCCGTGGAAAGGTTATACAACTTGGCCTCGGACGGGGCGAAACATTTGGGACGTTACATTCTCCCAAACCTAAGGCGTTGACGTCCTCGTCAACCATGCTCGCTGAGAAACGCCCGGATCTCGGCTTCGAACTGATGCAGCGTATCAGCACGTTCCCAGCTAGACTCGCCATAAGGCATGCCCTTCCATTGGATGAGGTACTCCACATACAGGGACACGCCTCGCCGACGAATGGTCCTCTTGTCCAGCACGGCTTCCACCTCCTTGTCGAAGGATGTCGTCATGGTCGTCGTGGGTCACTTCGAAACTCCTCGCTGGGGATCTTCCAAGTCTTCATGGTACGGCTTCAGGCAACTGGCATGGAAGACTGGATGAATCTTCAGCTTGGCGGAGAGCTCGAGCTTGTAGGCCACCTTGCCTACCTTCTTGAGCACGAGGAAGGGGCCTTCGTACTTCCGATTCAGTCCTTTGTGCACTTTTCGGAATACCTTGAACTGTTGCGGTTGTAGCTTCACTAGCACCATGTCCCCCTCCTTGTACTCAACCGGCCTTCGCCTCGCGTCGGCCCACTTCTTCATCTTCCTCACGACCATCTCCAGAAATGCTTTGGCAATGTCCGCCTTTGCCTTGAAATCTGAAGTGAACAGGTTGGCCGCGGGACTTCTACTCGAGGACCCCGCACTCTGCGTGTGCGGGGCGAGTGGTTGTCGACCCATCACCAACTCGAATGGGCTGCTGTGCGACGACTCGTTCCGTTGAAGATTGTAGCAGAACTGAGCGACGTCGAGGTGATGCACCCAATCCCTCTGGTTGGCACTCATAAAGTGCCGCAAGTACTCCTCGAGTAGCAAATTGACCCGCTCAGTCTGTCCGTCCGTCTGCGGGTGGAAGCTAGTCGAGAAGTGCAAATCTGTCCCGAGGATTTTGAATACTTCCGTCCAGAACTTTCCCGTGAAGCGGGGATCCTGATCGCTGACAATGTTCACCAGGATGCCCCAGAACTTCACCATGTGGCTGATGAACAGTCGCGCGGCCTCCTCTGCTGTGCAGTCCGTTGAAGCAGCAATGAAGGTCGCGTACTTTGAAAACCGGTCCACCACCACGAGAATGGACCCAAGCGCCCCCACTTTCGGCAGGACGGAGATGAAGTCCATCGATATGCTCTCCCACGGCCTGCTCGGTACGGGAAGAGGCTCCAGTAGGCCCCCGGGCTTCTAATGGTCCACCTTTTCTTGTTGGCACACAAGACAAGTGCGCACATAGTCCTCCACATCCTCGCGCATGTGAGGCCAGTAGTATGCGGCCTCCAGCAGCTCCGCTTCTGCCCCGGATGTTCAGCCCACTTCGTATCATGGCACTCCTTGAGCAGCTGTCTCCGCAAGCTACTCCACTTAGGCACGACTACCCTGTCGCCCTTAGTGTAGAGAAGTCCGTCTTTCAGCCAGAACCTTCTCGTTTTGCCCTCCTTGACAAGCTTCACTATGGCCTGTGTTAGCGGGTCCTCCATGATACCCACTCGAACACGGTCCAAAATGTCCCCTTGAGCAAGCACAACGATGTGAGCTTGGCCTTCCTGCTAAGCGCATCTGCCACCTGATTTTCCTTGTCGGATTTGTACCGCAACTCTATGTCGAACTCGGCTAGGAAATCTTGCCATCTCGCCTGCTTCGGAGACAGCTTCTTCTGGGACTGGAAGTAGCTCGTGGCAACATTGTCCGTCATGACCACGAACTTGGTGTCGAGAAGGTAGTGCCGCCATGTCCTCAAGCTGTGCACGACCGCGGTCATTTCCTTCTCTTGCACCGTGTAGCGCCGCTCAGTGTCGTTCAACTTGCGGCTCTCGAATGCGATGGGTGTCCATCCTGCACCAACACCCCACCGATGGCGAAGTCGGACGCGTCCGTATGCACTTAGAACGCCTTGGAGTAGTCCGGCAGAGATAAGACCGGCTCCTCCGTCATATAGCCCACTTCAGTGCCTCGAATGCCTCCTCGCATTGGGGCGTCCAGCTCCACACCCGATCCTTCCGCAGCAGATCGGTCAGAGGCGCTGCGATGGCGGAATATCCTCGGATGAACCGTCGATAGTAGTTCGCCAAGCCAAGGAACGATCGCAGCTCCGTCGGCCTGGTGGAAGCCTCCCACTTCCGAATGGACTGGAGCTTCGCGCCATCCATCCATATCTTGCCATGCCCGATCCAGTGTCCCAAGAACGACACCTCTTCTTGTGCAAATGAGCACTTCTCCTGTTTGACGAAGAGTTCGTTCTCCCTCAGCACTTGGAAAACGGTCTTCAAATGCTCAATGTGCTCCTCCATCGTGTTTGAGTACACGACGATGTCGTCGAGATAGACCACGACGAACCGATCTAGGTAGGGATGAAAGAGCTTGTTCATTAAGGTACAAAAAGTTGCAGGAACATTTGTTAGACTAAAAGGCATAACCATAAACTCATATGCGCCATACCTCGTAATGCATACCGTCTTAGCCTCGTCGCCCTCCGCAATCCGGACTTGATAATACCTCGAGCGCAGATCAAGTTTGGAGAAGTATCTTGCACCTCCCAATTGGTCGAACAAGTCCGCCACCAACGGGATGGGATATTTGTTCTTGACGGTTACCTTGTTTAGTGCACGACAGTCGATGCACAAACAAAGGCTTCCATCCTTCTTCTGGAACAGCACCGGTGTACCATACGGGGCCTTCGACGATCTGATGAATCCTGCATCCAGCAACTCCTTGAGTTGCTTCTTCAACTCGTCTAGCTCGGGCGGGGCCACGCGATATGGAGCCATGGCGGACGGCTTCGTGCCCGGCTCCAACTCGATGGCGTGGTCTACCTCCCTCCGCGGAGGTAGCCTCTTTAGCAACTCCTTCGGCATGACGTTCCCGAACTCCACAAGGACGTCATCGATCTCAAGCGGAAGATCCCCCTGCACGGGCGCCTCCTCCGACTTGAGCACCGCAAGGTAGGTCGTCTTTCCGTGTCGCATCCCCTTCTTGAGTTGTAATGCCGAGAGAGCCTTCCCCTTCGCAAGCTCGCCTCGTGCAACTATCACCATGCATAGAGAGCTCTCCTCTATGATCCCAACGACTCCCAGATGTGGCATTGGGACCGCCTTTGCCGAAGTAAGGAAGTCCATCCCGAAGATCATGTTGAAGTCGTCCAGTGGTGCGGCCGTGAGACTGGTGACACCCGTCCAGTCTTCCACTTGGATCTTCACACCTTTGGCCACCCCCTGCACGGGGCGCGCCTCAGAGTTGACCGCCTTTATCGTGCTTGAGTCTTTTTCAAGCACCAAACTCAAGCGCCGGATCTCCGCGTCCGAGATAAAGTTGTGGATTGCGCCTGTGTCGACCATCGCCCTTCTGTTGTGGCCGTTGATTTTTACGTCCACATACATCAACTCTCGATTCGGGCTTTTGGACACGACTGTCTCGCTCTTCAAAGCGTTCAACAGGCGCAGGGCACCCATGTGAGCCCCCTTCTTAGGCTCCTCGTCCTCGGCCTCCTCGTCTTGGACTGCATTTACCCTTTTGCCTTTGTTCGGACAGTCTCGTGCGAAGTGATTTCCTCCGCACAGGAAGCATTCAATCTTTCGCTCCGTCGAAGGCTTTGCGTGCTGCTTGTCCTTCGGCGGGCCTCCATTTCCTTGGACTTTGGGGCATCACTCCGTCGATACTCCATCGGCTTCTCGGCTGCCGCAGCAGCCGCATTCACATCCACATCTTACCTCTGCAATTCTTGTGTCGCCCATGGTTGTAGACCCTCCAGGAAGTGGAACAGGCGATCTTCTTCGCCCATAGTGGAAATGGAAAGCATCAGGCGGGTGAACTCCACCACATACTCTTTGACGGACCCGGTGTGTTTGAGTTGTCGCAAACTCCGTCTCGCGACATACTCCACGTCCTTCGGGTAGAATTGAGACTTGATCTCCTTCTTGCGATCCTCCCAAGTCTCGATCGAGCAGAGCCCCTTTTCTATCTCGATGAACCTATGTTGCCACCACAGCATAGCATCATTAGAGAAATACAGGGACGTGTTTACCTTATCGGTCTCATCCTCGATGTGAACCGCTTCAGGTATCGCTCGATATTACAGAGGAAGTTATCCACCTCCTTCGCGTCTTGCACGCCAGTGAAGGATTTTGGTTCAGGATACTTCACCCTCTGTGTCGACTCCCTCCTCGCATTCGGACCACCAGCAATGGCCCTCTCGAGGACCTCCGCCTTGGTTTGTAGCTCTTTGCGTAGCTCAGCAATCTCCGCCTTAGTGGCCTTTCGTTCCTCCTCGAACTCGGCCTGCATCTCGCGGAGATGCTCTCGAAACTCCGACATAGCCGTGGCGACGTACACCTCCAAACCCTGGGCGAATTCCTCATGAGCCGTCTGGTTTTGCTCCACTTGAAATTCGACGCCCGTCACGCCTTTCTCCAGCATCTCTATCCGTTCCGCCAACTCGCCAAGAGCCCGTTCCATCGACGGTTCCTTGCTCTTGCCCTTCCTCGAGGTCTTCGCCTTCTCCTTAGGCGATGCGGGTTGCTCGTTAAGGACTGCTTCGGTTAAAGACATGACGGCGATCGAACCTTTGCTTTGATACCACTTGTCACGGACTTAGTGTTTTTGCTAGCACTTCGTCCCGTGCGGCGCACTAACTTCCTCCTCGAAGATCGTGCAAGCCTTCCCAACCAGAGTTAGCTAAATTGCTAAGGAAATTAAAGACAACGGAGCAAAGAAAAGACTCGTAAGAAATTGTTTATTGACTTGGAGAATGCTTACAAGTTTTGGTGGTGAAGAACAAATGAGACCTCCCCCTTATTTATACTAGCTCATAGAGTTTTACATAGAAAGTCCTGGAATGAATATTCCAAGGATTATTCTTTCTACCATAACTGGAATGGCATATTCCAGGTTTATTCTCTAAGAGCATAAAAGGAAACTTCACGGCCCATCCAGAAGGTTCTTGGGCCTCCTAGAAGGATCTTGGGCCTCCCAGAGAAATCCATCATCTTCCAGAGAGTTCCGCCATCTTCTGGAATGTTCTAGAAGATTCCCGCATAATCTTGGTCCGTGAAAAGGTTATGCAACTTGGCCTCGGACGGGACGCAACATTTGGAACGTTACAAGCTGCTGCTGGAGGACCAAATTGGGACCAAATCAAGTATTCTACAAAAAATTGGAACCGGAACAAAATTTCCTCCAAAAAGATGCTACAGCAACAGAACAAGCTCAGATTTTGCTTTCATCTCAATACCACCTCTCCTCTCCTTTCCTCTCCTCAATTCTAATTCCCCTGATAACTAATGGCTGCACTGTGTGCCTCGCCATTGGCCGAGGAAGAGAATCGGAGAAGAAATTAAAGTATTTCCATTTAAATGGACAACCAAATGGTTTTCCAGATTTGCAGTTCCGAAGAGTCCAACTTAAGTGCCGAATATCTGAGGTTTCCAAGATTGATCAAGTTATTGTAGCCCAAAAAGACCTATTGAGCAATCAACATTCATATATTGGTCCCAATTCCCTTCATTTCCCCTTTTAACTAATGGCTGCAAAAATATATATAAAAAATACCTCGCCATCGGAAGAGGGTAGATAAACCAAAGAGGAAATTGGGGGCTTGAATTTGGCCACTACTACTACCATCATCACCACCATCATCATCATAGGGAAAAGTTCACCAACTGATATTTAATTTGGGTATTTGATTGACATTATTTTTCACGAAAAATAGTTATTTTTCATAGAAAATGATATTTTCCTATGGACTTGGTCAGTTACATTTTCCACCATTTGTTAAGGAAAATATAAAAAATGATAGTTGTTTGGAAAATAATTTTATGCAAAATATAAGCTATCAAACACTACAAATTGGTGAAAAATTGTCTTTGATTGAGCCTCTTTTTTTCATGGAAAATATTTCCATAACAAATTTTCCACCAATTGTAGTATTTGATAGCGTATATTTTGCATGTAATTATTTTCCAAAAATCTATCATTTTCTATATTTTTCTTCAAAATGGTGAAAAATAAAACTGACCCAGCCCATAGGAAAACATCAATTTCCATGGAAAATAACGACAACCAAACACCCAAATTAATTCCGTGAAATTTTTCCATGAATTTTTTCATAGTAAAATAATTCCATGGAGTTAATTTATTTTTGCATTTTTGCATTTAAAGACTCATAGTTTTAAAAAAAAAAAACCTCACATTTTCATTTTTGCTCAGTTTGCACCCATGCCGTTAAAATACGTCTAAAAAGACGAATTTATCCCTCCCCTCCACTCTCTCCTCCCCCCCCCCCCCCCCCCCTCTCTGGACCGGCCAGATGAGGGGGAGGGTGGTCGGCCAGCAAAGGGAGGGGGGGCAAGGGCAGCCAGCCGGCAAAGGGAGGGGGAGGGGGGGTAGAAGGGGGCCGGCCAACGAAGGGAGGAGGGGGTGGGTCGAGGGTGCCGGCCAGCGGAGGGAGGAGGGGGCAGGTAGAGGGGGGCCGGCTGGCTGAGGGAGAAGGGGGGCGGGTCGGGGGGCGGCCGACGGAGGAGGGGGGCTGGCTGGTGGGGAAGGGAGGGTATTTTGGGTTTTTTTTATATTTTATTTTTTTTAAAAGTCATTAACGGCCATTTCTAACAGCTAATAGACGGTAGGGCAATTTTTTGTTGACTCGGAAAATCTAAGGAGGGTCAATTGCATTAGTTTTCTATCGAGTTTTATTTTGCAAACGAGGTAATTCTAAGGAGGGTTTGTTTGCACTTTACCCCCTAATAATCAAACGCACCCTGGAAATATTTTCCATGGAAAAAAGGCCTCGCCAATCTCTTCATCCCTCCTTCCAACAAATGGAAACAATGTAACTGCCTCGCCATTGGAAGGAGAAAATCCCAGCCAAATCATCATCACCATTTTTTTTTCTTTTTTGAAGAAAAGAATGGGATTAACGAGATCCCATATAAATTGTATTCATGGTAAAGCAATATATTATAGAAAGTAGTACCATCCATCATCATAGCCTCGAAGAAGAAGAAGAAGAAGAAGAAGAACCATCCATCATCATAGCCTCGAAGAAGAAGAAGAAGAACCATCCATCATCATAGCCTCCAAGCACAGTACATTACCACAAGCAACGATCTCAAGCTCCTCCCCCCACCCTTCTAAAAGAATGGCTGCCTCGCCGTTGGTAGAGAAAGAAATTGGGGGTTAGGGCTACGCAGTCTAGAGTAGGAGGACAGGGACCCAATTAAAAGGCAAATTCTACTTTGAGGGCAGTCCAATTTTTTTTAATTTATTCATAAGTTTGTCATTCTAAATTTTTATTTGCGAACAGTCCACATATTTGGATTTGGACTGTCAATAAAATTGACAGTCCTAATTTAAAGTAAGCCTGCCAACTTTGTGGACAGTTCTACTTTATGTTAAGACATCAACTTCGTTGGCAGTCCTAAAGGGGGTTGGACAGTTCAAAATAAAATTGGGGCCGTCCTAAGTAAAAATTACATCAAGTTGGATTATCCTGAGGTAAGGACTGTCCTGAAGTAAAATATGGAGTGCTTATAAAATTTGCCAATTAAAAAGGAGCGTTTAGTTCAACTCTTGAAGATATGTTAGGATTGAAAATTGAGAAAAGTAAAACTTAAGGCCCCCTTGTAGGGGTGCAAATCAGGTGGACTAAATCCGAGTCCGACCGGATAAACCAGTTAATGGGTTGAGTTTGGGTTAAACATACCTGAGCTCTGATTCGGATTAAAATATTTGAACCCATCAAAAATCAGGTTGGACTCGAGTTCATGTGTCGGATTACCCAAAGAACCCGTAACCTGGCAAACATATAATTTGTATATATTTTTATATATACAATGTTTCGTACTCCTTAAATAAATAGTTTAAACCTTAAATTTCTCCGTCCAAAATATTCAACTCCTTATCCTAAATCTCATTTCAATTTGTATTTTGTAATGATTGATGCTTAATTACTATTCGATTATGTGTTTAATATTAATCATGTTTAAAGTTATTTTAAACATTATATTAGAGCTCGATAAATCCGATGGATCCGACCTACCCAAACCTGAGGAACCTGGTTCTTTTTCTATTCCTCCGGGCTTGGTCTTGGACTTCATATGTCAAACCCGAGGTCGGGTTGGACTTGGACTCGGACTAGGCTTATGATTCATCGGGTTGAACTCAAACCCGACCCGACCCAACCCAACCCATCCGAGTTGCACTCCTACCCCCTTGTGAATAGTTTTGCTTTTCTGAAAATGTTGTTTGGATATTTTGTTTGGACGGTAATACCCTTCTTTTACTTTCAAAATTTCAACTTATATCACAAACATGTGAATTTAGGTAATAGAAGCGTTATGAAACTAATGAAAGATTTTATGAAAAAATAAACAAATTAAGATTCTTATTCATGTCTGAATCAAACATGTGAATGAAAAAATTAATTTTTTTCGGACTACATATTTCCAACATAACCAAACATGGGTACGAGAATGTTGAATTCTTTTTCTATGGAAAATCAATGTAAAGTGGATTTTTACGAATACAAAACTTTCATCCAAACACCCAAATTTCTTGCAATTCTTATGTTCTCTTCAGTTTCGAGATTGCGAGATATTAGATTGTTAGTACAACTGGTATATTATAATTGTTACGTAGAGATTATTCATGAATAGAAATATTGTATACTTAAAAATTTATAGAGTAATTGAATTGATACTTCACTTGGTAAATTGATAGGAAAGATATAATTCTTATAATATGATATTTATCTGCAATATATTCTCAGCCTTAGAAACTGTATAGGATTATTTGTGAAAATAGTTGTGGTATCATTGGAACTGTTATCTCGTTAATGGAAATGAGAACATGATGAACAAGCACTGGCTCGAGGAACTAAGACTAACGGAATGATGGAAACGATGTTGTTATAATTCATTATGCATTTCTGTTTTTATTATGATTATGGACTTATACTTTTATAGATAGTTGCATAAGTATGGCCATGGACAGATTGTGCACAAAATTTTATTTCTCAATCGGTGACTAGGTCACTAGAGTCATATCGACCGAGAAGGAATGGTTGTTTGTGCAAGATGAGCCTATATGAGTATTATGATTATTCGAGACCTTTGGTAGGACTAGCTACCTCCACTAGAAATGGCACCGTAATACCGTTAACGTAGTCCAAAATGGCGGAATAAGCCAATGACCGATATAGTCAAAATAAATAGTTAATGATCTTTTTGCTGGTGTTGTACCCCTTATCCCTTATTTTGTATGGAAGAACATTGGTCGTTGGTAAAAAAAAGTATGAATAATAAAGAAATAAATACACCAACCCCCCCTATGTTTCATGAGTATTACAGAGACTACCCCTATTTGAAACTAATTACACTCACCACCCCTCTCCTTTAGAAATTTTATAAAACATAGGGGTAGTTAGTGTTATATTTTTATAGAAAATAGAAACTATAGGGGTGGTCCGTGTAATTAGTTTCAAAGTAGGGGTAGTTTCTGTAATAAGTGTAAAACATAGGGATAGTTAACGTACATGTTGTCACTTCTTCTTATGTTACTGTGGCATGGAAGGAATAATGGAAGTTATATGTAATTCAAAGAACTTGGACTTAAATATTAGAAAGATCACCTAAGCTAATTGCTTCACATAATTATTGTGTTTGATTTAGGTGGAGTTGATTTTACCACTCACTAGTTCATTCCTATACTGACCCTCTACCTTACAGTTTCGAGAACCACTCCGGATGTTGGAGTCCAATCTGGATTTGGTAATAGCATATTAATGGAGTCCAAATCTGATTAAATATTTTATTTAATTTGATTTGGATGTCTATAGTTAGTACTGGGCTATTTTAGATATAATATGATTCTTATTTGAGGGTTTCCTATTTAAGAGATACTATTATAATCTAAAATAGGACGTTGATGGACTATTTTAGGTGTAGTATGATTCTTATTTGAGGGCTTCCTATTTAAGATCATATTAACCTAAAATAGGTTTTTCTCATCCAATATATATGGGGTGAGGGTGGAGGCACAAAGCACAACACAAAAAGTGGAGATTCGAGGTGCTCGTCCACAGAAAATATAAGAGAAAGTTTCGCACTTTGCTATTAGGACTTCGCCATCCAAGACAGAAGGAAGAAGAGATCTAATCGAGGGGTTCGGTTAGGAAGATTGCTACGGGTTGGTGAACGATTTCAATTGTAATCTTTCTTTTCTTCTTGAGTGTGGTGAGGGGGTTGAACCTATTAGGTCAAAGGGTTCAACATTAGTTTTTGTCAATCTTGTAATTTCATCTGAGTTATAGAGATTGAGATTTGTCCAGGTGACGTAGTCACCGCCATATACTTGTCTTTATCTGTGCTTGGTGTCCGTTAGACGGGTGCTGGTTATTTCAGGTGAATTAGCCTAAGTTTTCGCTGTGGCAACGTCTCAGACACGGTATCGGAGCGCAGGAGGGCGTATCTGATTCCCAATATATGGTATCAGAGCTTTGGAGGTTCTGGCAACCATGTCTACGGAGCAAATGAACACTCGTATGATCACCCTCACAGGAAAAAACTGGACGATTTGGAAGCCAAGGATGGAGGATCTACTCTGGTGCAAGGACTTACATGGTCCGTTGGAGGGCGACAACGCAAAGCCAATGGACAAAGCTGCTGAAGACTGTAAACGACTGGATTGGAAGGCCGTTGGATTCATCCGCCAATGGTTGGATGATTCGGTGTTTCACCACGTGTCCATGGAGAGTTTAGCAAAAGCATTGTGGAAGAAGCTGCATTCGCTGTACGAAAGGAAGACGGCTGGCAACAAGGCGTTTGTTATTCGCCAACTCGTCAACTCGAAGTATACGGAGGGTGCCCCAGTGGCACAACATCTGAACGAGGTTCAAGGTATCATCAATCAGCTGTCTGCAATGAAGATGGTGATTGATGATGAGCTTCAGGCCCTATTGCTCTTGAGTTCTCTATTGGAAAGCGGGAAGACGTTGGTGGTGTCGGTGAGCAACTCTGCGCCTGATGGAGTTGTCACGATGGAGGTAGTCAAAAGTAGCTTATTGAATGAGGAGGTCCGACGCAAGCAAGTAGAATCGTCGCAGGAGTTCGCTCTGGTGACTTCCTACTGGAAAGGAAGACCCAATTCACAGGCGAGGACAGGAGAGAGTTCTCGGAATCTTGCGATTGTGGACCGCAAGGAGGGCTGCTATCACTGTAGCGAAAGGGGTCATATCAAGAGGAACTGCATGAAGTGTAGGTCCTAAAAAATCAAGTTGCACCCATCAACAAAATCATGAAAATCAAGAAATACAACTTTCAAATGAACTGCGCAGACATCAGATTGTGCATCATTCAGATTGCGCACACCAGACTGTGCACACTTTCAAGTGCGCAGGATGACGTGGCAGAAGTCATCATTACCTGACAAAATCAAATCTTCTGACAACTGACAGCCAAAAAACGAGGAGACTGTTCGTTTATTGCGCCGTACAGTGCTCGAGGACAGCTGTACATGCAGCGCAATCTGTTTGCAGCGTAATCCAACTCAGCGCGGTCCATCTTAGCACAATCCAATGTCAGCGCAATTCATGTGGCGCACTTCATCATGACAACTGATAAAAGTACACGTGGCATTCATGCCATCAATTGCTCGTTACGTGGCAACCGTCTGCACACAATCATGCGCATTCCAATCAAATGATGTCATGTGTCCAAGACAGTTGGCCTACGACCAGACAACTGCCTGCGTAGTCTGATGCTGCGCAATCCAGTGCCTGCACAATCCAACTTGCGCCATCCAGAATAGCTAAAAGTTAGTTATTTCTATAACTCTATAAATAGAGTTTCAAGTCTTCATTCAAGGGGATCAGACATAAAGTTCAGAAATATCAGAGAGTTCAGGAGTTCTTGCCCAAGTGCTGCTGCATTCTTCCGAGGCTTTTGCCTTCAACTTCAACTTTCGAGGCTATCGTCTTCAAAGTTCACATCGTCCAAGGGATAAAGCAATCGTCTTCTAGATTGGATTCCTACAGTTGTACCTTTCCCAGAATTCTTGTAATCTTTACAAAGTTTGTATCAATAAATTTCATACTTTTGTTTTTGCAAACAAAATGGCGACTCTGCTGGGGACGACTTTCTCCTCCGACGAGGAAGTGACAACTCAATGTGACGTTACGTCTATCGGGAAGACGCAGAAGACTCTGGTTGTGAAGGTCAACCAAACAGCCTATGAAGCCATGATCAACTCCAGGACCACTCCTCGCACTGCAACCACTTCTGCCAC
The DNA here is from genome assembly GCA_029216955.1 of Iris pallida. Lineage (NCBI taxonomy): Eukaryota > Viridiplantae > Streptophyta > Magnoliopsida > Asparagales > Iridaceae > Iris > Iris pallida. Next base: position 2,747,476 of record JANAVB010038218.1, read on the forward strand.
GAGCAAAGTGCGCCCAGTGTGGGTCCCTAAGAATGCTGCGCAGTCTGTTCCTTCTGTCAAGAAGACTGCTGCGCAGTCTGTAGATTCTGCCTCCAAGACTGCTGCGCAGTCTAAGGTCCTTGCCGCCAAGACTGTTGTACAGTCTACTGTTGCACAAACTGTCTCAACTACTCGTGCGCAGTCTGTTGTTGCCAGTACAAAAGCTATTTCTTATGCTGCCTTGTCAAAATATAAGACTCCTATGTCCCTGGCGCAATTAGCAGCAATTCTTCCTGCGCAATCTACTACTCCAGCAACCAGAGTGCATCCTAAACACTCTGAGGCAAGAACTCCTGCTGCGTAATCTGTTGGAAAGTCATCTGCCAGAGTTACTCATGCGCAAGTGGCCAGTGCGCCATCAACCCTTGCGCAGACTGTGCCTGCACAATCCAAGAGAGACAGCCCTTTGGCTAATCTCTTTTTCTCTTTCAACAAAGAGAAAAACTCAGTTCCTCTCCCTAAGCACTCTGTTGCCCCTGCGCAATCCATTGGGGGCAGTCTTTTGGCTATTCCTCCTCTACCTTAGAACAAAGGAAAAGGCCCTTTGGTCTTTTCTCAATCTTCCTCGATTTTTACCGTAGAAGATCAATCTGAATGTGCTCCGGCACTAGTCAGTACAAGAACTCTTTTAAACAAGGGTTCTTCTTCCCTTCATGTCAAGAGAACTTATACTGATCAAAGAGGTATTCTGCCTACCCCGGTAGCAGAGTTCCAAGATCTTCCAACTCTCAAGATATCCCGATCGAAACAGGGAAAATTGTTGGTGTCTCAAACAGAAATTCCTGGGGGTGAATTTGCTGATCTAAGAACTTATCTCAATCGGCCAACTTCGGCAAAACGCAAACAGCCAATGCCGAAGACCAATCAGCATCAGAAGCAAACTTCCAGGATCAAGAATTCGGACACCTATGCCAATGAAATGAGCACTTCCCTATACACTCAGGGAACAAAACATTTAAAGAATCGGAACCATGTTCCGAATGTTATCAAAGAACACATCCCTCGAACTTTTGTTCGTCATGTTGCTGTTCCCGATCTCCGAGAATACCTCAAGCAAAAAATGGGACAACACCTCAACATCCCCAGTACAATCACTTGGACACCATTGCAATCACAAAGTGGTCATCAAGTGTTGTTGCCAGACAACAAGACGATCTGTCTTCGATCGTTTGAACTTTTCTAACTCTGAACCTATGTCGGAAGATGAAGACGAAGTGTTGTACGCCTCTGTCAACATGACCTCTCGAGACACTAGGGGTAGGAAGTGCTCTAAGCACGGCAAGCCTCGCCGTCCTAGCCAACGGTATTTAGATTTACTCCAGGAATCTTCTGAAGGAGTATTTCGACATACCCGATCCCGAAGCCGAGATACAATCGGTCAAAGGAATCTTCAAGATCCTTCTGGTCATTCCCTTCCTTCTCATTCAGGAGATGACTCTTTCTCCGACTATGATGCATACAGCGAAAGCTCTGAACAGACGGTGTCCTCCACTGTACCAAGAGAAGTGACAGCTTATGTTGTCAATGAAGATCCAGATGCTTCAACTTCTGCAAATCAAGAACAGCGAATCGCTGCACTAGAAGACAAGCTGAAGACCATGGCTGAAATGGTCGCCAGTATGCATTCTATCATTGTGGCACAACATGCTACACCACCGACTGTACCTACTGTAAGTCCTGAAATCATAGCATCATCGGTACCTGTCAACGCAGGACTGGGGGTAGTATCTCCTCAAGTACCCCTTGTACAAGTTCAACCTACACCCAGTCAGTCAGGTGCTGGGGGTGGTGCTTATCATGCTGTTCCTCCTCCTAGCACTCAAACTCCACCTGCTCCTTCTACATCAGTGGAAGATGCCAATGAAGCTGTCAAGATCTTGCGCACTCAGTTCGAGGCTTTCAAAGAGAAAGACAACTTGCAAAGGTTGGGGATTAAGCAGCCCTACCCGGTTGAATGGAAGGAAGTCCCATTTCCTCCTAAGTACAAGATTCCAACAATCTCGTTGTTTGATGGCAGCACTTCTCCCAGTCAGTTCATTAACCATTTCGAGGTTATGACTATCCAACTCCAGCCAAATGATGCTCTTCTTACCAGAGTATTTGTCGGTTGTTTAGCCGGCGTAGCATACGATTGGTATAGAAGCTTGCCCGATGGCTGTATCACCTTCTTCTCGGGTCTCAAACAAATCTTCTTGGAATGATTTTATGAGGGGATCAATGATATGACCATGTCAGCCCTTAATAAAATCAAACAAAGACATAATAAAACTGCTGAAAGTTTCATTGAACAGTTCCGCCGAGAAGCTTTGAAGATGCCTCCAGGGACTCCGGCTGCTGTTACCATAGACACCTGTAAGGCAAATCTTTTGCCTATCATTAGTATGTGGACAAGATCTACTCAATTCCAAGACTGGCCATCCTTCATTGTCAACGCTAAAGCAGCTGAAGTTAGCGCTGACAAGTTCAAGCAGCTGGGGGTACAAATGTCTAACCCTGATCGGGATGAACACCAGACATCGAATATCGGTAATCGCCAGAATAACCGCAAGAACAAGAAGACTTTGAACATCAACTTAAAGAGCAAAGAATCTCTGGCGGTCAACGTAGCTCCTCCTACGTCCACTTCTACTCCTTCTGCACCTCCAGCAAGGGAACCTCGTCCTAAAATAGAATACTCCTTCGACGAGAATGACACTGCAAGCATCTTTGATTGTTTAATCAAAAGCAACAAGATTCAGCTTCCAGACCCAAAGAAGCCTGATGAAGTCGGTAAGACTGATCATCCCAAATATTGTGTCTATTACAGGTTTATTGGGCATCCTACTCGAGCATGCTACGTGCTCAAAGGCAAAATCCAGGAGCTGGTCAATGCTGGTGTTGTCACTCTACAGCAAGACGAGAAGATTGTGACTGCAAACATGGTCTCAGTTCAATTCGGTGACTTCCCTCCGCAGATGGTGCAGCATGGCGTCATTCCTATCCCCAAAGCTACTCTTGAGATTAAGAATCTCCCTCATCCACCAAATGAAGGTCTTGTTCCCTTGTCTTTTGACAATGGCGAGATTATGTGGATTCATCCAGATCTTGCTTCTGAGTTCAAACGTCCCTTTTCATCCAAGAAGAAAGACCGCTCTAAAGGCAAGACAAAGACTTGTAACATGGTGTCTTTTGACCCCATAGTTGACGAGGAAATTTTGTTGGGCACCAGATCAGGGAAAGCCTATCTGAAGGATTACCCCGAAGCTCAAGAGAATTCTGCCTCTTCTTCTGAGCCTGCTCCAGTGCAGCCTGTTTCCACTGAGGATATTCCTACTGCACCCTCACCGGTTGTGGTACCCATTCCTCCCAAGCTGACGGCCGCTGACAAAGGTAAACAACAAGTCCGCTTTGACAAGCCCTTAAAGAAGTCATCTCCCACAGGACTTGAGAAGCCTTATAACTTCGACATTTTGGCTCAATTAGCTAATACACCGGCCAGGCTTTCCATCTTCGAGCTTTTGCGTCTTTTCAAAGAGACTCGAGAAACTCTAAGCGAGGCTCTTATGCAAGCTAAAACTTGTCTAGCCCTTTTGAAGAAGCCTACAACAGAGCCAGTTTCTTGTCTTCATTGTCATAGTGTGTTGGAGTTAATTCCAAACATAACTTTCACACAAGATGACATGTTGATGGAAGACAACATGCATGACCGTCCTCTCTACTATACAGGATATGTCGATTCGATGAAAGTCGATCGTATTCTTATAGATCCAGGGTCTGCTCTCAGCATCATGCCAAAGACAATGTTAGATGCATTGAAGATCCCAGTGCATAGTCTTTCCAATACAATCACCACCATTCTTGGATTTAATCAAGGAAGGAGTGAGCCTTTGGACAAGATTCGCCTAAAACTCCAAATAGGCAATCTTCGCACAAAGGTTACCTTCTACATCATTGACAATCATGGTTGTTCCTACAATGCTTTGCTGGGAAGACCATTTCTGCATGAGCACAACATTGTTCCTTCAACCCTCTATCAATGTTTCAAATATGTTGATGATAATGGAGAGGTGCAAAAGGAGGTCGCTGATCTCTATCCTTTCAAAGGCGTCGAAGCATACTGCAACGATGCTCGTATGTACAAGGATGAATTCATGAAGGTGGTGCTATCTATGGATACTGAAGAAGAGCAAGAAGCAGTGCCTAAAGACACCCTTATTATACCTGTTAAAGGGCGAGTCTCTCATCCTCAGTCCTCTAAACCACTGGCTATTCACTTGCCAGTCCAGAAGCAACCAATTGATGATGATAAAAGGGAGCTCACCTCTTCTGAGCCACTTGTTATCGACTTACGTCGTAACAAGGATAAAAAGCAGCTCCCTTCTTCTGAGCCACTTGTTATCGATCTAACTCATAACAAGGACAAAAGGGAGCTCACCTCCTCTGAACCGCTTGTCCTCCGTCGTAACAAGGCCAATCCTCCTCCACGTTCTTCTTCTCCCCCTCTTGTAATCAATCTGACCAAGCCTGCTAAGGCTAAAGGTCCTGCTGTAAATACAGATGTATAAATTAATGAAAAAGCATCTACTTTCCAGTATACTGATGTCATTTATCATACTAAATGCTATTTGGATATGTTAGATAGCTTTCGATCATTTACAATGGGAGTTGTACAATCTCTTCAAACAGAAGTCTCATTTGAAGATCCAAAAGATTCATATCGTATTGTTCCTGCTCGAAAGAAAGATGAGAGTCCAATACTTTTTAGTAAAGGACCGGAACAACAATTCAGTTATACGGATGATAGCAAAAGTAACGATACAGGACATCTCCAACTCCATCGTTACAGACAACAATCAAAAGACATCATCCGAAAAATGGGTTATGATTTCAAGAGTGGCCTCAATTACGGCAAAGGTAGAAGAACTCCTATCAGTACAACTGTTCCGAAAGGAAAGTCAGAGATGTACTACAGCAGGACCAAAAGAGGTCTCGGATATGCTTCTCCTCCGATGCTATCCCCAGCAGTCTCCGAATCTGATAGCGAAGAACGCTCTAATTCTTCTGATTCCAGATCTTGGGATTCTGATACCAGTGTTGGTGAAGTCCATCGGTTGGTCGTATCTTCCAACATGGTCTCCACCGAACTTCTAGAAGGATATGACGAGGATATTGAAGAAAGTCCCGAAACAGATCCTTGGGCTCAACGAATGGATAATCAATGGGAACTCCGATTCGAACAGCGAGAACCTCCTACTGAAAATCAATTGATGCAAATTGATGTAGGAGAGAGCGGGACACCTCGTCCAATATTCATTAGCAAGAACCTCCCAGAGGCAGATAAGCAAGAATTAATTCTTCTTATTAAAGAATACATTGATGTCTTTGCCTGGAGTTATGAAGACATGCCAGGACTAGATCCCAAAGTTGCTACTCATAAACTGAACATTCTGCCGAATGCAAAACCGGTCAAACAACAACAACGGCGCTTCAAGCCAGAAATGATGGACGCAATCGACGATAAAGTCAAGAAGCTCATCGCTTGTGGCTTTATTCGAGAAGAACAACATCCTGATTGGGTAGCCAATGTGGTCCCAGTTCTAAAGAAAACCGACAAAGTTTGAGTCTGCATCGACTTTCGGGATCTTAATGAAGCATGTCCAAAAGATGAATTTCCTCTCCCTATCATGGATGTCATGATTGACAATACTTGTGGATTCGAAAGAATATCTTTCATGGACGGATTCTCCAGATATAATCAAATTCGGATGAATCCTGAAGATGAAAAACACACTTCTTTTCGCACTCCTCACGGAGTTTACTGCTATACTGTGATGCCATTTGGTCTCAAGAACGCTGGTGCAACATATCAGCGAGCTATGAGTACCATATTTCGAGATCATCTGTACAAGACTGTCGAATGCTATGTTGACGATATTGCTGTCAAAAGTCGTCTAAAGGAAGATCATATCCAAGACTTGAGAACTATCTTCAATCTCATGCGCCAACATCAACTCAAAATGAATCCTACCAAGTCATTCTTGGGTGTCTCTAGCGGTAAGTTTCTCGGCTTCGTCATTACCTCTAAGGGTAAACACGTGGATCCTGAGAAGATCAAAGCCATTCAAGAGATGCGTCCTCCACGCAACCTAAAAGAGCTACGAGGATTCTAAGGTCGTCTTGCGTACATCAGGAGATTCATTTCGAACTTGTCTGGACGCTGCAGACCATTCACTCAGCTGATGAAGAAAGGTGTCTCTTTCATTTGGACTGAAGAATGTCAAAAAGCATTCGACGACATCAAGCGGTATCTCATGAATTCACCAGTCTTGGTGCCACCAATCTCAGGCATACCATTCTTAATGTATGTCTGTGCTATGGACCATTCATTGGGTGCTTTACTTGCCTAAAAGAACAAAGAAGGTCATGAACAGGCCATCTACTATCTTAGTCGTACTATGATTGGTGCTGAACACCGTTATAGTCCGGTCAAAAAAGAATGTCTAGCTCTTATGTTCGCTGTTCAAAAGACTCGATATTATATCATTGGTCAAACTATTCATGTTATATCCCGAGTTAATCCTCTTCGGGTACTGATGAAAAAGCCCAGCATACTCAATTCTCAGCTGGCTATATGGGCCATTCTGCTAGCCCAATATAACATGGTATATGTTCCATAAAAGTCTGTCAAAGGCCAAGCACTGGCAGATTTCTTGGCAGCTCATCCTGTACCGGAAACATCCAAACTCTATGATGAAATTCCAAATGAGACATTAGAATCAAATATGATCTCCGAAGAATTTCCTACTTGGCGTCTGTTCTTTGACGGTGCATCCAGAATCGGACCCAATGGTGCCATTATAGCAGGAGTCAGAGTTGTTCTCGTTTCTCCAGATGGGTCAACTATCCAAAGAGCCTACTCTCTAGATGAACCATGCTCCAACAATGTAGCAGAATACAATGCTTTACTAATCGGCCTTCAATTAGCTAGACAACTGGATGTTGAATATCTCGAAGTCTACGGCGACTCCAAGCTGGTTGTCAACCAGGTCAGAGGAACCTACGAAGTTCGCCATCAAGATCTAGTGCCTTATCATGAAGCGGCAATCAACATGGCTATATCATTCAAAGCTTTCTTCATCGACTATGTTCGCCGAGCTTGTAATACTGAAGCAGATGCCTTGGCCAACCTTGCAGCAGTCTTAGCCATCCCTATCAAAAGACAACAGGTGGTGGTTGTCTCTAATCGTGAGTTGTTTTGTGTCGAAAACAATCGTAATATTGAATTCAGTAATCTTACTGAAGTCAATGTTATCGATGAAGACTGGAGAACTCCTTTCATCGACTTTGTAGTTCACGACATACTTTCCGAAGATCCTAAGGAGACTACTAGTATTCGACGATGGTCCCTACGATTCTATTACAATCAAACTACCAAAACTCTCTATCGGCGGACTTATGACGGTCTTCTCTTGCGCTGTCTCGCCGGTGATGAAGCGAAGCAAGTATTGCGTGAAGCTCATGACGGTGTTTGTGGAGCACATCAACCAGGTCCTAAACTACAGGATCGCATTCGACGAATGGGTTACTACTGGCCCTCTATGGTATCAGATGCCATTGAATATACAAGAAAATATCGAGCTTGTCAAATCCATGCAGATTTCATACATCAACCATCAGAATTCCTGCATCCGACTGCTGCTTCCTGGCCTTTCGAAGCTTGGGGCATGGACATTATAGGTCCCATCAATCCTTCTTCTTCTAGAGGACATCGGTTCATATTAGCGATAACAGATTACTTCTCTAAGTGGGCTGAAGCTATACCTTTGGCTGAAGTCAAAACCAGCAGTGTCATCAACTTTGTCAAACACCATGTCATCTACAGATTTGGTATACCTCGAAGGATCATTCATGACAATGGACCTCAGTTCATCAGCCAGAAGTTTACAAGATTCTGTGATGATCACCGGATTGACAACGTCGCCTCGACAGCCTACAATCCTGCTGCTAATGGCTTGGCTGAAGCCTTCAACAAAACTATTATCAAGCTCCTTAAGAAGTTTGTATCTACTAACAAACGAAATTGGAGTGAAAAGCTTGGCGAATGTTTATGGGCCTACCGTACTACGGTCCGTAACCCTACAGGTTTTACACCCTTCTCTTTAGTGTACGGCTGTGAAGCAGTTTTACCCCTAGAACTTCAAATTCTGTCCTTAAGGATCGCCATTGCTAATGAGCTCACTACAGAGAATAACGATCTTCTTCGACTTCAAGAATTAGAAGTGCTCGACGAAAAATGGCTATTGGCTCAACAACATATTGAGTTATATCAAGCTCGCATCTCAAAGACTTTCAACCGCAAAGTTAAAGTCAGAGCCTTTCAGCAGGAAGAACTTGTTCTAACAGTCAGACGTCCTATGACTTTGACTCACATGAGCAAAGGCAAGTTCGACGCGAAGTGGGAAGGTCCTTACATTATCAGCAAAGTCTTCTCAAATGGAGCCTATCAACTCTCAGAGTTGGATGGTCGAGTTGCTATGATGCCTATCAATGGCAAATTCCTTAAAAAGTATTATGTATAAATGTAAATGCTTGTAAATCATCAGACAAGTTCATAAATAAAATTCAATTTTATTTCATCATCAATGATAGTACATGATATTAAGGAAGATCACTATCATCCTTCTCAACATTGGGACGTGGGCCACTGCCATCCTTGTCAAAGACATAATCAGTAAAAGAGCCGAAAACATCTTTGCTGGAACCCACCAGGAACTTACAAGCAGCCATCCTCATGGCCTCTTCCTCTTCAGTCTTTCCTGGTTCAAGCAGGAAGTCCAGGATATCCCTTGGTGGCTTGGGTGCAGATGAACCTTCGTCTGCTTCTGCCTGCTTTGGCTGGACTGGTTCGACTGGACGTTCTTCAGTGCCCGCTTCAATCTCCGGGGCGAGTTCAGCCTTCTTGGATGCATTTCTAGACGACATCTTTATGTTGAAAAGTGGAAGTGGTCATCCCTGCTAGATTTTTGTTCTATTTATAAGCAGAGATTCTCAAAATAACGAAGTGACACATTTATCTGACGGTTCGCCCGTTCATTATCATCTGACGGTTCGCCCGTTCATTATCATCTGACGGTTCGTCCATTCATTATCATCTGACGGTTCGCCCGTTCATTATCATCTGACGGTTCGTCCGTTCATTATCATCTGACGGTTCGCCCGTTCATTATTATCCGACGGTTCATCCGTTCATTCAATTCATTTATTATCCGACAGTTCATTTGTTCATTCAATTTAATTTATTATTCGACGGTTCATCCGTTCATTCAATTCAATTTATTATCCGACGGTTCATCCGTTCATTCAATTCATCCGACGGTTTACCCGTTCATTCAATTCATCTGACGGTTCGCCCGTTCATTACATCCATTCGACGGTTCATCCGTTCATTATCACCATTTAACGGTTCGTTCGTTCATCATTCATTTGACGATTTGTCCGTTCATTCCACCCATTTGACGATTCATTCGACGGTTCACCCGTTCATTCTGATGATTCATTTCGTTCACACATTTTGACGATTCATTATCGTTCATTATCCACATCAGCAACTTGTCATCCCTGATTGAGTTGTCTACTGAAATAATGATATTCAATAAATTATATTCTGCCATGTCCACATTACCTCTGAGCAGATATAATGAATATAATTATTTTCTAAAAATCAAGAAATATATCATGTCCTGCACATCTGAATATATTTTCTATCGCTATTATTTATATCTGAACAAGATATGCAATAAATAATAGAGCCACAACAAAATGTCTTTTATTGATCAAAATTCAAGACATTACAAACATATATACTGCAAAAAGACAAGAAGATACAAGATATCTTTCTATTAAGCTGGTGGTGTCATCAAGCCGGTTATTTGTTGCTTCAGAGTCTGCAGCCACCCTTCACGGGATTCCATCACTCGCTTCCTGGCCTCTTCCATCCCAGATTGTTCATTAAAAGTTGGCATGGTTACCATTCTACGAGTGATTTCATCATTATGAGCTGCGGCATATTCGTCTCTTTCTTGGGTTAGAGCACCGAGTTGTTGGATTGCAGTTTGATGCTCGGTGACCTCATTTTCCAGCTCTTCTTGGAGACGGGCAATCTCCGCTCTCAGCTCAGCAATTCTTCTCTCTTTTCTTTCAGCAGTCGAGGTTACCGATTCCACCTTGGAATTGTACTCAGCAGATTTAGTAGCAAAAGTATCCAAGAGAATCTGGAAATTTACTCTCTCAACTGCAGCTTCCTGAGCCATCCGTTCAAATTCCGCTTGAACTAAGGGTTCTACCTCCCCCTTATTCAGCTCTTTGTAGCTCTTTGTTGAGGCTTCTAGCTCATCCAATATGTGATCAAGAAATGTGGCTTGATCCTCGTCACCTTACTCACGGATGGAATTGACTAAGAAAGAGGTTGGACCTCTAACCGTGTAAAAATCGGCGTCTTCTTTTTCCATCACTCTATCTATCAGAGGCCCCAATGAGTCAAAGAAGAATTTGGTAAATGACTTGATGACGAACTGATTGGTCGCCAGAGCACCAGGAGTCGCAGCTACTCTTGTTGATGACGAGGCAGCAGGACGTTCAGTTTCTCGTATTTGAACGGAAGGCTCTTTGAACAAAGGAACTAAAGTGGAGCTGGTTGCCCCTTCCGGTTGTTCCTCTGCAATATTAAATATTATCATTTTGCCTGTCATTTGCTGTTGTCAAAGAGAATCAAAAGTGAAAACAGTCTTACCATGGTTTGATCCGGCGACTGGCCTATCATCTGTTGGGACAGATTCTAGCTGAGTAGAAGTAGCTTCAGACATGACTACCTGACTACTTCCTGCTTCAGAGCCACAGGATAAATGACGACTGTTACTAGCAATCGTCGTCGCAAGCACTATGTCCATGCACACTGGAGGTGCTGGAGAAGACCCGAGTTCTGTATGGATAAGAATAAAGATGTTAGTTATCAATCTATTAAAAGAAGATTGCTAATTTCATTCTATACCTTGGGGATCAACAGCGGGAGTTTCCTCCGGGGCCGCTTCTTCATCTGCTATCTTCTCTGGAGATGCCTGTACCTCAACATCCTTTTCAGGATTCAAGGTGTCATTAGCAGCTTCAGGAAGTGTTTGCACCTCAACATCCTCTTCAGGTGTCATCAGCAGTTTTGGGATACATATGCTCTTCAGCATCCCCTTCAGGGTCTTATGTTTCATCAATATCCTCAGATGAAGAGCTGTCCTCATTTTCATCTCCCTCCGGTGCCTCCCCACTGACAGTTGTAGCAGTTTGATCAATATAATCCTCCTGTGAGCCGAAGTCGCAGTCATTTAATGTGTCAATCATTTCACGATCCTCCTTCTCGCGAATTGCTCCCGGTGTAAGAGGAAGTTGAGTAGTCTCCGTAGCAGGTGAAGGAGATTGTACGGCGTCATGCTCTTCTTCTATAATATTGTCTCTGGGCTCTTCGGCCTCATTTATCTGGTCCAGCTCTTCCCTCTGCTCTATCTCTTCTCTCTGTTCTGGACTGGGAGTTCTATGCCCAGACTCAAAAACAGGAGTGGGAGATGACATGGTGATTCCCGCTGCTGTCATGACCCGCACCCATTTTTTTTTTAAACGGATGCGAAACGTGTCCAAGCCAGCCTACGCCGCAGTATCGGCGGTAGAACGCTGTCACGGCCATGAAGATCAAAATCACAAATAATCCAATGCACATTCACAGAAATTAATTTAACTTACAATGATCACAAGTTTTATATTTGTAGAAGAATATAAACTTGTACAGTGACTACAACTCATCCATCTAACTAGTCTCTAGGCTTTTCGTCTGCAAGTACCCCCGTATCTCCCATGCTAAGTGAGTCCACGGCTAACCTGAAAATGTTGGTTTCCAGTCAGGAATGGAACGAGCACAATCCACTGAATGCAATTTCAATAAAGAAAATGACTATAAAACAAAGGTTAGACATCAATCATGAGTTTTGAAAATAAACAGTAAAGCCGTAAAAAAACAGAAAATCAATAGTAAATAAATAGACACATATACTTTCCCCACTGTTAGAAGTACCTTTGATATGTGATCGGTCTCGGGACAATTATGCGACACGGTCTACGCGGTCTAAAGTTACACGGTCTACAGTTACACGGTCTACAGTTACACGGTCTACAGAAAATATAGCAATAAAGAAACACTGTCTACAGAATAATAATCACGAACTACACAGTTTAAATACAATAAATATCACGGTCTACACTGTCTACTTGCAATAAATAAATCACTGTCTATACGGTCTACTTTGCAATAAATAAATCATTGTCTACACGGTCTACAAGAAATAAATGCAACACGGTCTATACAGTCTACACGGTCTAAGGTCAGATCACATATCGTTGGTACTTCTCATTCCCGGCTCAACAATTTATAATAGAAAATAATCACATAACTAATGACTAATCAATGAAATATAGTAAAGATCAATATCAAAATACAGATAATAAACTGTACTCGCCTGTGGTCCTTTGCTGGTGAAACCGACAATCTGAAATACTCAATGTGCCACTATAGTCAAAACCCATACAACAGTCCCCGAAAGCTGAAATAAATAATACCAATGATCTCAGAATAGTCCAATTAGCTAGGATTGCTTGTCCTTACGTCCAATTCTGGACACAGGGGCAAAATGGTAATTTCGGGTCAAAACGATGTCCGCCGTTGGACCCACTTTGTACCGAAAAGCGTGCCAGAGTCAACGGTCTCTAAAGTCGTCAAACTATATGTCTACGGATCCAGTTTTTCGATACGAACCCAACCGTATGTCCAGAGTTGGATTCCGACGGGCCGTACACAAAATCGCCCATCGAGTGGAACCACGGGGCCCGCAAAACGACGATTTTATCAACGGTCTCAGAATCGGACCAAACTTGGCATACAGGACCAAAAAAATGATACGGTCCTATTGGCGCAAGTTTCGTCTCGATCTGATGAACGTGCACAAAGTAATTGGAGAATCTACAAAGTACACGATACGGTAAATTTCGACGGATATGTATCAAATTCGTCGCGCACACGCGACCAATTTGAATTCCGCCAAAGCCCACACGACCACGAAGCCGTTACGCAGCTTTCGATGCTTTCGGTTCGTGACCACGTCGTCCGGATTGGCGGGACGCACGTCGTGTGGATGGGTTTTCTAGTTTATTTACTGTTTTTGAAAATGGTTTTTCCTGATTTTCGAAACCAAATAACTGAATCTATTCTAGTCCAAAATAGAAAATAAAAGAGGGGTTCTAATACTGGTCATGTACTCTAAAAATTTGTTCAAATACAATTTATACTATGGTGTTAGATTGATCTCCAAATTTGGGTACATGGGCTGACATAAATCCTGTTTCGGAGCAGGATTTTTCCGATATTCGAATCGGTTTCCCAAAAAATATGGTCAACCATATTCGAAACAATTCGAAGGGTCACATAGGGGATTATATTGACTACGCATAGGCTTTTATGGGGTCGAAATCGGTTGAGTAATCGAGAAGAACACTGACGGCGAAGTGGCATACCTGAGTCGAGTGCGCTGTGTTGTGGTTCAGCTCTGTTGCGCGCGCGGCTTCCTTGGACGCCGTCCGGCGACTCGTGGCCGTCCATTGGCCACGTAGGGCGACGTCAGGGGGTCGCCAGGGTGGTGGCGTTGAGGAGTTAGGTTTTTATGTTTCGATCTCTCTCTCTCTCATGTGTTTATATATGTGTGCGTGGTGCTTGTAACAGAGGGTTCGGCCGTTCATTGCTGGGCTCGGGTCTGCTCTCCGCTCGGGATAAGAAAATCTTGTGTGGGGAAATGCTCGACTTGGCCCATGGAGGCTTGCTGTGGGCTGGGGTGTCCTAGCAGGGAAGGCTGCTTGGATTTTGCTCGGTTGAAGGAGTTTGGGTCGGTCTGCTATTTCCCATTCTTTTTGTTTTCCAATTTCTTTCTCTTTGACAGTTTAACCTGTCATTTATAGGTCAACGAATACACATGCTGATGATTGAATCTTAATCATGCAATAATGTTATGGTCCAAACTTCTTACGATCTCCACGATTTGCATGTATGCCTAGAGATTAACAGTGTAGGAGGGAAAGCAGCAAACCAAGAACCTTCATATTTACAAGTGGGCTTGACACATGGTTGCAAACCATGACTGAAAGAAGAATCCCACAATTGGTCTTCAACGTCCAGTAGATATAACTGAACACCAATTACTGATTGCACTTAAAGAACTCTACATAGGTGTATACATTCAAAGGAATATATAACTTATATCATATGCAGAGAAAGCTAATCAATATCTTAATGAAAAGTGGTATTAAGCCATTTTCACTAAGTAGTATTAATCATGAAGGTCAACTCCTGCACATGCACGTATATACACATATATACAGTATCTATGTATATACATATACATAAATGTATATATACACCCATATACATTAATATATATAATTTTATATAAATATACAATTACACACGTATTTAATATTTATTTATATTTACATACCAATACACACATATATAATATTTATATATACTTACATTCACATTCACACATATATCTTATATATTTATAAACACCTACACACATATATATACATACACATTTATATATATACAATATGTATATTTCTACATATATCTGCACCTACACACGTATAATATTTATACATATATATGACTATTCCACAAATTCTATACAGACAATACAATATTTTAAATATAATCAATAATAATAATATAATGTTGTATAATAATAATCTCAATGGTGTTGATAATAATAATAATAATAATAATAATAATAATAATAATAATAATAATATCAACGAATCACCATATCCCGTAATCGGCATTGCAATTACTTAAAATATGTCTACATGGGCTTAGTTCGGATCCAGTCCTGGCTAAGAGGGTATAACCGATTTCTGTAAAGCCAATAAATATTAATAAATAACTAATTAAACTATTTATAGGGGTAACTCGCAATTTGGCTTGGTTTTCTTAGTTAGGACATCGCTATGGCTCGGCCTTCCCTACCATGGCTAATACACTAGTCAATGTACGCCATTGCACTATCCGTGCCACGATTTCTAGTCACAGTGTACTCCAAAACTCCATTATGGCTAAAAACCAGCTACCGTAATAATTAACTAAATAATTATTTAAAATCTAAAATCACCATTCCAATAAAATAAATAATAATAAAAATATTCTAAAATTTTTGGGAAGGGGAGCTACAAATCTACCCACCTTAAAAATAATTTCGTCCTCGAAATTCTAACTCGCAGCTATTCTTTAAACTTCTAAAGAAGTCTGCCTTAACCTCAATCTCCTTAAATTTAATTTCTAAAAATCGTTTGTAACCTTCCCTAGTCATTTGGTATTTACGAAATCTCGAGGACTTTTATCCACCTTTAGTCATTCTACTCCCTTGCAACCCAGGTCACTAAAATATTATAATCTTCTAAATAGAGGCTAATAACTCTTTTAAAATATCTAGGACATATGGTCTTTATAATCCTCTCGTATCTATCAAGCAACCCAAAAATTCAACAAGCAACAATCTTACACAAGTAGCAAAAAAAAATGTTGATAAACTCTAATAAGCTTGACCATTCGTCGCTCCGAAATAGGTAGGACATGAAGGTAAGGAAGATTAATCGAGAGCAGATATGAAGCTTTAAGGGTGGTAAAAGTATCTTAATAATTCAGATAGAAAAAGAGTTTACGAACCATTGTCTTATTTACTAGATTGGACTACTCTAGCCTAGTCACTTGATAAATCGAAGAAGTCTTCATTTCCTAGAGAGGTTTGCAATCTGTGGACTATGGAAAATCTGTTCTCTAAATTAATCCGAACAAGGTTCAAAAATAGAACGAAATTGGAGAAGTCAAGATTGTGATCTTTTCCGTGGTTATTTAAACACACGAGTAAGGATTATAATTGCAATACAAGATCGTATTTCGACTTCCAGGTAGATAGAATAATGGTTACGAATGACACCACATTCTAAGAGATGGAGGCAACATGATCGATATAGGGACCTACCTTAAATAGTTTGGTTTTATTTATTCCAAAAATGGTGGTATGAATGGAGGAGTTTTACTGGGTCTTAAAGGGTTTCTTGATTGGACATCAATCGTTGGTTGGAAAAACCCTGAATTTCAATCTATATGGACTGGTCAAGATCCCAATGATAACTATTTCTACTATGTTAGGGTAATCTAGAATAGGTTTCTATCCAAGGATTTGAGCTAGTTGCTAGTCGGGTTGGTTAACTAAGTCCATAAGTCCAAAAATGCGCCTTTAGTGACTTTTGTGTTTAAGTAACACTTGAGGCCTCAATTGGGTGGCACACTAGTGGCATGTGCATAATGGACTTTGAGTAGCTCACTACCATATATTGGTCGAAGGAATTGAGTGAAGGTTGAGGCTATAATGGAAGTCGAAAAGCATACGATTACTATGGTAAGGGTTATAGCTAGTCCCTTTAACCTGTAAGTCGTAGCACAAAAATAGAGTACAAGAGGATGGGTTTGAGTGGGACATGATATACCTAGATGAAGGTGGACTTGTCTAGATCTTGCATATAAAGTTTGTTGGAAGGTAATAGTTGGTCTCGTGCTCCGAATAGTAATGACACGGTCGGGGACACAAAATGATCTAAATGGAAAGTGGGAGTCCATGGGGTACTAATTGTCATCCTAATGGAAATTATTTTAATCACTAGGTAATCCTTGTTTATTCCAAACTTTAGGAAGCTTACAGTCTACCCACCTTAGAAGCTAAGTCATGGTCTTAGGAATAATGAGGTCGGAAGAATTTTCAAAGTTCGGTATCGTACCTCGACTCTTGGTAATAAATAATAAGGTACGGCGTAACGGAATACGGTAGATATAAGTCAAGTCAAGGATCGTTCCTCAATAAATGGAAAACGAGTGTGTACGATGACACCTGGTCGACAGAATAGAATGACCTACTCGTTCGCAGTATACGAGAGTTTTCGATGGGGTGACCAACTCCAAGGCACAACATAAGAAAAGATTTCTAACAACTGAGTCAAGAAATTCTATTTGTGTCAAACATGCCAGATTATGGTCACAAGGGTTGTAGTGATCAGGTATTGCTGTTGACAATTGGTAGGTCATAGTGTGACAGGGTTTTTAAGCTATGGTATTGGCTAAGCTAGTGACTGTGGTGTTCCAAACTAGTTAGGTCTTGATAATAAAATTTACATAACTAGAGTAATATTTGTTGGAAACCAATCTCGGGATGAGTGTCACGGTAAATGATTACTCTATTGTCCACTCATCTTATGTCTAAACTGTGGGTTTAGGTCGAAAAAAAGTTTAAGGATTGCTAGTTAATGCAAGCTTCCAGCAAATAATTAGAGACTCACAATATTTGGTTTCTTGAGAATAGATAGTCCTCTAGGTTGGCTTTCTGACTAAGGATAAAATCCTAATTATTCTCAAATTCAGATGGATTGAGAGTCTCCCTAGTAGTTTGAGGGTCGATGGGAGAACGAGTAACTCAATCACATGACTGGCCGATGGTAGCTTTACTTGGGTATACAACTATCATAGCCATGGGTATACTCTGTATCTCTCTACCATCACGAGCTTTCGTCTTTCCAAATCGGTGAAAGACAAAAACAATAAAGAATTCAAGGGAGATGTTACTGAATACAATTTCGTGATTCAAGGACGAACATATAATTCAAGAGGAATTGTCAATGCAGTCATGGATGAGACCCTAGAGACATCTATATCTCAATCCACGTAGGGTAATTAAATAAAGTGCGAACCAAATGCATCATGGTTGATCAGACCATAATACACTGATTCTGATTAAACAATAAGTTAGTGGGCGTCTCCAATAAACATATGTCTTGAATCAAGCTCGATAAAGAGTAAGCTTGCAAAACTAGGCTGTGATAGCAACATTGGTCAAAATAGTCAAATTACAAGTATGCGAGAATTTGAAAGGAGTTACAAGTAGTTTGAGTTTTGTGAGAATCAAACCTTACCCGGCGTTCTTGCTTACACGGTTATCCTACCATCTTCTTATCCATAATGCCTTGGCGACTAATGGGTTATGAACCTCTAAACTCTATATTCTAGGTAAACCTATTGGCGTCAAACAACATCCTCGTCGATAGGTCACAAGGACCACGGAATGCTAGATCGGGAGACACGCTACCCAATCTCACAGAACTTTCACTACTATTGGCTTCGGATCTTATAGAACATACAGGGCACTGTCCTATCCTCCATGGTATCCCAAACTTGTATTCATGTTTGAAGTCATTTTACCGCGGATTACGCCTCGCCTGTATACTCTGGCTGTGGTAAACCCTTGGTTTCGTAACTCAACACGATACAAAATTTAACACCTCTTAACTCTACCCAATATTGGCTCAAGGGTATCAACGATCAAGAGAGGACTACTAGCCATAGTTTTGGCAACATCCCATCACTTATATTTTCTTAAACTAATTTTACCTCTAGGGGTTGTGTCTCGCCAGTGCGCTGCTGGCTGCAGTGATTTCCTAGTCTCCAAAATTTAAATAAATGGCGACAGTGCGCTGCTGTCCTGCCAGTATGAGTTAACTAACATTCTCGTAACTACATCTGTAAATAAATTCCTGAGCTTCTAGAGATTCAAACAAGTTGACTAGGAAATAAGACATAAATATTTGTCCTATCAGTCACAATCTTTAAAATAACAGGTTGCACATGGAGGAATAAACTGAACACAAAGAACTACAAACATTCTGGTATCTCTTTCACGTGTATTCTAACCATGGGAGAAATTTTTTTGGATCAGTCTTCCTCGAGATTTGCATTTGAATAACCGAATCAGGAATTATAAACTATTCCCTTACGGCAAAATAGGGTTTTAAATGGGTAATTCAGACTAAGATATGGTGACGATATCCAAGGAGGCAAGAGAATGAATTGAATAATCTATCAAGGCTAGATCATTAATTCTATGAAGCCCTGCCTTACCAAGGGAATAATCTATCCAAATTAGATTACATCGTCATATCAAGAGATACTAGTGTACCTATGGGGATCTGATAACTATCAAAGTTAATAACTCCTTATCTACATTGCATGGCCTAGACTACCCATCGATAAATTTGTATGAGGGACTCCTAGTCCTAGCCATTCACTTAAATTAAATTAATTCTTAATTCATGAATGAGCATTTCTTAGTCGCAGGCTCGCAATAGTACAACTAACTTAAGTACTATCACGAGTTCGCATGATTTGCAAAGACTGACCTGCATGGGCCACCACAGCTGCAGCGTTCACCACTATCGAAGACAAGACTTGCCTAGGAGGAGAGACTGTTCTTTTTCTTCTATGGACCAGCTTCTTCTTTTTATGCAGAGGCCTCTCAGGACTCTCTACAGTTATTACCTCAACCTGTTTCTGAACAGAGGTTGGTGTAGCTGCTTCATCTCGGGTTGTCTCGGCCTGCTGTCGAGATTGGGATCTTGTAGTAACTTTCTCCGAAGAATGTTCCAAGATTAATTTCTTCTTCGCAGCAGGGGCAGAAGGCTCTTCTCTCCTTCTCTTCTTCTCCTTGATCGGAGATTTAACAACCTTCAAAGAAACCTTTAATGGTTGGTTGACTTCCTCAGGGAAATTTGCTTCCCTGGAGGCTTCTAATGGATCATCCACTGGTTCATGTTCCTCATCATTATTGGGAGCCAATGTGTCAGTCGCTCCCTTCTTCAGACGATTTGCCGTTGCAAAACTATCAACGAGGCTATAGTTTTCGACAAAAGTGTTCGCAGCAGTGTAAAACTGTGAATATGTATACAGCATTCTTAGACCATTATTATTCTTGTGTGGCATCGAGAATACTGTCTTTGTGTCTCGAGCATTGTAGTAAGCCCACGCTCTGGCACCGTCGATCAAGTATCCCTTTCCTTGTAAGCAGGTTATTGCATTGCCCACATGAAACTGGTCATATCCGAACTGACGAGCAAAGCGACTCGGTAAATATGGTTCCAAATAGCATTCCTCCTCAAATCTGTATACCAGATGTGATGGTCTGATCGTCTTCAACCATTCAAAAGTTATTCGACCTATTGGTTGCCTCCCAAGGTCGACCATATTTGGTGCCATGAATTCATAACCCGTTGGAGGAGGAGAGCAAAGAAAATTCCATCCGCTGCCGAGATTCAGAGTGCGTCTGCAGTCCCTCAGACTAGTGTATATCCACCGGCTCTGTGAGAATCTGCGCAGAAAACTGCCGCCCACTGCTCCCATGGCAGGATTCATCAAAGATGGATGGTGTAGGAGTAACCATCCGAATAAGTAAGTGTAAGGTAATTCCAGTCTGGGGAAATTCCCCTTATCACACTTACCCTTGAGCATGGAATCTACATACAGACGAAGACCCGCATTTATTCTGCAAATTATCGCTGATAGTAGATCCATCCGGTAGCCGAAGACTAACCGGACAGCAGCAAAAAGGATACCGCGGTGGAAGCGGTCTACATCACTTGTCCCAGGCATGACGAAACGGCGGAGCCAGTACGTCAGAAATCCTGCTAGCTGGGCTTCTTTAGACATGGACCTGTAGCCCATTCTTACAAAGCTCTCCACAAAATCTCCCGCCTTGAGAGGAGGATATTGATGTTCATCATTGACTTTGATATCCATTCTCTTATTTTCCTCCATCAGTTTTATCACTTTACTATTGTTGAGGGGTTGGAAGAAATTTGGATTGTACGAGTCATGATCTTTTGTCTTTTTCTCAATAATATGGTTGAGAAAAAGATAAGTCAACCATTTTGAAGAATAGCATGTGCCAAACGAGCCACTTTTGTAGTAGAGAGAGCATATGTTGTAATGGCATAGCAACTCATCGAAGACTTCCACCATCTTCGAATTCTCTCGACGAAGTCTATCTAATTCGTCGTTAGTGGGAACGTACTCCTCATAAGGGGAGTCTGCCATTGGTAAATACGAGATATACTTCATCTCGTGGAGGACCAATCCCATTTCTCCGCAGGGCATCATGAACGTCCCTGTCCTATAGTTGTACCTCTCTGCCAATGCCAAAAACAGATGAGGGTTTGGGTAGAAGCCATATACGGTAGCATGTACCGCATGATACAATTCAATCTCTCTGAGTTTATCTTCAAACTGGACCAGTATCCAGTTGGCTATACAGCTCCATCTTTTGATGTCTGGGTTTACCAGACCTGTCAACCGGATGTCTTGATCCGGATAACTACCTTCAGCCTTTGCGTACTCATTTGCAAAGATGGGAGTCCTCACAGGCAACAACAGAGAAGAATTCTCTGGGGGGATGTACCCTGGTTTCAGTCCTCTGAGTAAAGTACTATGCCGTTCGGAAGAACTATAGAACATGTCCTTCTTGTTTGGGCCTTTCTTAACACAGATCCTTCCTGTTCGAGCATGCTGAAGAGGAGTGATGTCCCATTCCATCCTCCTGGGATGGCTGGCATGAGCATATCGTGCCAAAGGAAGACATCTAGCAATATCTGGTAACAAGACCAATCTCTCTTTCATTTGGAAAGTTCTCTGCTCAACACGTGGTCTTGGTTGAGAACTTTTGTCAATGGCTTCACCAAACAAAAACATAGGTTTTTTGTGAGTGATGGCATCAGCTGTCTGCAAAGGTTGCCCATTCATCAGGCTTAACAGAGTCTCATTGTCTTGTGCGATCAAAATAGCTTGGCGAGAGAATGGAAGGGCATATTGTGGGAAAAGTACGTGGGACAAGTCCTCTTTAAACTCTGATTCTGTAAGAGTTCCTACAAAAGTTTCATATTCAGGATCTTCTCTGGTATCAACTGCATCAAACAGAGAAAGCAGAAATTCAGCACAAATGAAAATCAAATATAGTATCATCAGATTACGCAACCATCAGATTGTGCAACCATCAGATTGCGCAACCATCAGATTGCGCAACCATCAGATTGCCCAACCATCAGATTGTGCAACCATCAGTTTACGCCAGCGTTAGATTGTGCTGACAATCTTGCGCAAATTAGCAGATTGCGCTGACTTTTGCCAGCACAGTTCAACCGATTGCGCAAGGAGATATGCTTCATAAAAATGAAGAATAACTAGTTCGTGCAACCAAAACCCTAAAAAGGGTGGCGCAGTATGATCACATCTCTAAAAAGAGATGGATTTTGAAGATCAGTGAAGTCGAAAAACCCTAAAAATAGCTTTCGATCAGGTTATCTACCTAGCACAGCAGGGTACACAGCTTCGTGACGCGAAGGACGTGGCGCAACCCGAGTTGAAGACTCGACGGGGGCCTTACCCTTGTCGGCAGCGGAGGAGCGCCTAGGAGCCATGGAGTTCGACGGAGAAGAAAGGGTGAAGTCGGAGTAGGCTCGGGGATTTCTTTCTCTCAAGCTCAAAGAAAACAAGTAAAGAATAATATGAAGGATGAAGAGAACTATTTATAGTTTTTCAAGGAGTAACGGCCATCTCAGATTGTACCGAAAAAGTAGGGCTGATTCATCCGATTGCGCAGACAGCTCAACATATGCGCAACTTGATTGAAAATTCAAAATTTAAAGTATTTCGAAATTTTGAATAAGTTCAACTTTCGAAAACTTTGAAGGGGGTCTTGTAGGTCCTAAAAAATCAAGTTGCACCCATCAATAAAATCATGAAAATCAAGAAATACAACTTTCAAATGAACTGCGCAGACATCAGATTGTGCATCATTCAGATTACGCACACCAGACTGCGCACACTTTCAAGTGTGCAGGCTGACGTGGCAGAAGTCATCATTACCTGACAAAATCAAATCTTCTGACAACTGACAGCACAAAAAACGAGGAGACTGTTCGTTTATTACGCCGTACAGTACTCGAGGACAGCTGTACATGCAGCGCAATCTGTTTGTAGCGCAATCCAACTCAGCGCGGTCCATCCTAGCACAATCCAATGTCAGCGCAATTCATGTGGTGCACTTCATCATGACAACTGACAAAAGTACACGTGGCATTCATGCCGTCAATTGATCGTTACGTGGCAACCGTCTGCACACAATCATGCGTATTTCAATCAAATGATGCCATGTGTCCAAGACAGTTGGCCCACAACCAGACAACTGCCTGCGCAGTCTGATGCTGCGTAATCCAGTGCCTGCGCAATCTAACTTGCGCCATCCAGAATAACTAAAAGTTAGTTATTTCCAGAACTCTATAAATAGAGTTTCAAGTCTTCATTCAAGGGGATCAGACATAAAGTTCAGAAATATCAGAGAGTTCAGGAGTTCTTGCCCAAGTGCTGCTGCATTCTTCCGAGGCTTTTGCCTTCAACTTCAACTCCCGAGGCTATCGTCTTCAAAGTTTACATCGTCCAAGGGATAAAGCAATCGTCTTCTAGATTGGATTCCTACAGTTGTACCTTTTCCAGAATTCTTGTAATCTTTACAAAGTTTGTATCAATAAAGTTTCATACTTTTGTTTTTGCAAACATGAAGCTCAAAGTCGAGACGGCAAAAGGCAAGGACGATCAGGAGGATCTCACAGCAATGGAAGATATCATCATCGCAGCAACCGACGCAGAGGAACCTTGTGGCATCTGTCATGACGACGACTGGGTCATGGCCACGGGGGCGTCGTATCACGCTACTCCATATAGGAGGATCTTCACGTCATACCGCGTCGGCAGGTTTGGACGTGTGAAGATGGGCGACAAGGGGACGACTGCAGTTATAGGCATCGATAATGTGCACTTGACAACGAAGATCGGTGAGAAGCTCTTTCTCAAGGGTGTGCGACATATATCGAGTTTGTGCTACAACTTGATTTCGGTAGGGAGGCTGACAGATGATGGCTGTCGCTGTCTGTTTGGGGACAAAGATTGGATGCTTGCGAAGGGTTCCCAACAGTTGGCTGGAAAAGATTTGTGTTGTGACATGTACAGGCTCAAGCCGCTGAGCTGTACAGGTAGGCCACAGATACCGGATGGAGGCTCGAGAGGTGCTCGACAGGAGATGGATCGTCGAAAACTTGCTGAGGAGGGGCTTTTAGGTGCTTTGAGGGATACGAAGGATTCGATTCATCGAGACAAAGCGACGGATGGTGGTGAGTCAAAGATTGAGGGTCAGTCTGTCGGTCCCATGACAGCTGGTCGGTCTCCAGGTGGGGGTTGCTCTATGGATCCGATTTTGGCAACAGGTGGTTTGCCAAAGCTTCACGGAGCGACATCGGTTTCAGCTGTTTGAAGCCAGGAAGGAGATCAAGGTTTGCAGCAAACTCAATCTGAGGTGGGAGCATCATCATTCACACAGTTTAGAGGGAGCTGTGGGTCATCGACGGCATGCACAGTACGTAATTGTCTGCTCGAGGACGCATGTGTATGGAGGAGCTTCAAGTTCAGACACGAAGGTGGGCAGGTTCAGGAGTTCGAATCTCAGGAGGACCGCACCATGTGCTTGGTTGGGCCAGCCAAGGATGAAGAAGCTCGTCGGAACGTTAACACTTTCCGGTGGAAGACAGAAGTCGGGGACATGCAGCCGAGACTTGCGGTGAGGCTGATCGTCAGGGACTTCGGTCTTGATCGTGTTATTGATATCGGCAGGATCCCAGTAGTACAAGAGGTGCTACGTATGGCAGCTAGCGTCGACGTGACGGTCGAGGAGCTGGAGACGAAGGAAGATGCAAAGCAGCTCGGGGGATCGAAGATCAGTAGCATGGGTGTAAGCCCCTAGATTTTAAAATATTATTTTTATAATTTTAAATAGCATTTATATCCTTAAAATAAGTTATTATAATTATTAGAAATTTTCTAGAATTTTTCAATGATTTTTAAAATGATTTTTAAAGCTAAAAATATCAATTTGCAATTTATTAAATTGTTTTAATATCAATTTGTATTTATTTTAATTATTTTAAATACTGTTTGCAAAATTTGATTTGTCTGTGCAAATAAAATTTGCACAGAACAACAGCGGGGGGCTATTTGCAATTTAGAAATTGTATTTTGTAAGGCGGTGGGGGACTTATGTAAAATAGTTTAGTCCGAGGGTTATTTTGCAAAACAACCTTCGTCGTCGGCAGGCCATTGGCCAAGCAACGACCGACCTTGACCGAAATCCTAACCCTAATCCCTAATTTTCCGGCCAAAACCCTAATTTAACACCAAATTCTTGCCTATAAAAGAACCCCCATTCGAAACCCAAAACCTATACTACTTCCCGACCACCGCAACGCCGCCCTGACCCCCCTTCTTCTCCGATGAGCTCGTCGGAGTTAACTCAGACCTATCGCCGCCGTTCTAGCCGCTGTCGTAGCCTCGCACCACCACCACCTTGTTCACCTCGACGAGACGAACCCAGCGCCACCCTTCGCCACCGACCCCGACGCCTACGGCCGCCGCTAGCACCCCCGACAGCTTCCTCGCGCCGGAGACGTACGTGTCCCTTTGTATTTACTTCACCCCTGTGTCTCGTTTTCATGTGGATGACTCGTTTCATGTCGGTGAGTTTGATGGTGGACTCGGACACGAGAAACTCGTGTTGTGCGTATCATGCACACTTTGGACACATGACTCATGTGTCTTCGTGTCCCTAACTGTCAGGACACGAAGACACAGAACCATTGGGCAAATGGGTTTGGTTATCGGGTTTGGGTTGTTTTCCAACCCGTTAATCTACTTTCACTATAAAACTAACCCAAGCCCTAACCCGACCAGCAAGCTCGAGCTGGCCCCTTGGTCAGCCGAGTGGCGCTCAGACCCACCCCCTGTCCCAGCGGGCCGAGTTCGAGCCCCCCTTTTGTGTTCTTTTTGTTTTGTTTTTATTTTTATTTGTTTATATATATATATATATATATATATATATATATATATATATATATATATATATATATATATATATATATATATATATATATATATATGTATATGTATTTATATATATACATATATATTAATACATATATATTAATACATATATATATATATATGTATATGTTTTTTTTTTTTTTTTTTTACATATATATGTATTTATATATATGTATATATATATATTTTTTATATATGTATATATATAAATACATATATATGTATATGTATATATATAAATATATGTATATATATAAATACATATATATGTATATGTATTTATATATATGTATATGTATTTATATATATATATATATATTATTATATATACTGTTATATATATATATATATATATATATATATATATATATATATATATATATATATATATATATATATATATATATATTTCAAAATACAATTTTGTGCAAAATGTTATTATGTGTAAATTCACAAGTTATTTTATTATATAGTTTTATGACTTGTATATTTTTACCACTTTAATATATGTTATTAAAATACTTTAATATATATTTTTGAATTACTGTATTTTATTAATCATGGCCATTTGGTGTCCAAACCTAGCATGGGTTTTTGGGCCCAAATGTGTCTAATACATTCAAAGTCTGTACAAGTCATATTGGACTTGATTCATGACTTTGGGTCCCGTATCTGGACTTCGGTTCAAATTCGAATACGTGGATAAAATATTAAATAATTAATTATTTATTTTCCAGAAATTATAACTTGCTATTTTTGAATTTTTATATATATTTTAATTACTGTAAAAATAGGGGAAAAATTGTATTTAAATACTATGTTAATTTAGCTAATTTAATATAATTTTTCCAGCATTAATAAGTAATTTTGGCATTTTATACAAATAGGAAAACAGAACTCATTTTTAGGATACATATGTTTACTGATTTTTAATAAATATCTATGAGGGTTTATAAATTCCAGACAAATTAGTATAATTTTCTATAATTAACAAGGATCATTTTGGTACTTTATTTTATGTATAATTGAGCTTTTTGTCTATCTTAATAATTGTTGGAACACAGTGTACAGTCTGTTTTAATTATTGATTAAATACGACTTATGATGTATTGTGTGATTTTGGGATATTGTAGTATTGGACCTCACCCTACCATAGTGTAAAGGCCCTAGAAAGTTATTTTAGGTATATATTGTGTCACCCCAAATTGGTCTCCTATGCTAAATTCACCATTTGGCTAGGTGTCCAGTCAGAAAGTCGTGTCGCATAACTAGTGTCTTAGTGTTTAACTTAGTATAAAACTAAGTCTATGTATTATTTTTTTACAGTGACGAGACACCAGACATCTGTAGCATTTCCTTCACTACCTTGCTTTGCTAGAGGCAAGTACCTCTACAAACTTTATTTACAGCATATAATGAATTGTGTATAAACCATGTTAATATCTAAACTGCAAGTCGTATATCACCATGTTTCATATTCTTTATACTGCTCTCAGTATCCACCATGCTTTATACTGTTCTCGTATCACTCACATGTTATAAAACGGGTTAAAGAGAAACTGTTAGTAGAGTACGTGATCATGCCCCCCTTCTCCGTATGTATTTACCGAGCACTGTTACATTCTATAGTAACTTTGTCGTATGTTCTGGTCCCGTATTTGTGTATGAATATACACCGATGCCATTATGTTTACATATGTATACATCAGAAAATTGATATGTGCCACTGTACATCCTATTTTACCTATTGACCGATCACGTACATGCTACAGTTTTAAACTTTAAAACAAACATATGATGCCATGATAGATTATGATATGCCATGATTCCTACACTTCTGTTCATTCCATGTTTCGTATATTTAGTTTGTTAGAATCAGTACTTGCTCCCATCCTGACAGGATAACGTTGTAGGTATACTTACCGAGGAGGAGTTGCTTTGTGATTCTTATTATGGAGTTGCTGCCGAGGATCAGGCTTTACTTTACGAGGATGTACTTGCGGGAAAACACGTCTAGTTTGTGTAGTTGCTCGGGAATTTGAGAGTAGTCATGTTTTAGACTACGTATTTTGTAACTAGACCTGTATCCAGTTTTATATTTTTGGACTTGTACTCGGAACATATTTATATACAAGATGACTTTTGTGTTTGGAACATTTCTGACTCATTATTTCATATAGAACTGTTAGCACACTTTGGTCCTATCTTGTGTGTCTTTGGAATAGCTTACTATGTTTTATCTCAAGCGTAGGCTGGACATGACTCGGCCTGGCCCAATAATTTGGGTAGCGGATCGTAACATATTTTTAGTGGTGGCCCATGCAGGTCCTGACTAAATTGTTTGGTTACATTATTGTACCAAGTATGCCTATAATTAGGAACTTAAGGTAACTAGACAATACTAGGAATAACATTTTAGAACACCTAAAGGATTACTAGGATTGTAACATAGGAAACGCATCGCAACATATGCTCGCAATTACAAATTAGATTTTCTTGCTTATGATTGTTTACTTAAAAGAGTCCTTATGAGTTCTTTTATTTATTAGATGGTGCTCACCCGCTCATCCCAGTATGCCACACCTGAGAATGGCACACTTCCTATCCAGTCGGTTGACCAGTTGACCGATGCACCTCCATTTCCACCTACTATACTCCCTTACTCCACAAATCCACCAACCCAGATGCCTCCACCACCTTCCACATCACAGTCCCAGCAGGACCCGATACTCCCACCACCACCTATTACTATACCTGCCCAGGCTTCCGTCACTCTCGACGGGAACCAACTACTCAATCTAATCCAGGGGTTTCTAACGACCCATCAGGAGCAGACCACCCTACTCCGCCAGAGCATGGAGCGTTCTGAGGAGCGTACCATGGTCCCACCACCGGTAGAGCCACGGAAGAGAGCAGGGAACATCAAGGACTTCATGGGTTTGAACCCCAGGGAGTTCATGGGGACTGAGGGTATCATAGTAGCAGATGACTGGCTAGACTTGGTAGAGAGAAAGCTCCTTAGAGCTAGGTTGTCGGGTGACCTCCAGGTCGAGGCAGCGGGATTTCTGCTGACAGACTTGGCAGGAGTTTGGTTCAGGAATGAGCCACTATTCGCGAGAGGAAAGGCCACTTGGAATCAGTTTAAGATCTAGTTCAAGAAAAAATTCTTCTCGACCACCGCTAGGGTAGCCATGGGGCTACGATTCCAGAACATCCAGCATGGAAACCGTTCTGTTGACGAGTATGGAGCAGAGTTTAGTCGAATGAGCCATTTTGCTCCTAGTCTGGTTGCAGACCCAGAGGAGATGACGCGTAGGTTTTGTCATGGTCTAGTTCCAGACATCGGCATTCTCATAGTAGGGAACGGGACGACTGACTACTACCAGAGCCTAGAGTTGGCCCGGAGCATAGAGGAGCGTCTTCAGTCTTGCAAGAGGCCGGCTCCCGTACACCACGAGGGACCTTCCAAGCGTCAGGCTTTCCAGCCGAGAGCATCGGCTCCGCACCAGCAAACTTACCGTCCTCCCGCACCACATCACCCAACCCCGCCAGTTAGAGCCCCGGGACCCCGGCAGCAGAAGGGAGGTGTGTGTTCATTCTTTAGAAGGCCAGGCCACGACGCTTCCATTTGTAGGAAGAAGTTGAGGCAGTGTTTAGCTTGTGGGTCTATCACCCATCAGCTTCGGGACTGCCCAGTAGCAAGGGTACCAGGTGTCGGACCACCATCTAGAGGACCATCGCTCCCGACTCAGCAGCAGAGGTTTGGGTAACATCTACAGCAGCAGAAGGGACCCCAGGGAAAGGCTTATAGTCTGGCTCTTGAGGCAGAGCCGGAGCAGGTTTCGAAGCCAGATTATTTGGCTGACGTCATCACATGTCATGTTTATTTGCATACTTTTCTAGCTCTATGCTTGTTTGATTCCGGTGCATCACATAGCTTCCTGTCATTAGAGTTTATGCATAAACACCACTTAGTAGCTACACCTACCGAGGAGATGAGTAGAGTAATGACTGGTGGCGGACCAGTACCTGTTAGGGCTATCTATAGATGCTCTATTACTATAGCAGGGAGAGAGTTTAGGGGACGTTTCTTTGTGATGCCACTCCCCGAGTATGATATCATATTGGGGTTGGATTGGCTTAGCTATGCTCACGCAGCTATAGACTGTCATGAGGGTAGTATTCTGTTCAGTCCCCCAGGCACGGTACCATTCAGTGTCAGGAGGACAGGGCCGGAGATCAGCCTAGAGCCGAACTGTAGTGCGACAGTTATGGAGTTAGCACCGCCACACCCTATCATTAGGGAGTTTATGGATGTATTCCCAGAGGATCTTCAGGACTTTCGCCTGACAGAGATGTGGAGTTCACTATAAATTTAGTACCGGATTCATCACCAGTATCTCGGGCTTGCTATAGAGTGAACCCCAAGGAGGCCATAAAGATGAAGGAGCAGATGATGACCTGTTGAAAAAGGGTTTCATTCGATCTAGTGCTTCTCCATGGGGAGCACCAGTACTCTTTGTACCGAAGAAGGATAGTATAGTCCGGTTGTGCATTGACTATCGGGCATTGAATACCATCACCTGTTTGCAAAAACAAAAGTCTTTATTTCACAAACTTTGTAAGAAGATTACAATTGAATTCTGGGAAAGTACAACTATAGGAATCTGATCTGAAGACGATCGCTTTATCCCTTGGACGATGTAAACTTTGAAGACGATAGCCTCTGAAGAATGCAGCAGCACTTGGACAAGAACTCCTGATCTCTCTGATGATAATAATGATCTGATCCCCTTAATGAAGGACTTGAAACTCTATTTATAGAGTTCTAGAAATAACTATTTTATAGTTATTCTGGATTGTGCATGATGAACTGCGCTGGCGACAGACTGCGCAGACTGTAAACTGCGCTGGCCTATTGGGCAGTTGCTCGATCGTGGGCTAACTGTATTCAGACACGTGGCATTGTTTGATTGAAATGCGCTTGGTCGTGTACAGGCGGTTGCCACGTGGCGAGCAATTGATGGCATGTAAGCCACGTAATAAATGTCAGTTATTGGATGAATTGCGCTAACCGAATAGCACTAGCTTCAGACTGCGCTTCCTTCTAGTCACTGGACAGCGCTAGGATTCAGACTTGGTCAAACTGCGCTCAGGTTGGACTGGCAGATTGTGCTGAAGTTGTACAGCTGTTCTCGAGCGCTGTGCTGCACAAGAAACGAACGGACTCCTCATTTTTCGGGCTGTCAGGCTGTCAGAAGATCCGATCTTTGTTAGGTAATGATGGCATTGCCACGTCAGCGTAGCGCGCTCGGGGGGTAGCGCAGTTCAGCTCGCGCGTTTGATTTGCAGCGCAATCTAATTCCAGTACAGTTCACTGAAGGGTGCGCAATTGAGACT
Source organism: Iris pallida (assembly GCA_029216955.1). NCBI lineage: Eukaryota > Viridiplantae > Streptophyta > Magnoliopsida > Asparagales > Iridaceae > Iris > Iris pallida. The sequence continues at coordinate 2,778,830 of JANAVB010038218.1, forward strand.
TCTCTACCTATTTGATAAATGCAACTTGATTTTTAGGACATACAAGACCCCCTTCAAAGTTTTCGAAATTTGAAAATATTCAAAGTTTCAAAATACTTTGAATTTCAAATTTAAAATCAAGTTGCGCAAGTTGTGCTTTGATTGCGCGTTTGGAGGAATTAGCTCCGTCTTTTGTGGCACAATTGGAGGTGACTGTTACACTTCTGAAACTATAAATAGATTCATTTTTCATTCTTTCAAACTTTACTTGCTTTCGAATTCTCCAGAGACAGAAGCTCCTCCCCTACTCCGACTTCTTCTTCTTTCTCTCGTCGACGACAGAAATGGCGCCCAAGCGATCAGCTGCCGAGAAGGGAAAGGCCCTCGCCGAACCCTCGACTCGTGTTGCGCCACGAGTATCTCGTCATGAGATGGGTCATCCTGCGCTTCAAGGTGAATGACGAACTATGATCGAAACCCTTTATAGGGTTTTTGATGTTTTCAGACCTTCATACCTCTCTCTTTTTAGAGATTGATGGTATTTACGCCACCCTTTTTAGGGTTTCGGCTGCATATACAATAGTTTTCATTTTTATGAAAACTATACTCTTGCGCAATCGGTTGGAAAGCGCTGACAAAATGTTCGGCGCAATCCATCGATTTGCGCAAGTCGGTTGTGCCAGCGCAAACTGATGTCTTGTGCAAGTATGTTAGCGCAACCTGACGTCTTGCGCACGTTGGCTGTGCTGGCGTAATCTGATAACTTGCGCATGTTGACTGTGCTGGCGCAATCTAATAACTTGCGCAAGCTGACTGTGCTGGCACAATCTGATAGCTTGCTTTACACAGCATAAATTGATAATTTTTTGAAGAAACTTTTTGAGTTTGCATATACTGATCTTTGCCTTCTTTATTGATGCAGTTAACCTCAGGGAAGATCCCAACTATGAGGTTTTTACAGGATCCCTGTCTGAACCTGAATACAAGAAAGATCTCTCGCATGTGTCATTTCCTCAATACGCCTTACCGTTATCTCGGCAAGCCGTCCTGATTGCTCAAGACAATGAAACTTTGCTGTGTCTGATGAACGGGCAACCTCTTCAAACTGCAGACACAGTCACCTATAAGAAACCCCTGTTCTTGTTTGGTGAGACTTTTGACAAGAATTCTCAGCCGAGACCTTGCATGGAACAGAGAATTTTCTCGAGGGGTGAGAAGACAATACTTCTGCCAGAGATCTCCAGATGCCTTCCTCTGTTCCGATATGCTTTTGCGAGTTATCCCAGAAGAATAGAATGAGACATAACTCCGCTTCAGCAAGCCTGAGCGGGAAATATCTGTGTTAAGAAGGGACCAGACCACAAAGATATGTTCTACAGTTCCTCTGAGCATCATAGCTCCTTACTCAGAGGACTAAAACCCGGTTGCATCCCGCCGGAAGATTCTTCCCTGCTGCTCCCAGTGAGAACTCCAATATTCACAAATGAGTTTGCGAAGGTGGAGGGAAAGTATCCGAACCAAGATCTGCGGTTGACAGGTCTTGTGAACCCGGATAATAAGAGATGGATCTGTATAACCAATTGAATATTAGTCCAATTTAAAGCTCGGCTCAAGGAGATTGATTTGTACCATGCAGTTTACGCCACTGTTTATGGCTTCCCCCCTAATCCGCATCTATTCCTTGCGTTGGCGGAATGATACAACTACAGGACTGGGACTTTCATGACGCCACGCGGAGAGATTGGATTAGCTTTGCACGAGATGAAGTATATCTCTCACTTGCCAATGGAGGATATCCCCTATGAAGAGTTTATCCCGACAAACGATGAGTTGGACAGACTGCGCCAGGAGAATGCCGATATGGTAGCTGTCTTTGAAGAACTCCTCTGCCACTACAAGATTTGCTCTCTATATTACAAGAGTGGCACAGCCGGCACCTGCTATTCCACCAAATGGTTGTCGTATCTTTTCCTTAACCATATTATTGAGAAGAAGACCAAAGAGCATGAAAACTGCAATCCTAACTTCTTCAGACCACTTAGCAATAGCGAAGTGATAGAGCTGATGGAGACGCATGGTGATATGGATATCAAAATTGAGGATGATCTTCAATATCCTCCTTTTAAGAAAGACGACATCATTAAAAGCTACATGAGGATGGACTATAGGCCCATGTCGAAGAAAGCCCAGCTGGCCGGTTTCCTCACTTACTGGCTTCGACGATATGTCGTTCCTAGGGCCAGTACAGTTGACCGCTTCCATCGCGGTGTACTATTTGCTGTTGTCCGTCTGGTTTTCGGCTACCGGATGGATTTGCTGTCAGCAATGACATGCAGGGTGAACGCCGGCCTCCGTCTCTTCGTTGATTCGATGATTCGAGGAAAAGGCGAGAAGGAAAGTTTTCCTCGGCTAGAACTGCCATACACATATCTGTTTGGAAGGCTGCTTTTACCCCATCCTTCTTTGATGAATCCTAACATAGGGGTAGTGGGCGACAGCTTTTTAAGAAGATTTTCTGGATGTAAGTGGATCTACACCACTTTAAGAGACTGCCGACGAACTCTGAATCTCGGCAAGGGATGGAACTTTTATTGTGTTCCTCCTCCAGTTGGTTATGAGCATATGTCAACAAACCTCGTCGACTCCATGAGGATGCAGTCGTTGGGCCATACAGCTTTTGACTGGCTGAGGACAATTCGGCTATCACACTTGGTGTACCGGTTCGAAGATGAATGTTATCTCGAGCCTTATCTTCCCAACCGATTTGCACGCCAATTCGGTTATGACCAATTTCATGTAGGTAATGCTATAACATGCCTACAGGGAAAAGGTTTTTTAATTGATGGAGCTTGGGCCTGGGCATATTATAATGCCAGTGACACAAGGACGACGTTCTCGATGCCTACAAGGAACGATCGTGGCCCTCACATGCTGTATACTTATTCGATCTTTTACACATCAGCAAATACTTTTGCTGAGAACTTCAATCTGGCAGACAGCTTTGCGACGACAACTCGATTTAAAAAAGGAGCACCTGTTTTGGTGCTTCCTGGTAATGATGAAGAGCACGAGCCAGCTGATGCGCCTCTAGAAGCTTCGAGGGAAGCCAACTTTCCCGAAGAAGTCTACGAACCGCTGCGTGTCTCTCTAAAAGTTGTAAGATCTTCGATCAAGGAGAAGAAGAAAAAGGCAGAAAGAGTCACTACTCGCTCGCAGTCTCGGCAACAGGCCGAGTCGGTTCATAGAGAAGAGGCAATAACCCCTACTTCTATTCAAAAAAAACACACGCAGCAGACGTAGAGATCCCAGAAGAACCTCTACGCAGGACGAAATTAGCTTTCAGAAAGAAAGTAACCACTCCTCCAAGATCTGTCCATACATCGGCGCTGATAAGTGCTGTTGTCGGGGTAATGATGCCTTCACCTACACCTGCTCCTGAGCCCAGGCAAGAAGCTTCCAGTGCAGAGAAAGGAGACCAGGTTGCAGAGACAAGAGAGGAGACTGCAGAGATAAAGGATGGGGCTGCAGGAGCAAGAGAAGCAACTATAACTCCAAACCCAATCAATGAGTCGGGATCATCTGTCGAAGTATTGCCATCTCCTACATTTACAATGGAAGCTGCTCACCCTCCAACTACACCACGATCGCGTCGGGCTGAAGAAGATCGATTGATGATCGAGGCCCTGGAAGACTGTGACTTCGGCTTCAATGATGATATAGATCCAGTCGACGCAAGTGATAGCGAGAAAGCGCGAGAAGAGGGTGCAGATGATGAAGAAACATCTGCAGAGGATGACAATCTGTATCTAGAAGAGGATGCCGATACCCATGCATCCCAAGAAAAGAACGCTGTTAATGACGTAGCACCGGAGGAAGCTACTGTCACTGATCCAAGAGGTATTGGCTGATATTGATAATCTTTTTTTATAGATCAAATGACTGACATCTTAACTTTCATTCATGCAGAAATTCAACCTTCTCCAATTCCTCCGGTATGCACTGATATAGTGCAGGCAAGGGCGATAGCTAGCAGTAGCCGTCATTTATCAGGCGGCTCTGAAGCAGGAAGTAGTCAGGCAGTGATGTCTGAAGCTACTTCTGCGAGGGTGCAGCCTATGTCAACAAATGACAATTTTGTTACTAAACCCAGCAATGGTAAGCTTACCCTTATTTTTTTTTATCCTTTTTGATAATTGCTAATGACAACAAACTGATGATGTTTATTTGATTTCGCAGAAGAACATCTGGGAGGGGTAACTAGCTCCACTATGGCTCCCTTGTCCAAAGAGACTTCAGCCCATGTTCAAGAAGCCGAACTTCTGCCTTTACAGGCATCTGCTGCTTCAACTTCTATAGGAGTAGCTGCTACACCCAGTACAGCGGCTACCAATAAATTTATAGTTGGTTCCTTCACCAACCTCTTCTTCACTTCATTAGGACCCTTAGTAGAAAGGGTAATGGAAAAAGAGAATGTTGGTTTCATCACTGTCAGAAGCCCAACTACTTATCTGATCGGCGCTATCCGAAGTCAGAGTGATGAAGCACAAGCTGCCTATCTTGAACATATACTGGATGAGCTGGAGGAATCAATTAAGATTTACAAAGATCTTAATCGGAGGGAGGTAGAGCCCCTGGTGAATGCTGAGTTTGAAAGGATGACTCGAGAAGCTGAAGTCACGAAAGCTGATTTCAAGATTTTCTTGGACACTTTCGCTACAAAGTCTTCAGAGTATGATTCCCAGATGGAGATATTAGCGTCTGCTGCTGGGGAGAAAGAAAAGAAGGTTGCTGAACTGAATGCAGAGTTTGCCCAAATTTAAGAAGAGTTGAGAATCGTTCAACTTGCTCTTGAGGAAGAGACTACACAACATCAAGCTGCAGTTCAGCAATTAGACATTCTGATCCATGAGAAGAATGAGTTTGTCACGTCTCATCAAGATGAAATCGCTCGCCGACTAGTGACCTTGCCGACATTTGACGATAAATCTGGAATGGAGGAAGCTAGAAAGCGGGTGCTGGATTCTCGTGAAGAACAACTTCAAACCTTGAAGCAGCAGATAGCTAGTCTAATGACCCCACCGATTGAGTGAAAGAAAATCTTTTGTACTTTCTCCTTTGTGATATATCTTTTTGTAATGCCTTTTATTTTGATCAATAAAAAAACATTATTTTTGTGGCTCTATTATTTATTGTATATCCCATTACGGATATAAATAATAGCGATAGAAAATATATTCAAAGGTTCAGGACATGATATATTTCTTGATTTAGAAAATAATTATATTCATTATATCTGCTCAGAGGTAATGTGGACATGGCAGAATATAATTTGTTGAATATCATTATTTCGGTAGACAACTTAATCAGAGGTAATAAATACGTGACAAGTCGCTGATGTGGATGAACGGATGAATCGTCAAAATGTGTGAACGAAATGAATCGTCGGGATGAACGGATGAACCGTCAGATGAATGGAATGAACGGGTGAACCGTCAGATGAATGTAATGAACGGATGAACCGTCGAATGAATGGAATGAATATTGCGAGGAACGCGTCGCTTCGATGTTTCAAGAATCTCTGCATATAAATAGAACAGAAATTTAGATGGAATGATAACTTTCACTTTTCAACACAAAAATGTCGTCTGAAGATGCATCCAAGAAGGCTGAGATTATCCCAAAGTTTGAAGAAATCACGGAGGAACGTCCAGCCGAACCAAACCAGCCAAAGCAGACGGAAGTGGGCGAAGGTTCGTCTGCACCCAAGCCACCAAGGGACATCTTGGACTTCCTGGTTGACCCAGGGGAGACCGAAGAAGAAGAGGCCATGAGGATGGCCGCTTGCGCGTTTCTAGTGAAATCGGGCAAGGATGTTCTCGGCTCTTTTGCCGACTACATTTTTGAAAAGGACGGTAGTGGTCCTCGTCCTGTCTTCAAGAAGGACGATAGTGATTCTCGTCCTTGATATTGTGTAACATCGTTTATGATGAAATAAAATCAAACTTTATTTATGAACTATCTGATTATATTTACAAGAAATCCCTTTTACATTCATATATAGTACTTTTTGAGGAACTTGCCATTGATGGGCATCATTGCAACTCGACCATCTAGCTCTGTGAGTTGATAGGCTCCATTTGAAAAGACTTTGCTCACGATATAAGGCCCTTCCCATTTCGCATCGAACTTGCCTTTGCTCATGTGAGTCATAGTCATGGGACGTCTGACTGTAAGAACGAGTTCTCCTTTCTGAAAGGCTCTGACTTTAACTTTGCGGTTGAAAGTCTTCAAGATACGGGCTTGATAAAACTCTATGTGTTGTTGAGCCAATAGTCGCTTCTCGTCGAGCGCCTCCAGTTTTTGAAGTCGAAGAAGATCATTGTTCTCTGTCGTCAACTCATTGGCGATAACAATCCTTAGAGATAGAATTTGAAGTTCCAGGAGTAGAACTGCTTCACAACCGGATACCAGAAAGAAAGGTGTACATCCTGTGGGGTTGCGGACCGTAGTGCGGTAGGCCCATAGACATTCTCCAAGCTTTTCACTCCAATTCCGTTTGTTAGTAGACACAAACTTCTTAAGGAGCTTAATAATAGTCTTGTTGAAGGCTTTAGCCAAGCCATTAGTAGCAGGGTTGTAAGCTGTCGACGCGACATTGTCAATCCGATGATCGTCACAGAACCTAGTAAACTTTTGACTGATGAACTGAGTTCCATTGTCATGAATGATTCGTCGAGGCACACCAAACCTGTAGATAACATGATGTTTGACGAAATTGATGATGCAGCTGGTTTTGACTTCAGCCAAAGGTATAGCTTCGGCCCACTTCGAGAAATAATCAGTTATTGCCAGTATAAACCGATGTAAGGATTGATGGGTCCTATAATATCCATGCCCCAAGCTTCAAAAGGCCAGGAAGCAGCAGTCGGATGAAGAAATTCCGACGGTTGATGGATGAAATCTACATGGATTTGACAGGCTCGACATTTTCTTGCATATTCGATAGCATCAGATACCATAGAGGGCCAATAATAACCCATTCGTCGGATACGATCTTGTAGTTTGGGGCCTGGTTGATGTGCTCCGCAAACACCATCATGAGATTCACGCAATAATTGCTTCGCTTTATCACCAGCAAGACAACGCAAGAGTAGGCCGTCATAAGTCCGTCGATAGAGAGTCTTGGTGGTCTGATTATAGTAGAACCGAAGAGATCGTCGGCGAATACTCGTGGCCTCTTTAGGATCTTCAGGAAGTATGTCGTGAACTACGAAATCCATGAAGGGAGCTCTCCAATCTTCATTGATAACATTGACTTCGGCGAGGTTACTGTACTCAATGTTGCGATTATTTTCGATACAGAACAACTCTCTATTGGAAACAACAACCACTTGTTGTCTCTTGACGGGAATTGCTAAGACTGCTGCGAGATTAGCCAAAGCATCTGCCTCAGTGTTACAAGCTCGTCGAACATATTCAATAAAGAAAGCTTTAAATGATGTCGCCATATAAATTGTAGCTTCATGATAGGGTACTAGATCTTGATGGCAAACTTCATATGTTCCTCTAACCTGATTGACAACCAGTTTAGAATCGCCGTAGACTTCGAGATATTCGACTTCCAACTGTTTTGCTAATTGAAGTCTAATGAGCAAGGCATTGTATTCAGCCACATTGTTAGAGCATGGCTGATATAAGGAATAAGCTCTTTGGATAGCTAATCCTTCTGGAGAGACTAGAACAATTCCAACTCCTGCGACAATGGTCCCTTTTGGCCCGATCCGGGATGCTCCGTCGAAGAATAGACGCCAGGTAGGAAATTCTTTAAAGATCATGTTTGATTCCAATGTTTCATCTGGAATTTTATCATAAAGCTTAGATGTCTCCGGAACAGGATGAGCTGCTAAAAAGTCAGCCAGTGCTTGACCTTTAACGGACTTTTGCGGAACATAAACCATGTCATATTGGGCTAGCAAAATAGCCCATGTAGCCAGTCGAGAATTGAGTGTGCTAGGCTTCTTCATCAATACCCGAAGAAGGTTAACTCGGGAAATAACGTGAATGGTTTGGCCGATGATATAATACCGAGTCTTTTGAACAGCGAACATAAGAGCTAAGCATTCTTTCTCAACCGGACTATAAAGGTGTTCAGCACCAATCATAGTACGACTAAGATAGTAGATGGCTTGTTCATGGCCTTTTTTGTTCTTCTGGGCAAGTAAAGCACCCAATGAATGATCCATAGCACGGACATACATTAAGAATGGTATGCCTGAAATTGGTGGCACCAAGACTGGTGGGTTCATGAGATATTGCTTTATATCATCAAATGCTCGTTGACATTCTTCAGTCCAAATGAAAGATACACCCTTCTTCATTAACTGGGTAAATGGTCTGCAGCGTCCAGACAGATTTGAGATAAATCTCTTGATGTACGCAAGTCGACATTGGAATCCTCGTAGCTCTTTTAGGTTGCGTGGAGGACGCATCTCTTGAATGGCTTTGATATTCTCGGGATCCACGTGTATACCCTTAGAGGTAATGACGAAGCCGAGAAATTTACCACTAGAGACACCCAAGAATGACTTGGTGGGATTCATTTTAAGTTGATGTTGGCGCATTAGATTGAAGATAGTTCTTAAATCTTGGATGTGATCTTCCTTTAGACGACTCTTGACAGCAATATCGTCAACATAGCATTCGACAGTCTTGCACAGATGATCTCGAAAGATTGTACTCATAGCTCGTTGGTAAGTGGCACCAGCATTCTTGAGACCAAATGGCATCACTGTGTAGCAGTAGACTCCGCGAGGAGTACGAAAAGAAGTATATTTTTCATCTTCAGGATTCATCCGAATCTGATTGTATCCAGAGAATCCATCCATAAAGGATATCCTTTCGAACCCACAAGTGTTGTCGATCATGACGTCTGTAATAGGGAGAGGAAACTCATCTTTTGGACAGGCTTCATTAAGATCCCGAAAGTCGATGCAAACTCGAACTTTGCCAGTTTTCTTCAAGACTGGAACAACGTTAGCTACCCAATCAGGATGTTGTTCTTCTCGAATAAAGCCACAAGCTATGAGTTTTTTGACTTCATCATCAACTGCGTCCATCATTTCTGGCTTGAACCACCTCTACTGCTGTTTAACTGGCTTTGTATTAGGTAAAATATTCAGCTTATGAGTGGCAATTTTGGGATCTAAACCTGGCATATCTTCATAACTCCAGGCGAATACATCAATATATTCTCGAATAAGAAAAATTAATTCTTACTTATTTGCCTCTGGAAGGTTCTTGCTGATGAATATTGGACGAGGTGACCCGTTTTCTCCTACGTCAATTTGGACAAATTGATCTTCGGTAGGAGGTTCTCGTTGCTCGAATCGAAGTTTACATTGGGTATCCATTCGTCGAGCCCAAGGATCTGTTTTGGGATTTTCTTCGATATCTTCGTCATAACCTTCTGGAAGTTCAGCGAAAAACCATGTTAGAAGATACAATCAATCGATGAACTTGGCCGATACTGGTGTCAGAATCCTAAGATCTGGAATCAGAAGAGTTAGAGCGCTCCTCACTATCAGACTCGGAGGTTGCTGGAGATAAAACCGGAGGTGAAGTATATCCGAGACCTCTTTTCGTCCTGCTGTAATACATCTCTGATTTTTCTTTTGGAACAACCGTACGGATAGGAGTTCGTTTGCCTTTACCGTAATTGAGGCCATTCTTGAAGTCATAACCCATCTTTTGGATGATATCTTTTGATTGTTGACTATAACGACGAAGTTGGAGATGTCCCATATCGTTATTTTTGTTATCATCCGTATAGCTGAATTTTTGTTCTGGCCCTTTACTAAAAAGTATTGGACTCTCACCTCTCTTTCGAGAAGGGACAACAAAATATGAGTCATTTGGATGTTCAAATAATACTTCCATCTGAAGGGATTGTACGACCCCTATTGTAAATGACTGAAAGCAGTCTAGAATATCCAAATAGCATTTAGTATGATAAATGACATCAGTATACTGGAAAGTAGATGCTTTTCATTGATTTATACATCCATATTTATAACAGGACCTTTAGCCTTAGCCGGCTTGGTCAGATCGATTACAAGAGGAGGATCAGAAGAGGAAGGAGTTTTAGGCTTGTTGCAGCGAAGGTCGATAACAAGCGGCTCAGAAGAGGTGAGCTCCCTTTGATCTTTGTTACGACGTAAGTCGATAACCAGTGGCTCAGAAGAGGTGAGCTCCCTTTTATCTTTGTTACGACGTAAGTCGATGACCAGTGGCGCAGAAGAGGTGAGCTACTTTTGATCTTGATTATCACCAGTCGATTGCTTCTGGGGTGGCAGATGAATAGCTAGTGGTTTGGAGGATTGAGGATGAGAGACACGTCCTTTGACAGGTATGATGAGAGTGTCACTGGGCACTGCTTCTTGTTCTTCTTCACCATCCATGGCCAAAACCACCTTCATAAACTCTTCTTTGTACATGCGAGCGTCGTTGCAATATGCTTCAACGCCTTTGAAAGGGTAGAGATCCGCAACTTCTTTTTGGACTTCTCCTTTATCATCAACGTATTTGAAGCATTGATGGAGAGTAGAAGGAACTATATTGTGTTCATAAAGGAATGGTCTTCCTAGAAGAGCATTGTAAGAACAACCATGGTTGTCTATAATGTAGAAGGTCACCTTCGTGCGAAGATTGCCAATTTGGAGTTTTAGGCGTATCTTGCCTAAAGGTTCACTTCTTCCCTGGTTGAATCCTAAAATGGTGGTGATAGTGCCTGAGAGGCTATGCACTGGAATCTTTAGAGCATCCAACATAGTCTTAGGCATGATACTGAGTGCTGACCCTGGATCTATCAGAATACGAACGACCTTCATGGAGTCGACGTATCCTGTAAAGTAGAGAGGACGGTCATGTCGATTGTCTTCCATCAACATGTCATCTTGTGTGAAGGTAATGTTTGGAATTAATTCCAACACACTGTGACAGTGGAGACAAGAGGCAGGTTCTGATTCAGGTTTCTTGAGAAGAGTTAAGCAAGTGTCTGCCTGCATCAAAGCCTCACTCAGTGTTTCTCGAGTCTCTTTAGAGAGGCGTAAGAGCTCGAAGATAGACAGCCTAGCCGGTGTGTTAGCCAGTTGAGCCAATATATTAAAGTTATATGGCTTTTCAAGTCCAGAGGGGGATGACTTCTTCAAAACTTTGTCGAAGCGGACTTGTTGTTTGCCTTTGTCAGCTGCTGCTGATTTAGGAAGAGTTGGTTCCGCAACGGGAAATGATGTAGAAGGGATGACTTCTGTAGATACAGGCTGCATTGGAACAGCCTCGGAGGATGAAGCAGGATCCTCCTGATTTAGGAAGAGTTGGTTTCTTGAATACCATCACCTGTTTGCAAAAACAAAAGTCTTTATTTCACAAACTTTGTAAGAAGATTATAATTGAATTCTGGGAAAGTACAACTATAGAAATTCGATCTGAAGACGATCGCTTTATCCCTTGGACGATGTGAACTTTGAAGACGATAGCCTCTGAAGAATGCAGCAGCACTTGGACAAGAACTCCTGATCTCTCTGATGATAATAATGATTTGATCCCCTTAATGAAGGACTTGAAACTCTATTTATAGAGTTCTAGAAATAACTATTTTGTAGTTATTCTGGATTGTGCATGATGAACTGCGCTGGCGACAGACTGCGCAGACTGCAAACTGCGCTGGCCTATTGGGCAGTTGCTCGATCGTGGGCTAACTGTATTCAGACGCGTGGCATTGTTTGCTTGAAATGCGCTTGGTCGTGTACAGGCGGTTACCACGTGGCGAGCAATTGATGGCATGTAAGCCACGTAATAAATGTTAGTTATTGGATGAATTGCGCTAATCGAATAGCGCTAGCTTCAGACTGCGCTTCCTTCTAGTCACTGGACAGCACTAGGATTCAGACTTGGTCAAACTGTGCTGAGGTTGGACTGGCAGATTGCGCTGAAGTTGTACAGCTGTTCTCGAGCGCTGTGCTGCACAAAAATGAACGGACTCCTCGTTTTTTGGGCTGTCAGGCTGTCATAAGATCCTATCTTTGTCAGGTAATGATGGCATTGCCACGTCAGCGTAGCGCGCTCGGGGGTAGCACAGTTCAGCTCGCGCATTTGATTTGTAGCGCAATCTAATTCCAGCGCAGTTCACTGAAGGGTGCGCAATTGAGACTTCCCTGCCTATTTGATAAATACAACTTGATTTTTAGGACATACATCACCATTAAGAACAAATATCCTCTGTCCAGGATAGATGATTTGTTCGACCAGTTGAGTGGGACGAAGGTATTTTCTAGGAAAGATTTGAGATTCGGTTACCACCAGGTGAAAGTCAGGGCTACAGACATCCAGAAGACGACGTTCAACACGAAGTATGGGCAGTACGAGTTTTTGGTGATGCCATTTGGTCTCACAAATATGCCAACTGTCTTTATGAACTTGATAAAAAAGACATTTCACCAGTATCTGGATAAGTTCGTCGTAGTATTTATCGACGATATCATGATATACTCGAAGACGCCGGAGGAGCACGCAGAGCACTTGCGGACAGTTTTGGGGATTATGAGGCAGGAAAGGTTGTATGCCAAATTGTCGAAGTACGAGTTCTTTTTAGACCAAGTGGAGTTTCTCGGTCATGTAGTCAGTCGAGAGGGGATCTCAGTGGATCCCAGGAAGATTGCTGCCGTTGAGACATAGAAGGCTCCGACGTCAGTTTCAGAGATCAGGAACTTCTTGGGTTTAGCAGACTTTATAGGAAGTTCGTCCAGGACTTTGCTAGGATAGCTGAACCCATGACAAAACTGACGCGGAAGGACGCAGAGTACATCTGGTCAGAGGACTGCTAGACAACATTTGAGGAGCTAAAAAGGAGCCTGACGACCGCTCCAGTTTTGACATTACCTTCAGGATCTGGAGGTTTCACCATATACAGCGATGATTCGGGAAAGGGGCTAGGATGTGTCCTACAGCAGCATGGGAAAGTGATTGCTTATGCATCTAGGCAATTACGGACTCATGAGCGGAACTATCCTACCCACGACCTAGAGTTAGCTGCGATGATCTTTGCACTCAAGTTGTGGAAACACTACTTATACGGAGAGCGAGTGGAAATCTTTACTGACCACAAGGGCTTGAAGTATGTGTTCACGCAGAAGGAGCTGAACATGAGGCAAAGACGATGGTTGGAGTTGATGAAGGACTTCGACATCGATTTAAAGTATCACCCGGGAAGGCAAATGTGGTGGCGGATGCGCTGAACAGGCATCCGATGGCATGGTATCTGATGATAGATCGACATTTACAAGAAGACCTGGAGAAGCTCGGTATAGAGATAGTTCGGCCAGGATCAGTGATACAAATGATGGCGCTAGACATTCTGTCAGGTTTGATGGAGCAGATCAAGGAGGCACAGTCTACAGATGAGAGCCTCCGCAGACTCAGAGTCCAGGCTTTAGCTGGATTGCTAGATGACTTCACCGTAGCGGAGGATGGATCCTTGAGGCATGGCAGCCGGTTATGCGTGCCGAAGAGAGAGCTGATAGAGGCAGTCTTGCAGGAGGCGCATCGATCGCGATATTCTATCCACTCTGGTGCCAATAAGATGTACCGTGACTTGCGAGAACATCTTTGGTGGCACAGGATGAAGAGAGATATATCATGTTTCATTTCGAGATGCCTAGTTTGCCAGCAGGTCAAGGCGGAGCGTCAGAGGCCAGCTGGTCTATTGCAGCCGATACCCATTCTCGAGTGAAAGTGGGAACACATTATGATGGACTTTATCTCAGGGCTTCCTTATTCCCAATGAGGGAAGGATGCCATTTGGGTCATCGTTGACAGGCTGACGAAGTGTGTGCAATTCATACCCTTCAAGGTGGGGCTCTCCACCGAGAAGTTGGCGGAGCTATACATGCAGCAGATAGTTCGCTTGCACGGAGTACCAGTGAGCATCGTATCGGACCGGGACAGCAGATTCACGTCCCACTACTGGAGGAGCTTGTAGGAAGAGTTGGGCAGTCGGCTCAAGTTCAGTACAGCGTACCACCCACAGACAGATAGACAGTCCGAGAGGACGATACAGACGCTAGAGGACATGCTGAGGACTTGTGTGCTGGACTTTGGCGGATCATGGAAGAGCCATCTGCACTTGCTAGAGTTTTCATACAACAACAGCTACCAAGCTAGCATCGGTATGTCTCCTTTCGAGGCACTATATGGACGACGATGCCGTACACCGCTCTTTTGGGATGATGTTGGGGATAGAGTTATGCTTGGGCCAGAGATGATCACGGATGCAGCAGAGAAGGTCGGGATGATCAGAGACAAGCTCAGAGTCGCTCAGGACAGGCAAAAACACTGGGCCGATGCTAGTTGCAGACCGATGGAGTTCGCCGATGGAGATATGGTGTTAGTGAAGATATCACCTACTAGAGGGACGATCCGGTTCGGGCGAGGCGGCAAGTTGATCCCCAGATACATTGGGCCGTTCGAGATACTTGGCAGGATCGGAGAGGTAGCTTACAAGGTTGCACTTCCACCCAACCTAGCAGGAGTTCACGATGTCTTTCATGTGTCTCAGCTGAGGAGATACGTTCCAGACCCCAGCCATGTGCTAGATCATTCAGAGTTGGAGATCGGATCGAGCCTTGCAGTTACTGAGCAGCCAGTGGAGATATTGGACAGGAGGGAGAAGAGGCCGAGGAACAAAGTCATACCCTTGGTCCGAGTAGCTTGGAGCCGTCACTCTCCGAGGGAATCTACTTGGGAGAGGGAGTCGGACATGAGGGAGAGATATCCTTACTTGTTCGACCCAACATCCGCGAGGGAAACACCTGTTCCCACTTAATACCTTAGAGGTTAGTCTTAATAGTAGCCTTAGTCATTTGTTTGCTTTGCTTGCTATGTTAGAATGTTTGTAGAGTCTTCTATCCTTGTGAATTTCGAGGATAAAATTTTCAAGGAGGGAAGATTTTTAAGCCCCTAGATTTTAAAATATTAATTTTATAATTTTAAATAGCATTTATATCCTTAAAATAAGTTATTATAATTATTAGAAATTTTCTAGAATTTTAAAATAATTTTTAAAGCTAAAAATATCAATTTACAATTTTTTAATATCAATTTGTAATTATTTTAAATACTGTTTGCAAATTTGATTTGTCTGTGCAAAAAATTTGTACAGAACGACAGCGGGGGGCTATTTGCAATTTAGAAATTACATTTTGTAAGGCTGTGGGGGACTTATGTAAAATAGTTTAGTCCGAGGGTTATTTTGCAAAACAACCTTCGTCGTCGGCTGGCCATTGGCCGAAGCAACGACCGACCTTGACCGAAACCCTAACTATAATCCCTAATTTTTCGGCCAAAACCCTAATTTAACACCAAATTCTTGCCTATAAAAGAAGCCCCATTCGAAACCCTAAACCTATACTACTTCCCGACCACCGCAACGCCGCCCTGACCCCCTTATTCTCCGACGAGCTCGCCAGAGTTAACTCAGACCTATCGCCGCCGTTCTAGCCGCTGTCGTAGCCTCGCACCACCACCACCTTGTTCGTCTCGACGAGACGAACCCAGCGCCACCCTTCGTCACCGACCCCGACGCCTACGGCCGCCGCTAGCACCCCCGACAGCCTCCTCGCGCCGGACACGTACGTGTACCTTTGTATTTACTTCACCCCTGTGTCTCGTTTTCACGTGGATGACTCGTTTTGTGTCGGTGAGTTTGATGGTGGACTCGGACACGAGAAACTCGTGTTGTGCGTGTCGTGCACACTTTGGACACATGACTCATGTGTCTTCGTGTCCCTAACTGTCAGGACACGAAGACACAGAACCATTGGGCTAATGGGTTTGGTTATCGGGTTTGGGTTGTTTCCAACCCGTTAATCTATTTTCACTATAAAACTAACCCAAGCCCTAACCCGACCAGCAAGCTCGAGCTGGCCCCCTGGTCAGCCGTGTGGCGCTCAGACCCACCCCCCTGTCCCAGCGGGCCGAGTTCGAGCCCCCCTTTTGTGTTCTTTTTGTTTTGTTTTTTTTATTGTTTATATATTATATATATCTATATATATATATATATCTATATATATATATATATTATATATTATATATATATATATATTAATATATATATATCTATATATATTATATATATATATTAGATCTATATA